>VXBH01003457.1:268682-308612 GCA_013400035.1 Rynchops niger | reverse complement strand
TTTTTTTTTTTTTTTAAAATATGAATCCCCTTCCTTTGTGTACTCCCCCAGGTCCACTCAGTGAAGTCCTTTAGCCTGCTGTGAGTGTGCCTTATCCCAATGCCAGAGGACTCTTAGTGGCACCAGGGAAAGGATTTTCTTGGATGTTAATAGCCGAAAGACAGAGGTGAATAGGTTAATAGAGAAGCACGGCTGGCAGGTTCATATGCAGGAGAGAGAATCATGAACGTTTGCTTTAGCATCAGCACTGAGTAGAATGAGACTTTCCTTAGGATATTTCTAAGTACTGAACCGCCTCATTTAAGCCTGAAAAGCTTAAATGTAGATTCCATGTAAATTTTGAACTGATGATCATTCCTTGTGCCATCAGCCAGCTCGAATATTATAGATAACTTGTATACTATGGGCCTTCCTTTAAAAAATACACTATGAGCACCCTGTCACTTCTACTTGGGGCACACTTATATTTGAGCATTTTGTCATGACTTAAAGTACTATCCTTGTCCCCGCTGTAAAACTGGTTTGTCCTCTTTGTAAGTACTCAGACACTTTATCTTAAATATCCAGAAATGAAAATCTTAACCAAGGTTATCAGCTTGCATCAAGCTTTTGAAATCCCTTTCTAAAATTTGGAGTGGTATTTTCATGCTGTTGACACTAAATACTTAAAAAACCAAAAATGTCCTGTGTTTAAGAGTTCTTCTGAAAACTATAGAATCCTTGAACAGCTGAAGATAAAGAGGAGGTATTTGGGTAATTATTATCAGGATTTTTATAGGTTGATGGTCGTGCTTGCCTTCAGAAGATGAAGAATAGCTCTAAAAGATGATGCCTGAGATGTGTAAGCTGCGTTTTCTTTTATAACTCTGGAAAGGTAGTCTCTCAGTTATCTGCTGAATTTCTGTCACTTGCCTTGATTTTTGAATCACTGAAAGTAACATACAACTTCAGTTTCTAACCAATATGGAAATGCTAAAAGAAGCCTGTAAATAAGAGTGATTAACACCACACACCTCCCCTGCTTCTCTTTTATTCTTGTTTAAATACAGAATTGTTAGGTCTCAAAGCACTGTGAAAATACTTCAGACAACATGTATGTGCTTTCAAAATGCTTGAATCTGACCAGTTATCTGAATGCTGCTCCTTGGGAAGGCTGGAGGGCTGGACTCAGCATGACCTGAATTACTTTGGCAGTACCACGAATCCAAGAACTTTTTGATGTTTTCATTTGGTCTTTCTGAACAAGGGTAAGATACCCGCTTGTGACTGATAAATTAATGGATGCAGAGGAAGGAATGATGGATGACTTGTAAAGCTAAACGTTGCCCCGGAATAGCTTGTACCTGTACAAAAACCTGAAGGAGGATTATTTTGCTTTGTATAGGCTTGAATTAGTTGATTCCTTTACCGCTCTGTCAAACATAAACTGACTGTGTATACTATGTTTCATTGGTAAAATACAGTGTTTTTAGCAAAATGTGTATTTCTCGTGGCATTGGTGTCAAGGTCTAAAACTGCTAATAATAAGACATTATCTTAGTTCATAAAACGCTACCATTACTGCTGATTAATTGGAAACACTGGTTCTGGATTCACAGGCTTGGGAGTTTTCAGTTTATCGCACCGCTTTCTGTAAAATAAATGGCGTTTCTAAAGCGTGAGGGTACAGCACTTCCACCTCTCTGTCAGCCCGAACACATCGGGAGTCCATACTGCACAGTTTTTAAGTATCTGGTAGAAGATCTCACTGAGAAATTAAGATGCAAGATCAAAAATATTTGTCTAATTATGTCTTTGTGATCATTTTAGATATTAGAATAGATATTAGGAAGAAACTCTTTCCTGTGAGGGTGGCAAGACGCTGGCCTAGAGAAACTGTGGCTGCCCCATCCCTGGAGGGGTTCAAGGCCAGGTTGGACGGGGCTTGGAGCAACCTGGGCTGGTGGGAGGTGTCCCTGCCCAGGGCAGGGGGTGGCACTAGATGATCTTAAAGGTCGCTTCCAACCCAAACCATTTCTGTCATTCTGTGATTTTACTACTGGTCACATGAGTGTGTACTTAAAGCTAGTCCAAGACAGTACCAAAACTCTGAGTTGTGCCACAGCAGGAGCAGATCGGAGTCAAAATTAGGTTCCAGCCAGGCTTTGGTGGGGGGCTAAGGAGCGCGCTGTGCTGGCTGAAGCGGAGCTGTGTCGTTGCGGGCTCGGCTGCGCTGGGCGGCACCGCTTGCAGGCAGGCGCCTGGCTCTGTCAGCTCTGCTCTGTGCGAGCACCTCGGCCAGGACCCTCCCTGCTGCTGTGCCTTCAATGGAAATAGCGACGTCTGTGGGTATCATAGGCTGGATCTTAGCTGTGAACTGACCTGTGTGCACAGGACTTCTTTGGAGATCAGGTCTTACTCTTCCACATGGTTAAGTGCTCTGAAACTATTAAATTTCTCAGTGTCTTTCCCCATGGGCGTTCGAAGTAGCTCACTGATGCTATTCCACAGGGCACTGTAGCTTTCTCTTTGATGCAGAATGAGCCTGGTCATGAATTTGAAACTACTTGCCTTTTTAATTTCTTTCCCCAATGATGTAACAGAATATTAAAAATATCACCTTGAAAAAAAGATGTGAGAGCCATAGGAATAGGGAGAGAAGTCATAGTATACTATAATAGTTCTATTTATGCTATTCTTTTAATTTCATTGACTCTGTCTGTATTCCATGGATGGCGATGTTCTTCTACCATTGTAAGTGGTAAAGCTGGAAAAGAGGCGATACATTAAAGGTAGTCAGGAGTTGTAATCTCTCTGTCTTATTTCCTATAGCGTATATGCCATTATTTGCAATTTTGTTTAATACTTATAATATTGTTTGGGATAAGTATTTATTATCCCATGGTTAAGTATTCCTAAACTTGCTTTCACAATAGCTTGTGTGCCACGTAAAAAATGTATTTTGTCCAGCATCCTTAATCAAGGTCATTGTTATTTTTGGTTTGGTAGTTGGGGTTTTTTCTCCTCCATGAAGTATACATTTCTTTGAGAACCTTGATGTCATGGATGAAAAGCTGTATTCAGTAAAAGGAGAGCAGAATAAAGTCCATTTTTTAATGGTTTGAGGTTTATGGCGTGACTACCTTTTTTTTTTTTTTAAAAAAAAACTTACTGTCTTCTATCAAGTAAGAATAATTTTACATTTACTTAAACACTGCATCAGTATTTCCAGCAAAATACTTCTTTTCCTCAAATTTCCTTTTTAATAAAATACAGCCTCTTTGAACTCCGCAGACCTCACCATCTGTTACTCAATTTTCACTCCATAAAATTTTGCTGACATCTGTTTAATCAAAAATATTTTTATAGTCATGGAGGAATTTAGTTCAAACTTGGTATTATACTGTTCCTATACGCCAAATAGAAAATATGAAAATAATGAACAGGAACTTATGGGAGAGGAGAGGAAAACATTGAACTCGAGTCTCTTCCTGCTGAGGGCACTACTGGAGCCGGGAAGCGCCGGAGCTGTGCTGCGGGCCGTGGGGCTCCGTGTTTCCAGAGCTTGCTGCTGGGCACGGCCTCCCTGGCACAGCGTGGGGCACCTCGCCCCAGCCTGGCCAGAGCTGGCTGTGCCCCCGTGGCCGGGCTTCTGGAGCAGCTGCCTGGCTTGCATTTGGAAAGCCACAGCTGAGCTTATCGGGTTTTGAAAAGCCTTTCTTCATTCCTCGCCTGCTTGCCCCATCTTTGTACTTTCTTCCCTTTATCTGGGTGAGGGAACTTGCCCCCACGAGCTTCTTTATGCTGGTGAAACTGTCCTCTCCAGCACAGCTGGGACACCTGTAAGACATTAATGAAGCAATAAAAGTGAGAGAGATGGATGCTCTCTGATCCATCTCCCTTTGGTTTTCCCCTGCCCTCTAGGGTGATATGCTATGCTCTACTTTCATTGTTTTTCTCTCTGATGCACATCATGTTGAAGTTTGTGGGTGCTATAATAGACGCAGCGATAATTGTTAGTAAGGCTTTATTTTTAGTCTGTTTTTTTTTTTTTTTTTTTTTTTTTTTTTAAAGGAAATGAGGCATATGCAGTTTCTGTCTATCTGTCAATCTGTTTGTTTGGTTATCTGTCAAGCTTGATTAGGAATTTCCATCAGTATTGTGATCTGACAGACCCTTCCTGTCTCCCATATGGCATAAAAAAATCCACATAATTTTTAAGTAATAATTTACAACATTCTATAACCAAATAGCTATATATTTTTTCATTGTACCGCTTGGTTATTGTAAATTTTTATCAGTTAAATTGATTTGTTAAGGCACGATATGTTGTACCACATATTCTTGATTTTGGAGAAGTATCAAAGTGGTGTGGCTTTTCTGCTGTTTGTTTTCTCTGTTGCTCTTGGGGTTGCTGTGTAGTGAAATTTCTCTTCCAGAATGATTTAGCTGCAGATTTATGTTGTTTTGCACGCAAACTGAATTGATTTTTATAACTAATAAATTTAGCATATTGCTTTTTAATTGAATCTTCAGCAGAATATGCTGATTATCTTGAATTTAATGATGAAGAGCGATGCTTTTTACATTTTTCATATAAATCCTATTATCTGCACATTTAGTATTTACATATGTATTATTAAACTGCAGTTGTTATACTGTATTTTAAAGTAATGTTTTCTTCTCTTTCCTGAAGAAGAAAGTCAAGCTGCTTTTTTTTTTTTAATGATTAGGTAGACAAAATCAATTGAAATGAAACATGAGTATAATTTTGTAATGCTTAGAGCCCTTCCCTAATTCGTTATCCTCAAAGACACTATCTATCACCTTTAAGTTTTCTTTATTCGGAGAGATGTATTAAGGGATGCTTGAAAGAAAAATGTCTGGAAGCATTCTTTGCTTTGTTTAAAATCTTCAGTTTGTTTGGAAGGGATACGTACTTTTCAGCTGGTCTTTCAAAAATCCTTGAAATGACTATGTTTATTTCTTTGGGGTTTTCTAATGGTAGATTACAAGAAGGAAGTTTGTTTTCTGGACATCTTGCAGATTGTTATGGTGATGATCATGCTGTATAAGTTTAAACTCAAATTATAACCAGAAAAGTTTTTGGCTAGATGTTGAAAACTGAATGTGCTGTTTGTTTTGTGGCAGACAAAATTAGATTGCCATCGTATTTGCTTATAATGAGATCAGTAAACTAAAGAAAACCAACATGTCTTTTAGCATGAACAATGTGTGTTTCTCTTTCNTTCTCTTTCAAAAAAAAAAAAAAAAAAACCAAAACCAAAAAAAACCAGAACTGAAAAAAATTGCAATTGATTTCTTTTACTTGCATTGATGTGAAGATTTGGTACAATTGAAAATGCTAACGCTGCAAGGAAACAATGCTTTTTAACCTCCCTGGGTCAGAAGGAATAGCTGGGTCTTGTATCACCTGTCAGTTCCATCCAGGCAGTGCTATAAGTCAGAGAGAAAAATTCTTGCCATTTTTTCTTGCTCAACTCTATCTCTTGCTGACATTGACAACAAACAAATTAAAGTGAAACATGACAGGAAAAATCTACTGGGCATAAAGCATAAACTCAGGCTTCCATTTCACGAAGAGTCAAGAGAATAACGTTTCACGATGTCTTACGCTTCTCCCCAGTGTGGGCAGGTGGAAGGATCCCAGCGTGTTTCTCCAAGGAGAGGGTGAGTCTCCCAGCTGGTCCCTGCTGGGCAGATGCCTGCTGCTGCCGCAGCCACAAAGGGAGAGCAGTGTGCTGCCTTGCAGGTGGAGCTGCTCTCGTGGGGAATTCTGTCCTACTCCAACTCCCATTTCACCCTCATTCTTCCCTTAGGCTGTTCTACTCCAGTTCTTCTTCTACCCTAATTCTGGTTCTAGTTCTTCCCCTGCTTCTTGTGCTGTTCTGTTTAAGATCACAAGAGATCTTGGAGATGGATGCCTAGTAACTCTATACGTAGTGCAGCAGAAAATTGAATAGGAATCATAATAAAAAAGCAGCAGGTTTGTGGGGAGATTTTTGGTTGTGGAGTTTTTTGGTTTGGTTTGGGGTTTTTTTGGTTGTTTTTTTTTGTTTGTTTGTTTAACAATAGAAGAAGCTGTCCTGTAGAAACCTTTAGAGTGTCAAGTACTGCAGCAATCCATAGCTAGAAGTCAAATAAAGGCAGTGAGCCCCTGCTAACCATACTTTATCTCCCTAGTGATACGCAGTGGAACAAGGAGCTTATTCAGTGTTGTTCCATGTCGAAACTCTTAAAGACTGTTTTAAGACAAAGTTCCTGGTGTAGAGGATCTTTTCATGTGGCTTGAGATAGTAATTCGTGGAACATTACCAGCTCTTGCCTTAGAGATGAAACATTTCCAAAATCGAGCCATTGCCAGCTGAGAAGAATAAGCAGATATGGGCAAACCAGAATGTTTGATAATAAACACTTTGATTTATTTTAGAATCATTTGAGGGAGATGGTAAACAAGCAGAAAGAACACGATAATCCAGCGATCTTGACTGTAAAAACTTTTGGTTTAGGAAGATAAATTCCTGTTTCCTTAAGAATAGAGGCTATCAGAATGAAAGATTAAGTTATATCATGAATTAAAACCTAATTAGAAATTAGAAATCAACTGGGGGAATTAAATGGCCTATTATTAATGCTGCAGAAGTGCTTCTAAGATACTCTGGGGATCAAGACTTCATGATGATTTGTTAGTGAATTGCAGAAGTTAAGAAAAAACTTTAAATTTCATTGGGAGTATCTTCGTGGCACTAGAGAATTTTCTCTGAAACAGTACATTTTCAAAGTTTTAGTTTCCAGATATTCAAAACAGACACTTTAATAATGGTTTTCGTAATTGAGCTCATTATTCCTGCTTTTAATCTTTGCCAGTCTTCAAATATCCCCTTTGCGTTTTGTATTCACGTAATCCATTTGTTTATGAACATGTGTTATCCCTTACCTTTTCTTAATTAACAGCCTTTTTAGACTTGTTGAGTTTTGGGTAAAAAACATGTGTAATGGTCTGCTTCGCATGGTGATCCATTCAGTGAAGGAGTATATTCGCTGCCATACAGGGATGTGAAGAAGTAAATTGCTGTAAGAAATGTAGTTTACTGTCTGTTACTGTCACTAGAATATTTTTTTTTTTTTAATTACTGCTTTGCCATGGCATAAATTACCTAATTCTGGTCTTTGGTAGTGGTTTGAATTTCATGAAGCAAAGATAAATGCTGTTTCCCAGACAGCATTCTTTTGACCATGCACTGCACAGATGTTTCTTCAATATGTCTGTGCCGAAAGGTGGCAGGTTGTGGCCTTCTTCAGTGGGCTCTTTGAACTGGTTTCTTTGACGAAACCAATGGTAATACGCTGTCAAAATTAACTAAGAAATGTACTTTCTTCCCCCACTCAAAGTTTAAAACCAAAAAAAAGTCTCTTAGTTTCCACTCTCTAGGACTTGACAAAGCCATGGAAGCAAGTGTCCTCAGATAGGAGAAGGAGCTGTGGGTATGGTGGTTTCTGCTCTGGCTTCCCACTTCCAGAAGGAGCTCCTCCATAGGAGCTTTTCAAAAAGCTTCCAAGCTTTTAGCCTGTAGCCACATCTCGCGTTTTGTGCATTGTGTGGTTTTTTAAAGGCCATTTTTCAAATTAAACTCACTTTTACAACCAATTTCTTTTTATTAGAATTGCTTGCTGGATTCCTACTCTTCCAGGGCACTGCTGTAGTCTCTCTTCGTAAGCAGGTGAGGAAGAAAAAAAAAACCCAACGCATTAACACCAAAAGTAACCTCTTTACTCTTGTGACCACTCCTACCCAGTTCAGCTGTGAATGCTGGTGGTTGAGGGATTCACAGTTAAGTTTACACCCACTGCAGTTGATGTTTCTGCATTTTTTCCCCCCGAGTCTCCGTTTGTTTATTGTTAGAGGTAGATGCTCAGGTGTTAGTGGGGTGAACTACACAGGCTGGCCCCGCTGTATGGCAGTGCCGTCTCCGTGTGAAATCAAACAAGCATAACTCTCTCTTGTGATAGACTGTGACTTTGAGTATTGAAGAATTTGGAGAATAAAATGGCTTATCTGCCATCTGGAGAAAATACCTTGGAAGTAGAATTTAGTAATTACTTTAATATTCAGTTAGGAAATTTTACTAAAAGTGGCACACTCAATCTATATGTTATTTGCTTTGTTGGTCTGCTGGTGTTTGAAGAAGCACGTGAGAAACTAGGTAGTAAAAAAGTAGGGAGGGAAAATAAGGAATAGCAGGGGGAAAATGAAGAAAAGAAATGAAAAAAATTACCCTTTTTGGCCTTACGTTGGTCTACTTATAAAATACAGATGTTTTCAGAATGTTCTCCATTTTTTGTTTAATTTTCCACCCCAACCTTGGCCACATGTTTTTGTCAGATTTGACAAAAATCAATGAATGGTCTTAAATACAAAAATTATTTTCAGATGAGTTAACTTTTATTGAAAAATATTTCCAATTTTTATATTTGATGGCCAATTTTAAAACTTTGTGTTAAAAGTGAAGTTAAAAATATATGCAAAAATATTAAGTGTCCTTTTTCTTTATAAAGTTAATAGAAGATAGAGTTAATGGAAGGTGTTCACTTTACACTTAGATATGGAAGAGAATGGGAACAGTTTTATTTTTTTCTATAAGTAGTAACTTCATGGGATTATAATGTCATATTTCTTGATAATACATAAGTGCTTTTACTCCTACATGTACTTTCACAAAATGTGAATTTAGTGAGTCACATTCAAAGTACAAAGGCACTGGGAGTTTGAAAGATTATTCTGCTTTATGCAGCAGGAACCATTATTTGGTATCAAGTCCCAAAACTTTTAAATCATCAAAGTTACAAAAGTATTGCAATAATTATAGTAAATACTGTGACTAAGCTACTCAATTGATATCTAAATTTAGTTTCTGCAGAGAATTAATAGACACTTTTGTTTTACATTTATAGAATAATTTTAATTAGAAGCAATTAAATAAAATTACATTACTCCAAAGTAAATTGCTGCTTTCCAAATTTTTTTTTAAATCTACATATACTCCATTTGTATATGAAAGCTCACTGTAATTAACGTTAGACTTGTTTATATGCTATAGGAAGAGCTAGAAATCATTTCAAGGAACGCTTCCATGTAGATGGGTTTTACCGGATCGCAGACTTATCAGACTTTTCTTATTTGCAGCATTTTTTCTCCAAAGTATTTGGTACTGCTGCCCTTCAAGCCGGGATACAAAATTAAACAGACCGCTCATTAAGCTCTGTTTCTAAATCTCTAATAATGTTTATGGTATTGTCTGGATGTTTTAGGTATCTCGTAGTTCAAGGAAATACCTGACGAAAAAATGCTCCTATGAATGCGTACACAGGAAAGGTTTCTGCTGAGATTTTTAAAGCATAGTTATAACAGTGCCTCTGTTAATGCCCCAAATGAAGCTGCTTCCTTTTTCACTAACATGCTAGCAGCGTTGTTTTGGCAGAAACACTTCACGGAAAAGATGGTCTAAGGACAAAGTAGTTCCTCTAAAGCTTCTTTCTTTAGGTGCCTTATGACTCAGCTGCTTAACAAAAAGTCAGTGTTTCATTCTGGAACAACATCGATGCATATGAACAATGAACATAAAATAGTATGTGGGATACTTGGAATTCAGTTTTATGATCTGAATGCTTTGGAAAAAATGAATTGTTATCCAAAAGGCGGTGGATAGAAGGAGATGACTTTCTGCTGCCAGTGGTTATTATAGCTAGAAAAGGTCCGTGCCAGTCAAAAATGGAAGAAAGCTGGCCCAAATGTATTGGCCACCACTCTTAGGAGTGTAAGAGAATGTCTTCTGTCACTTCTATCTTGAATTGCATTTCCATCTCCCTGAATGGGGACTGGCGAATGAGTGCGTACGTAGGAGGCTGTGGTATGAGCAACAGTATTTCATGGAGGTTTCTATTTCATGGAAGTTGTTAAGTATTCATGGTATTCAGAGAACAAGAGTAGGTTTACACGGGAAGAAGTTTGTTTTTTCTAATAGCGTTGTCACTGCTGTCTCCTGTTCTCATTCCTTAGGCAACAGACAAACTTTGTATGTTCTTTTGCAAATATCCTATGCAAGTGCTTGCAGGTACCAGTAGTATTAAGATCCAAGTGCTGGTAGCTGTGATGTGGAAAATGCATATTGCAAGTGTGATGGCAAATATCATTAAATTGGATTTAAAACGACATATTAAAAATAATGAGAATGATTTATATCTTTTTATTTCATTTTTTCATTTTTTCTTTCCTTTGTGATTCTTGACTATCCAAACCAAGAAAGAAAAGAAGAAACAAAAGCAAGAAGAAAAAAGTTTGCAGCTTTTTTTTATTTTGTAAAGTAAGGAACTTCTGATTTTCTTAAAATGAAGCTGAGATTTTTCATCTGTTCTCTTTTGCATTCTCATAGCAGGTTACAGTACCTTTGTCTTCTTGGATCCTATCCATAGGATGCTTCTGAAATTAAGATTAGTATATTCTCAACTGTCAAGTACTGTTTAGTTTATAACAGCTTTGAAAGTGTGGACCTGGGTCCACTTTACTTTTAAGGTAGGGTAAGCTGCTTCACCTAGAAGGAGAGTATATATAATGACGGTAGGTTAACATGCTGAACGTAACGCATATACATATATTTACACTCATCCCTACTTGCTGTGCACTGTAATTTACCGTTAAGTACAAGATGACTTGAATTTCAAATATTTGAATAAAAGTCAAAAATACTTGACCCTGTAAATTCTCTTCTCCTTTTATGTCTTGCAACCAATACAAAGGAATTTTGAATTGTGAAAGCTGCTGATGTCTGCTGGTATAATCATCATCTGGCTATAAACTGAAGAGTTTACTGACTAGCTGAAAACATGACATTTAATTAGTTATTGTTGTATTTAGGCTACCAGAGGTTAAACAGCTATTACATTATAGTTTGGTTTTCAAACTGATAATTAAAATAAGTAAAATCCAGGTATGTTAGTTGACAGTAAATCTATTAAAGTAACTTTATCAGTAGACAGACATTTATTTGAGTGCTACGAACAATGCAGATATTTATCCAGTGCAGTGATGGCTAGGAATCGGCAAGAATTGGCTGTTTACATCATGTCCTAATTAACATTGCTTTTTCGATGACAAGCTGTTACTCAAGAAGATGCAAGTGTGGATGACGTTGCTACAGAAATACCAGTGTGGAAACTTGCTGTGATTTTTTTTTTTTTAGTATGTCGTTGCCAGGTGAAATACTTACCCACCTTCTTGTCAGAAAAGCAAATTTCAAAGTCTAGGAAAAGCAGCCAAATCTGATGGATATTTTTGTGGTTTGTACTATAGTCTCCAGAACTGGACATAAAAGGTCAAGAATGGAAAAAGTGTTGTTAATATACCACAGTATTTGTTATTCTAATTTATTTAAGAAAAGAAAGTTGTCATGAATTTGTATCTGCCTCCTGCTCTGAATGATGGGGGATCGCTACATTAAAGATGAAAAGGCTTCTTACAACGTCACTTCCTAATATCCTCTTTTACTCCATTTTTCCCGCTCTCAGGAATGGCTTGTGCCAAGCTGCATAAAAGAATATGTCCATATATCTAACTTGTGTTAGATGTATTCCATATATCTAACTTGTGTATAAAGCACATGAAAAAGAAGCTTTATTACTGTGAATATAAATTGAAATGTCTTTCTAATGTGATTGTGGATGTCCTTGGTGTCATTTATTTTCTGTACCTGAGTGCATTTTGATATTGTAGTGAAATTTACTGTATTTCAGACTATTACAAAATTTAATTCCTGTTTTAGCCACTTGACAGCAATATTTTTTCATCTACTAGTTGCTGAAAAGTCTGTTGCACAGGATTATTTTTTTTCTGTTTTTTTGTTAATAGACCATTTTCCATGGAAACTTTGACTTACTTTCACATCTTGAAGGATTAGGACCAAAGAATACAGTTTTAAATCGATGACTTCTGTTATTGTTCCTTTTCTTCCTGTCAAATTAAATTTGTGTTAGGTATGAAATATCAAGTAAAATTGAAATTTTCTAGATATGTTTTATTTCATATTACTTTCTGTTGCATTTGGTACATGTTACATAATGGGAAATTAAGCAGACTTTCTATATTCGCTTTCAAAGTGTGAAGATTAGCTGCTGAGAAAATCATGGTTGAATATCTAGGCAAATGAAAATTTCAGCAGCTTTTATGTACTGTAATTTAATCATAGAATCATAGAATTGTCAAGGTTGGAAGGGACCGTAAAGATCATCTAGTTCCAACCCCCCTGCCCTGGGCACGGACACCTCCCACTAGATCAGGTTGCTCAGAGCCCCATCCAGCCTGGCCTTAAAAACTTCCAGGGATGGGGCTTCCACCACCTCTCTGGGCAACTGCTCCAGTGTCTCACCACCCTCATGGTGAAGAACTTCCTGACGTCCAGTCTGAATCGTCCCATCTCTAGATTTAATCCATTCCCTCTAGTCCTACCATTGCCCGACATCCTCAAAAGTCCCTCCCCAGCTTTCTTGTAGGCCCCCTTAAGATACTGGTAGGCCACTATAAGGTCTCCTTGGAGCCGCCTTTTGTCCAGACTGAACAACCCCAACTCTCTCAGTCTGTCTTAATAGGAGAGGTGCTCCAGCCCTTGGATCATCCTTGTGGCCCTTCTCTGGACACATTCCAGCACGTCCATATCTTTCAAAGCCCTGTCGATGACACCAGTCCCAGAGCCATGAATTGACCTGTTGACTCCTCCTATATGTGTTCCCTTATCCATTGCTGATGTCAGAGGGATGGAGGAGAACAGAATTTAATGCCGACCTAATTACCTCTATTTTGATGACGTTTAGAATAACCACTGTAACATAGAGGAAAGCAGACTAGCTAATAAGACATTTTTTGGTTTTGTTACTTAAATTTTCCTTTCATATCTTTTGATAAAATTTCCTCAAGCTTTATGTGAAGTCATCTTACGTTAGTGTGTACTGTGCTGGTAACTCAGGTTAACTTTAACTTCCAACTCCCACCTCGAGTTCTTAATGATACTCAGTTTTCACTTCATCATGAATCATAGAATCGTTGAGGTTGGAAGGGACCTTTCAGATCACTGAGTCCTAACACTGCCAAAGCCACTACTAACCCAGGTCCCTCAGTGCCACGTCTGCCTGGCTTTTGAATACCTCCAGGGATGGCGACTCCATCACTTCCCTGGGCAGCCTGTTCCAAGGCTTAATAACCCTTTCAGTGAAGAAATTTTTCCTAATATCCATCCTAAACCTGCCCTGGCATAACTCGAGGCCATTTCCTCTTGCTCCATTGGCTGTTCCTTGGGAGAAGAGACCGACCCCGCCTCGCTACACCCTCCTTCAGGGAATTGTAGGAGGTCTCCCCTAAATGAAAGAAAATCTGGATATCAAGCATTCTTTTTGGATCGAATTAAAATACTTCAGGCTTTTCTCATTTCTTGATAGGAAATAATTATGTGAACTCTAATCATGTTGCTGCTAGAACAGCTCAAACTTACCATGGATTGAGGTATTTTTGAAAGAGGCAAATACGTATACGTCACCCTTCCTTCATCACCATTGTCTTCAATTTTAGGACTTGGTTTTAATGGCTGATAATGAGTGAATTGACTTCAAAATTCAGGGAAGGGAAGTCCTAAGTCTTTGCTGTGAAGCTGCTTAGCTGTCATAGTGAAGGCCACAACTGTTCAGCCTGCCTTCCAACAAAAAGGAGCGTAGAGTTTGGGTCTGGGCTCTCTCCTGACACTGGCCAGCCCCGCCATCCTGCTGGACGGACCTGGCACAGAAGGTTTCAGAAATGGAGAGGTGAAGTAGTTTTTGTGTTTGACGAAGTTTCTCCTGATAATTCAGCTAAGGACTCCACTCAGTTCTCCATTAATAATCTCTTTCGTAATCAGCTCGTCGTGTGCCAAGTGAACTTGACTGTATTTGGAAACATTTCTGGGAAAATTCCAGCCACTCACAAAATCATTGTAATCAACTTGTGTGATAGTTGCAATGAGAAATCAGAGGCTTCTGAAGGAATTATAGGAAATCTGTGATGAGAGGGCAATCTTTACTATGAAGAGTGCTCATTCTGAGTCTCATCTTTTACAGTTTTGTTTGAGACCGGTCCAGAATTTTTTTACTCTTTTCATCGCTCTGCCACATGTAGTAGTTTCTGAATGATCATCCTCTTGAACTCAAGGCTCCCCTCATCTATTTCATAGTCAAGGTATACCTTGGAAGTTCTCTTTGTATTACTTTCTTTTACACTTCATCCAGGAAATGAGTATTGATGGAAAATTAATTTCAGAACAATAGAGGACAAATCTCTAAATAACCGCATACTTTATACATCAAGGCATATATAAAGCTATTAATAAAAACTAGGGAAATGAGATTAACTGGCTTAAATTTTCTTTACAGTGATACTGCAGATCATTTCATAAGGATGAGACCAAATTTAGCTCTCAACAAAATAGCTGGTCACAAAACCAAATTATAGACTAGTCTTTGCGTAATTTTATACCTCTAATTTAAGATATAATCCATTACACTGTTTGTAGAGAAATACCTCTTTTTTATTTGTTCGATCAGTGCTTGTCTCGATGGTCTAATGCAATGATTCCAAGAAAAAATGGTGCAGTGCTCTTGCTGTACTGCTGTTTCTTTTATGTTCACATTCCAGTGCAAAAAAAAAGAAAAATATCAAATATCCTCCTATGATCACTCGATGGTTAAGGAGGCAGCTCATGTTCTGTTTTCCATGTTTCATCCAGATCCATGTAGATTTCTCAAGTCTATAGAGGCTGAAGTTGGCTTCCTGAAAGGAAGAGGATATGCTTAATTAATATTCTGACTTCTATAATATACAAACAATTATGGTGTACTTCTGGTTGCATAACTCTGGGTATATGTGAGTGTGTATATTTGTATTCTGTTCTTCTGTTAAGCAGTTAGTACTTGTCTATAAATAATTTATAGAAGCATTGATACTTTCATTAAACCTTTATCTTTGATTATTTTGGGTTTTAATATATGTGTATATGTCCTGAGAATTCTTAGTCTAAAGAGCTTGATTATGTTCACACTTCTCTCTTCAAGAATCAGTCTTGCAATTCTGTGCCTACCCCGTGAAAAGCAAACCTCCTTAGAAACGTTCTCACCCTGATTCCCATCCTGCTCTGTTAAGGATGACCTCTTTTCTTTTAGAGAGAAGAGAAATGGAAGCTTTTTCTTGAAGGAATATGCATACACTTATTTTTTTAATCTCTGCATTTTCTCAGCTGTCTCTTGAAATTTGAACTAAAGGGAAATAAATGATTCCATCCTATTCCATCTCTTGCGATAGAACTCCAGTGTAATCTCATTTGCATGAGTCAGATATATCTGGGTATCCATAATACTATCGTCACATTTCAAACATCATTAATGTCAGATTCTTGATGAAGAAGCAGAGTTTAATATTTATATTAAAACATGCCTTTGATATTTTTCTTTATTGCAATCTTTCCACTCGGGTGGAAATCCACGCGGTGGAATCTCCACCACATGAAGATACCAAGAATATGCATCTCCTGATGCTAAGGACATCAAGGCTTTTTTTTACTAAACAACAGGTGAATTGTTTCATGTGGAGATGCCACATACCTGCTCTAGGATCATTGGAACTGCTCAGTCTAGAGAGTTCATAAAGCATTGTGCAAATACCATTCCTTCTTCCCTGCGGTGCGAGCAGTTTGGGCACGGCTTGCAGTGTTGGCGCTGCGTGCACGTTAGCACCGAGGAGGCAAACCAGCCCTTTCCTCCTGGCTTGATTTATTCAAGAAATCACTGACAGTAAAACCATAGAATCACTCCCAAATGTCTTGGTTTCCATTTCAATCGGAATTTAAAGTTGGGTGTAGATAAGATGTTTTCAGTGTTTTAATGACAGTATTTACAAAATCTTTATACATTCATACATAACCATATAAATAAGGGCACACATGCATATGCATTGTTCTTTTTTTTCTTTTTTTTTTTTTTTTCCCCCGCTTGAGTATTGCAGGTGTTGCAGTTTAAAGATGTGTAGTTCAACTTGGTTTGTTGGGGCTTTTTTGTTATTTGTTTTCTTTGGTTTTTAGTACCACTGCTGATAAATATTCTCATGTGCCAGTAGCACTCATGATTTGTTTTGTGGTGGAAACAAAAAAAAAAGTTACATGACTTAATGCTAGTGATATTTTTACTGTATCCTCACAACATCAAGAAAACGATGGCTCGTGATGCATCAGAGCGCCTACTTCAGTGTGCATCGCAGGCCTGCGTTTGCTTTGCTGCTGCATAATTATATAGTCTTTTGCCATCAGTGCCTCTGAGTTCGTGAAATCCTGACCACTTGGTGAAGAAACTAATCCAGATAGGAATTTAGGATTAAAGATTAGTCTAAATGTTTTGGGTCTTACAGAAAATACATATTTTTCCATTTTTAGAGCACGAAGAAGCTTTTTTGATGATGAAACCCTTGGTTAGACTTCTGAAAAAGTTATTTCTTACTGCTACTGTTGTGTTAGAACTGATAGGCATTAGGCAGATGAGCAAGTAGAAGCAATTATAGCAGAAGAGCACAGGACAGAAGAGGCCGGTAGAGCTCAGCTCAGGCATTTAGAACATGGGCAGTACCAGGAAAAGTCTCTGATCCCCGTCCCCCAGCTTTCTTCCCAAGGAGAAGGACAGTTGCTGATTTTTTTTTAATTTTTTTTNTAACACAAATCTTTAGTTGAGATAGATGAGAAATGCAAATTTCAGCTTATTTTTGATTTTTTTTTAATTTTTTTTTTTTTTTTTAATTTTTTTTTAAAGAAACTTGCAGAGATTTGTGGGATCTCACTGCTGAGATTTTTTTTTTTTCCCCCTCCCCTTGGTGCTAGGCGTAAACTATCCGTCTTTCTATCTTCAGCTTCCCATCTGTTAGCAGAAAGTGATGAGTCTGAAGAAAACTGCTCTGGAAAGTAGGGTAGCTTCCCTCACAGCGAGGTGCTGTGAGGGCTTGACAAGTTCATCGTGACCATTTCCCTTCTCTGTCCTCATTGTTCATAATCAGAAAATGGCTTGGTTTTAACCTGTGCAAAATATTTGTCTGGCTAGAAAGAATAAATTATTTTAATTCCCTTTTCTGGGCTTATAATAAATTTAGTTTGTTGAGATTTCTGTTGAATATGTATGATTTCTTGCTGGGTTTCCAAAGAGAAAAGAATCTCATAAAGAGAAATGTTGGGAGGTGATTCATTCCTGAAACCTAGATTCCTTTCCCAACTTCGTCTGTGCCTGTGAGTGGGGGCAGTGGAGGGGAAAACGCAAAGGGAGAAGATGAAATGAGTGAGGAGGAGCTGCAAGGATGTGGCAGTTGTTGCCCTCTGAAACATTCTGATGAAATCTGGTGGTGTGTCTTCGCACTCATCCTGTCTCTCCCCACACCCCAGTGGTTCCTGAGTCCCTGGGCCGGCGTTAGTCTCTTTGGCAGGCAGGTGGAGACGGAAAGACACTGACTCCTGACGGCAGGCAAAACAGATGAGCGGGGAGAGGGGGAAAAAAAGCCCTAAGAAGGCGGCTGATGATCCCCCTTGAATACCAAGAAGCTGCTTGGGAATCAGATCTTATGAAATGTCACTAATTTGTGAAGAAAGCTCCATTTTAATCTTGCATATTATTAGACAGCAGAGAAGCCAGCAAGGCTTCATTAGCTCAGCTAGTCGCAGAGGGCTTTTTCTTGGTTTCTTCCTGCTCTTAGTTGTATAACCACTCTACATTCATAATTTATATTTCCTTAGGAATAGTTTCTTCTCAATTGCTTGTCCTTACTGTCATTCTTCTCTGGCTGATCTATTAACTTATTTTTATTTAATTTATTTGAACTATTGTTGCTGTTGCAGTAGTATGGAGTACTTTGTATCCTAAGGAGCGAGAGCCATGAAAGGTCTGTAGCTTCCCTAACCATTAGATGATAATGTTGGCAATAGCGGAAATCAGAATTGTGCTAATTTTGCATTGAAAGCTTGGATTTTGTTTTGTAATCTCACGTATCTTTTCTTATTCCAGATTTCCTGTTATCTTGTACATGGCCTCTTGAGTACACACTGCCATTTAATTGAAGAACTTGTTTTCTGCACAAATTTCAATTTCTTTAACAATGCTAACATTACTTTTGTCTATTGGGGAGCAGCTTTTCCTACTTTGGTACTGTGCATGTATGCTTTTTAATAATAATGAAAAAACATGAAGCCTTGTTATTTTTCATTACTTTAACACAGATATTTAATAATTCTTTTAACAAACCTGATTTGATTTCCTTTTGTTTTTAAAATCATTTAACACCATTAGGTGGCATAATGAAAAAAAAAAAGCTTTGGCTTTTATTTATAGGTTAATAATTTTTTAATTACTTAAAGAAACAGAAAGCTATGTTTTTGTAGTCATACTCCTGAGGTACTGGCAATAGCTATGTGTTGTCCATGGTTCAAATAATTCTTATATAGTTAGTGTGGGCTTGTCTTTTTCTTGGTTTATACCATTATTTTACTGGTGACAAAATGCAACTGTGTGCATTTCATTTATATTTATTAAACAACCCCCCTGTTTTCTATATGTTGGTGTCCTGAGATGTTAAACCCCTTTGCTGATACCCGGTGGTTAGAATAAGAAATCAATGGATTCTTTGAAATTGTAACCGGTGCTTGTTTGGGCTAAATACCTTCAGGTATCCGGCAGTTGGGTTCTGGAGTCCTACTGAAAGCCAGCGGTGTTTAAATTCCGAAGTGAAAAGGTGACTGTGCTTCACGTGGGTGCTTTTAAAAGCATACCCTTAGCCTCCGGTTCAGTTTCACCTCTGCAGCGATCTTTCCTTGTTACCTGTTTAGGTAATGTAAAGCTCTGATGTACTGGGTCTTTCAGTTCTATAACCAGAAGCCCTTCTGAGCGGTACCTGAGCTGTTTTGACAGGAGCTGCTCAAGGCTTTACCCTCTCCTTAGTGGGTGTCCATGCCACTGGGCCGCTGGGTTCCAGCACACACGGGAGAGGGAGGGGGCGGGGGCCGTTTGTGGGAATCTTTTCAATTCAGGCCCTTAAATATAACCCATGGAAAAATCCTTGAGTTGTGCTAAAATTGGATTGAATACTCTGGAAACGCATACCTGTTTCTGCTTGTCAGCTTAGCCATGCATTTCTTTTTGTAATTGCATATTGCTCACGTGCTCCTTTCAGGTGATGGCTAAACGTACAAACCCTATTTTAGATCAATTCTGCGCTTGTCTTCTATTTTCTTACTTTGTGTTTTATTTCTTATATTAAGCCCTGTGCAATAGCGTGCAAATTACTTGTTTGTAGCAGGCATCAGGACATAAGAAATAATCCAATTTCAGGTATTTAAGATATATTTCGATATACTGTTTAAAACAGTCCTCTTCTGAAAGTGGTATATTCACACAACGCACAGGCTTGGGGTCATTTGAGGCTCTTGCTGTCCTGTATTATGCTCTTCATAATTTAGTTGCAACTTTGTCACGTATGTCCCAAAGCAAACTCACAACAGCCCTGTGTTCCACTTACATAAACTTTATTTTTATATTTAACGAAACTAGACTTCCTACCTAGAGATAAATCTTCGCTGCACCCTGACCTGCCTGCATTTCTGTTATCTGTGTCTGTATAATCATTGGCTAATGGTAGTAAATAACAAAGTAAATCATTGTTGAGAATATTTGCTCAGTGAGCAGGGAAATAACTTTTGACAGCCAGAATATGCATTGAACCTTAAGGCAAACAAAAAAAAATTATGAATATATATAGAAGGGCTTTTCGTTTCTTCCCAGTACTGCAAGGGAGGTTGATGGGGGAAAGCACAGATGAAGGATACAATTAGATGGCAAGATGCTTTATGTTGCCTAAAGCACATGTAAGATTTACTCATTAAAAAGTAGTCAATTTAATTATATTTATAGAAAGCTAGGCATGGGAGAGATAATTAATCCATACAGTGGCCAAAAGGAATTCCTGTGTCCATAATCTCGAGTGGTAATTGGTTTCCTTTTCCTAAATGATCATAGTGAGTTACTGTTTTATTTTGTAACTTTCTCTTACTGACAAGGCTCTGCCTTAGGAGGAGTGCAGGCTAAAAATCCCATTTTCTGTGATTGTTTTTCTCCTTTGTTCCTTTCCTTCTTCCTGCCCCCTTCTGCTTACCGAAGCGCAGCTCCCGTCCTAGCCAGGTAGTCTGGCCAAAATAGCTCCTGCCATCTGGAACAGTCGCTGGGAGCCTCTCGGTGACTTCCTCTCATTGGAAATGTCAGCTTGAATCTTTTCTCCCTTAATTTTCTTTTCATTTGGTTATTCATTATTCAACAAGGTGACTGCAGTGTTTGATTGTGTTGATGTACAGTGTGCATGAAAAATGCTATGCAGGAGAGAGAGCTTGATGTTCTTCTTCCTCTGTCTTCCCCATTATCCTAATCCACATCGGGGTCTGGTTGCTACTGATATGTCATCTCCGCTATGAGAATTATCTAACGTGAGGCATTGCAATTATATTTAGATTCAAGATGAGTGCAGAGCTGTCTAAATTTTCGTTTAAAAAATGCAAAGAAAATAAAATTCAGACAAGCCATTATTTTTCAATTAAGATCAGTTTTTTCATACCATTCCCAACACATTTTTGCATTTTCAGGTGTTTGTTGAATTGCTGAATTTTCTGATAAGCAAACGAAGCATTGCTTTTTTCCATAAATGTTATTGCTGTCATTGTGCAATTAGATGGGAAAGTCAATTTTGTTCTGTTTTTAAATCAGCTACACTTATATTTGTAGGGTTATTTAAAATCATGCTCTAGGACCTTGATAATGAAAAATTAGGAGCGTATTAAAAAAAGTCTTGCGTTAAATTAGTTTAACAATGATTTTAAGACACTCTTCTGAATAACAATATGAATGTTTTAAGATGTTATTCTAGTGAGTATTAGGGTTAGTACAGAGGCCGACTGATGGTTCTAGGTGGTCGGAGCTGACGTTACGAGCCATTAGCAGCGCACTTGGCTAAGCAGAGGAGCGGTGAAGTCGGTAAGCTTTTCCACACAGCTCTGCCAACAAAACTCAGTCCTTGGTTGCTTGTGGGCAGCAGTGACCCAGAGCACTAGAATGTTTCATTGCTTTAGTGGACTGAAAAGCAAAGTGTTTTTACTAGACCTATTTTCTTGAAGCAGTTGCGTAATCTTTAAGTTAGAAATCAATAATGCATAATATGTACTTCAGAAATTCTCATTTTGTAGAAAAATGGGGAGTAGCATGTGATCGTCTAATGTTCCTTTTAGATATTTGTCCTGGTTTTTTTAGGTATCTACACTTGGGTGGTGGTCACCCAGTACACACAGTGCCTTAGACTGTAGCTGCAGCTGTCTGTCATTTAAGAAGAATTTGTAGAATGTAATGCGTATCTATCATTTACAAAGAGCTATTTCTGTTGCTAGTTTTCACTCTTATGTGAAATCAATCTTTGCTGGGTCAAAACTTTTATATCATTATGGATTTAGGGGCAATAAAAGATGATGGGAGGAGGTTGCTAGCAAACAGAAAATTTTGGTTTCCAGGGCCACTGTTGGTGTTGAGATGTTCATGCCAAGGAAGGGGATGTTCCAGAGATGGCTTCAGTTCAGGTTTCTCTGGTAGCCCAGTGGCCGCTTTGTGCCTGTGTGCCTTCACCAGAAAAGGCTTTATTCACGGCCTTCCTATATTTTTATCCCTGGCTGTATATCCAGGAAATGCAGGTAGTAAAAGAAATGGGGTTGCTTAAAGAATTAGGAATGGGACCTTGAAGTGCTTTTGGAATTGCCTGTGAGAGACTCACTGTACTCCCGCTGTGTAACAACCATGTAAACCTTCACAAAAGCAGGTACTCGCAGTTTGTGCCAGCTTGAGCTGGTGCATCATCTTCACCCTGTACTTCAGTGCACTGCAGTGATAACCACAGTAATGGCGATGCCCAGAAAGCTGCCCAAGCTTCCCAGGAAGCTGGAAGGGAAAGAGGGAGGGGGAAATGGCCAACTGTTCGTGACTGGTGTTGCCATAGCAAGTGGATGGTTCATGTGCCAGCTTGAAATGAACTTCATCTGATGGTTGGGTTTGGGCATCTTCATGTCTGCTCCCTGCGAATACAGATAACTGCTGTGCACAGCACTTGCCTGTATCTTGCCTTGGGGAACTGAGAAACCCCGTACTGATGCTTTTAATGCCTGAAGGAGGCGGGGGGACGGACACGGGACGACAGGAGCTGGGTGGAGCTGGGCTGTTGTTTTTCAGACTTTGTAAAGCGGTTGCCGACATGACAGTCTTTCACACTACCGTTGCGAAAACGGTAAAGGCCAAGAGATGTGCTTTGCCTAATTCTGCACGAGTGGCTGCGTTTGGGGTATCAGAGCTATGAACTACAGTGGTCACCAAACAAACCTTTTGGTTTTAGGGGCAGTGTTTGGATGTTTCTGTTTTTAATCTTTTCCTCCTGGAACAAGGTCAAGAGGGTTATTTTTTCATTTGCTCCAGTATTAGAATTCTTTGCCCCATTTATAGCAAACCCTTGAGGACTTAAGCAGATAATGAAATCCAGCAGGATATGGAAGCTGCTTTTTTAATTTTAGGTGCTGATTTTAAAGGAAGAGACGTTTGGGCAGGTATTATTACTTGTATAGGGACTCTTCAAGAGCTCGAAATCTGGAACAGTCTTTGTGTTTCAGAAGCAAATAAAATTTGCCTTTTTCTCCTGTGAGCCAGGTTGAATTAATTGGAAAGAAATGAACCTGCTATTCCTAACTGATTCGTTTTGGCTTAGGAAGGCTATTTTGAAGATTGATAATTCTGAGTGGGAAATAGGATGGCATTTTACATGAAATATCTAAATCATTATTGGTGATTACAATATCCAAGTCAAGCTGATGAGCTTTGTTATTTTCAAATCAGAAAGCAAACAGTGAACACTTAATGTTATAAATAAGTATTAATACTAAAAAGAGTATTTTTTTTTTACTGCTATAGGACTGCAATTGGCAGCACACTCTTATCTCGGAAGGCCGCAGTAATGATGGTGCTGCAGAAAAGTGCTGCCCCTTCCCAACATAGTGCTACATATGTTGATGGGTCATGGTATTTTGTGAAATTTTTTGAGATTCTATAAGTATAGCTTCTGACTGACTTTCCCCATTTACTTCCTGGTGTAACAGGTTGTTATGTCAGTTTCATATTTTTGCTTTTGATCTCTGAAAATAAGGAAAAATATTGTTGTAACCGTATTTACCTGTACTAAAAGCCAGTGCTGAAGGTACTTGTCTTTCTTCCACCATTGAACACTTGCTGTGAGGGTTCATGCATTTGTTTTTCCTCAAGTGTTTTCTCACTTTTCTTTAAATGTGCAGGATCCTCGCTTGCCAAAAGACTGGTGTCACTCTAACCTGAAGAGCGTAGGTGTGCCATTGTGCTTTCTCTGATTCCCAGCTACTTGTCTATTGAGCCATTGTCTTCCTTTCCCACCTGCTCTTTCCTTGATTGCCATAAATTCCAGAATTACGCTGGTACAAGGTAGGGTTAGCAACCCAGGGCAGGCCATTGAACAGCAGCACATGCGCATAGTTCTGGCCTTTACCTGTCTCTGCAAGGAACTGCCTTTCAAGTCCTGGGGGCTTCTAAGATGTCTTCCCCCAAGTGACAAGTGCCGTACTCGAGGGCAGCTGAGGATTCAGGAGACATAAGCTGTGGCCAGTCGCAGAGGCAAGAGGTGACTGGTCTTGTCTGCTGTTCATGGTTTTGTTCCTCTGTGGGTCATTTGTTTGTGCATGTGTTTCCTATTAATATTCTTGCATTAAACTCCTGCAGCATTTACAGCATTGTCACGTATCAGTTCCACTTCAGTCACGCTAAGGATGAAGGCTAATCCAGGTTCCAAAAGCAAGTAAATGCCAAGAAAAAATTGGCATTCACAGCATAATTCTTTATTCAATTGTTTGTTTCATCTGGGAATGAAGTTGAATTAAAAATTGTTTAAAAATACTGTTGCAGCTGGCTACTCAAATAGCGTTTTGGTAATATTGACACCACCATAGCTGATCCAACAGTGCCGTTTGGACATGTGGCCCCTGCTACATGATGGGCTTCTTTAAATCACTTAAAATTGCAAGTGTGCATAAAGAATTTAAAATTAGTGAAAACTGTGTGTAACTTAGTTTGCTGCGATAATGCAGATACTTCTGAGAAGAAGGTACTGACTAAGGGCAATCCGACCCAGTGACCAATACTACTAAGCCAGTAACAATTGCTGCTCCTGTAAGCTGGTGATGTCCTGATTCTTACCTCTAATGGCAGTTGGAATTTTTGGAGTGGTGGGTTTTTTTATCCTGTGTTAAGTTTGTCATGCAAGTGCAGGTGGTCACATCTGTACGTTATGGACTAGGAAAAAGGCCAAGGTACTCCCTTATAAATGCAGGTGATACATTAAGTGAAGGGCAACAAGTGACCCTCCGACTCATCACGGAAGGCTTAATAACTTTGTACAATGCAGCAAATCATTAATCTGCCTCGGACATCCTTGTATGAGGTGGAGGCTGGATCCCAGCCTCTCTGCTCTTAACTTCGGCTTTTGGAGTACATTAGGAGCTCAGAAACAAAGCTTGGGGTTTTTATCTTTACTTTTTTTTTTTTTTCCCCCCTTCCGTCTCTTTAATATATTAAGGGAATTTTCCTCCAGGATTTTCCTTCTATTATTTCCATTTATATTTGAATTCCATTTAAATTTTTACAGTGCCTAAATCAAACTGGTCCTATTATAAACTTAGTCAGTTTGGTAATGTAACAACTTAATAGTATTATATAAACATGTTTGTTGCAAGAAAATTTGTTTTGAGTGAAACCATATGCACATGTTAATGGGAAATATTTGTCACTCTTCTGCTTTTCTGCCATTTTTTGTATTTGTTTCCATACTTATTAATAGCATCCTTCTGAAACTTCTCTGATGGGAGAATATACAGCAGATTTTTTTTAATGCCATACTGGAGTACAATTTTAAATGCTTTGGATGTGATTCCAAACAGAGATGAAGGAGAGTGAAATAATATGTAGTCCCTCATTGAGTATATAGCTGTAATTATACTTAGGGACTTTGCTGATGTTATATAAACCACTAGAGTAAAACTCCATCAGTAGCTAAGTTATCATTCTCTATTTTCTATAAATCAATCCATCGGGACTCTTCCCTGTGAAGCGTCTTCTGAGGAACTTCATCTATATCTATCTATTTGTTACTTCACATCCTGTTCTTTGTAGAGGTTGCTGTACTTGTTTGGGCTGTTTCCCACCTTCTTCCTACAGTAAAACAGTTGTATCAGAAGGGTAGTACTTTTTGGGCGGTTAAAATTGTGAATTCTGACAGGTTTGAAGAAATCTCCATTACTTTCCAACACGACACTGCATTTTGTTTACCCTGTAACTCATCTCTCCGTAGAGGATGTGCTTGGTGAGCAGTGCTCGCTGCTGCTTGGTGTCTCACACCCCGATCTTCTTGGAAATTTAGCGTGGATGATCGTTTAGCTGTCAGCATTGGCTGTCCACTTGATTTAAAAAATACTGTTTCGCCATCAAGAGATTGCCATCCAACTAACAGGCAATGGTAATTGCGGTGTGAGGGTACATATATGACTATCTTCTGCTCTGTGTGGTTGTGCCGTAGGATTTTGCATGTGGAAATGTAAGGGATGCTGTCCCAGGTAAGGTCAATTATCTGCAGTTATCCCAAACCCTCGGTTCTGCGTGGAAGTGGTTACCTCGGAGATGCTCCATTTGAGCCGTAACATTAAGATTGTGTTTCATACGTGCATTGTGCCATGGGTACCTGTGTTGAAATTCACCTGACGCTTTAATATCCAGTCACAGCGTCTTAAGAGGTCTTTTCACGCTTCCTTATGGTTAGTCCTCGTCATTTTCTCATGAATGACTTGGCTTTGCCATGTTGCCACCCACTGCCTTTCCTGGGTGATGCGCGGGTACGGCTCCCTGCAGAGCGCGGCTGGGACCTGCTGCAGGCGGGAGAACCCAGCACTCGCTCCTGCTCTCCTTCCCCTCTTTTAACCACGTTTTTCCTGAAAGCAAACGCCTTCTCTATTATCCCTTAGTGGCTTAATTTTCACATGACTCTCTTCAAGGAAGGCATTTTCGAAAGCCTACAAATATCTATTGGATTTTAATATATCCATAAAGGAGAACTGACTTTCCTCCCTAATAAAAGGTGTTTGTGTATTTAGTTCTAGCTTTTAATAATTACTACTTATTTTCCTGACAAAGGTGCTGGGATTACTAGCCTGTATTACTCAGATATCCACTATAATCTTAAAACACAATGAAAATGAACCACCCCCCTGCTCTGCTGCTCCGCTCTGTCTGCACTGGAAGCCTCTTTCCTTTGGTCTATTAATTGGCAGTTGCTGCTTGTGTACAGCAGCTTGTTGTAGACCAGGCTTGCTAGTTGCATGTGACATGCAAACCTGTTTTTATAAAATCCTTACCGATGCCCAAAATGTGGCTGCAAGCTTTAAAATATCTTTAGTTTTGCTGGGTTTTAATCTTTTGGATTTTATGCTCTTTAATACCTAACAGATTTTAATTTTTTTTTTCCAAATCCTCCTCCTCCTCTTTTATTTCTTTTTCATTCTTCTTTTACATGCGACACTCCCTGCTATTTTATTTTTTTTTAACCAAGTTTTTGCCCAGATGGAGAGTTTCACATCTTCTTAACTGTCAGATTATGTAGTACAGGATTTTTATCAGCAAGGTCAGTCCATGGGAAATTCTGTTATTCATAATGAAGGATAGGTGGCACTCTTGTTATTTTTGTTTGGTTTCCTGAAATAAATCAGGTGTATATGCTCTCTCCGTAAGATTTCTTTTTATAGAGTAAGTGCTTTAGAAAGTGTTCTTGAACACTGAAGAGTATTCTATTTTTTTTTAAAACATGAATACATACTTAAATTTTCTGAGTCTGGGACTGGTTCACAGTATTCTCTAGGAAGAGAAAATACGTTGTTTTTATGAAGACTGCAAGAGTAAGTGCTCAGGTATATGACATTGGCTCATTTTACATATATAATTTTTTGGTTTATATATTTTCTTACTGTTTCACTAGGCAAAGAAGAAAGCCGACAAATCCTTTAATGTTGTTTTAACTCCAGTTATTAATACCTTTATACTTAGTTCTTTCTTGCTGGTTTTGTGTTCAAAGTCTAGAGTTAAGCTGGTCTGGTGTCATAGTGCTATTGGATGAAAGGGAACGGCACGTTAGCAAGTGCTAAACTGTCAAAAGAGCCTTTAGTTCTTAATCCAGGGTGGTAAATACTTGTTGCCCTAATTCCATACATTGATTGTGAAATTGCATAGATTTGTGAGTTTAAGAATTTTCTCTTGTAATCTAAAAATTCTGAAACGTGGAAAAATACCTGCTGGTAGAGGTACGACGTGTTCGATGTTTTCTGTAAATTTAAAGGAAAATGTGTTTCAACTGTACTGAATGATTTTTTTCCTTCTCTTACTGAGCATGCAGCTCTGAGATGGTTACGTGGAGGTATTTTAACCTTGATGCTTGATTACTTCAAATCAAATAAATTTCATTATTACTACTGGACCTGACAGTTTCATATGGCTGAGACAAAGTGATTTGGTGACCTCAGTCCGATTTCTCTTGATCCATTTGTTAATCAATTGATTCTATCATTGCGTTTCCCAGAAGAGCCGCCCACGGTTGAAAGGAAAAGGGAAGAGCGGAGATTAGAACAGTTTCCATTCTGCCTGTGTCCAAGAATATCAGTCTCTTCCACATGAGTATCTAAATACCTCAGTATTTTGTGACACATTCTTGACGTGTAAATCTTTCTGTGATGGGGCATTGGGCAAGCACGGATGGGCTTGTCCCATGCCACAGACTCTTCTCAGGGAATTTCTCAGTGGAAGCCTTCTAAGGAGAGCCACTTCTAAGTACTGAATGCCCTGCAAGGCTGCGTTTGCCATGCCGTTCAACTAGAAAATTAAATAGCTAATGTGGAAGGAAACGTGAATAATAGAGGAGGAGCTCCTTATAGACAAAAGAAGACATTTGTGTGATTTTCATCTAACATGTAGTAATAGGTGTTACTACCTAATTATAGCATTATGTGCATTGTGTTCACTGACATATTTCTTCCCTGCTTTAATTTTAGTTAAGTCCAGGAGCCAAAACTCTGGTTAAGTCCATGCCTTGCTAGTATGGTATGAATGTAGTTGAAAGAAAATCCCTTCTTGAAAGAGTTTCCAATCTAATTTAGATTTTAGTTATCTTCACTTTAAAGTATTTAGTTAGTATATATTCATTGTGGAAAGACTGCTTGATTTTAATTTTGGTGGTGATTGAAATCTGGAATTAAAAATTGATTGAACAAGCTATTTTGTTTCAATGGGTGAAAAAACATTTTATAACTTGGCAGTTTATTTTACAGTTTGTATTTTTAGTGCCCTCCCAAGTAGTACAGGATCATGTATTACTCATCCCTCCCTTATTCTCCTGTAAAGTAGNATACCCTGAAGCGTTTGAATTGAAGAGTCCCAAAGAAAAATCTAGCTGGGGGCAGGAAGTTTTCTTGATGACTTGGATAACATTTAATTTTGCTTTCTAATGCCAAATTGGCTTTCAAGCTATTAGATGCCATTAAGGCAAAGAATTTTACGTGTTTTGTGTAATAATACAAGTCACAAACGGTAGTAGCTATTGAAGTTAACAATTTTTGCCCAACTGTGGGAGTACTAGCATCTTTGAGAGATTCCAATTTTGCTTCTTATTTATGCTTGACATTTAATGTGCTTGACATTCTGATTATTTTACACCTACCTAATTTCTTCTAGCTCAAGGGATAATGACAATATTTTAAACAGTTGTGAAGTGTAACTCTATGTTATTAAGCAGGTGCCACACTACAAATAGAAAGAAAAAGTCCCTAAACTATTTCTAGAATAATTGTTTTTGTTGCGTACCTCAGGGTCAGCTAGAGTTGTTCAGCCGTGCAACTTGGTTATCTGTTTTGCTGCCAGGAAGATAAAGCCTTACTAATATTTTATGTCCTTTTATTTACCTAGGTATGTTTCTGTGTATATAAATGTATATAATATACATAATGCTGGACTGTGTGCTTACATTGAGTCCTTTGGGGTCTGGGGGTGAGGCATTACAGCGATAGATTTCCAGCAGTTACTGAGGGGTTATGTTTTTCCTAAAGTTTGAATGACAATGTAAAAGAACGTATTCTGTATAAAATTCATTCCATTAAAACGAGCTCGTGTTATCTGTAGCCCACATTTACTCCTGGTATGGCAGATCTTAGAAGCAGCTGTCTTGGTTTATAGATAACTGGGGTGTAACATGAGAAATTAAAATATCATGGGGAAAAAACTGATGGTAAGTATACTTTGTGTAAAATCTTTTCTGTCCCTTTGCAAAATAGTTTTATTAGCCCACTTTGTTGAGTTGTATTCCCATGTAAATATGTGGTTCCCTGCAGTCACATAAGATTTTAGGCTCTTTCAAAAAGGGTAAAACGGGTATCAGAAAGAGGAAGCAGAAGGAAACTGACGGGAAGACCACGCTCTTTAGGGAAGTACAGCTGGTGCTCCCAGATTCGCCTTGTTTCATCTACTGGAAGTTTTGTGTTGCATTTAACTATTGTGAGTAAATTGACTACATGAAGAGTGATGAAGAAATGTTAAAATACTTTATTTTACAGACCCATGCGGGAACATTTTTAAGTACTTGCAAGTCCGCTCCAAACCGTTGTTGTGTCCCAGCAAGGGGTCCTGGAAACGGCCCTGACTGAATCCATTATAGGAATGCTGGGGTTTATATCTTTATTTTGCAATCTTGCCACCTGGTGGTATACTCTGGCAATAAAAGTTTGGTTAGAAACCTGTTCTAAGAGTCATATTTACTTTGGTAGGCAAGATCTTCAGACTGGATTATAAGTATGTTCCTTGTTTATAGCATGCGAGTTCAGTGTGTTCATCCTTCATTGTGTCAGTTGTCCCGTGTTGGGGGCAGTATAAGGTCGTGCATTATGTCTTTGCATTAAATAGATCTGTTTTCCGCCCCACTCTGATTTCTACAGACATGAGGGAGGAGAAAGTCTAGAAATATTGTGCCATCCTGGAACACTCAGTCGTGGCATGTTAATCTTCAAAATAAATTTGAGCCCTGGTTTAAAAAAGAATGGTGTGCATGTCCTGAAATTCTCAGATAAACTTATGCAAACTGAATTTACCGAAGTTATGGCCAGAACATTTAAGGGATGTTGTTCTCTCTAAAACAAGTACTACAAATCCAAACAATAGGGAACTTAAACGTACTTGGATAGTTTAAACTTTCATTTGGGCATAAGGCGGAGACTGATTAAAGCCAATGACATGCAAGACCTGGCATCTTTAAAACTTAGTGGCAGGAGCAGCGGGGAAGCTCGCTCAATTCTCTTAATCTGCGATGAAGCAAATGTGGTCTGACTGGTGTCTATGTGGAGAACTCTCATTTATAATAAAAGGTGTTTTCACATAGTATTCAAAAGGCATTCAACAGTCCATTTTTTTGCAAGCTGAATCCAAACATGATTTTCTGAGGGGTATGATGAACTGATCATTAACCGGAACTTCTAAGTCAGAAGTGGAGGTTTTCTCTCCCAAGAAGGTCGCCTCTGGCTGTGCCATATGCTCGTTTGACACAAGAGTAACTGAGTAAAATTCTGTGGCTTGGGTCAAAAATCTCATCATACTGGAGCACAATGGTTCCCTTTTAATACAAAACCATGAAAATTTTGGGGTTTTTTTATCAGTCTTTATAGTATAGTGTTGATGTGTTTGCACATGGAACACTCGGCATCCAGCAGGACCTCCCTTCCCTGCAGAACTGCTGCCTGGGATTTCAGTACCCCTTCCTGAGTGTCTATTATGAAACAAAATGTCATTTATTCATGATGACACCGTTCTGCTGACCTTAAGACCTTCCAGGTTCTCCCATATGACCCCATAAGGCATAAACAAAACATTGTTCTGCATTTTTTCTCTTCCTGCCCTCTCTGAATCGAGGCAGAGCAGCAGATACCAAAGTCAACACGATGAGCACTGGCCATTTTCTTTGCTGTCCACCTTCTCGTTGTCATCTGTTCCTTGGCCTCAGTCTTCCCCTTCCCTCTTTCAGCCCTTCGGCCTCCCCCTCCCAGTTAATGTTCAGTATTTGTCCTTTTAGTACAAAATATTAATAACGTGAGTAGCTGTTCTGGAGCAGCTACACAGCTTGAAGTGCTGAAGGTTTATACTCATCTTCTTTGAGGTGATAGCTATTTTTAAAGACGATGGGAATTACAACTGGTTGAAAGTCTCCACAGGACTGTGTGCATTAAACCCACCATTTATTTACATATATGAGAGGGCAGGGGCTACAGCACTGGTAAATGGACAAGAGAAGAGAGTCTGTTGGGACTGAGACTCATAGCTCTGAGCTATTAATATAGATCTTTGGTCACAGAGTTAGAAGTTTCTAATAGTGTTATTTTACTACAAAATGTCTGTAACTACTTGTGACAATGGATGTTTGCTCTTGGATCTGTTTCTCCTGTGGGGTATCGTTTAGATCAATCCTCGTTTGTTCTGTTAATTTCCTTAATTCTCTGGGGTTAGTCAAGTCTAATTATCTCTTTTCTTTCTTCCAGTTTTGAAATCAAGATTGATTAATCAACACGAGAAGACCCAGCTGGTTATGTGACTTGGAACCCTGTTTATGAAACGCTCATTCCTTTTTGCAAGGCGCCAGCACGGTATGTTGTTTTTTCTTTTTCTCCCCAAATTAATAATCAACTCTTGCAACTTAATAGAAATCCTAGAAAACAGAAAATTCCTGAGGAGTTTGATTGTTACTGATAAAGCAGATCTTGATTTTTGGCTTGGTGACACCAGCCAAGGAAGCAGAAGCGCTCTATTCGCTTCACCATACTACTAATCAGAGATTTCTTCCACATAACAATGCCACTTATGGTTTCACGTCATTTAAGGAGAGCGAGAGCTTCCCTTAGTTTGAAAGATCCATCTGCTTTCCCTTTATGTTGTGTTGCATGAAGTGTGGGATTAGTGCGTGTGACAAACGTGTGTTTCAGACTGCATTGACAATGGCTGGTGGAGGGCCAGCGCTGAGATGCAGGGCAGGGACTGGTAAGCTCGGTGCGGGAGGGGATTGCGCTGCCGCTTGATGACACCTGCACAAACAGGTGCCTCTAGCAGAACTCAGGTTTGTACTTGATTTGGACAGTATTTTTTCACAATTATAGATTTGTTCCTTATAGGATATACCCTCAATATTAATTGCAAAATCAAATTGCACAGGTAAGGTATCAGCCTTATAGTCTGTAACCCAAGCATGGGAATGCATAAACAAAAGTTCCATTAGTAACATTATGAGAGTTAACTTTTTTTTTTAATATCATGAGCTACATTGTATAAGCTAAAACTTAAAAAAACTAAACTATTAGATAGAAGTGAAGTGCTGATACATCTGCCATCATGCTATATGTGGTATGAATCTTACCTTTGTCTTTTCCAGTTCTGTGAAAATGTTCTGCCTTACCAGTGATGAGACTTTTTAGTTTCTGTAATTAGGTGGTGGTTTGGGTTTTTTTTTTAATTGTTAAATTTTGGAAGCAACAAATTTACATGATGTTCCACTTAGACTAGCAGGGATCCAAGCAGGTCTCTCAGGTACAGAGCAGCACCAGATTATTTCAAGCATTTCTTCAGTTATAACTGCACTGGAAGTCAGGCAGCTTGGATTGACTGAACTCTATAACCATGTTGAAATGAAGTTGCCCGACTTGTTCTAAATGTATAAAAATTCCTTTATTTTTTAAGTAAAAAGAAAAAGCTTGCATTTATTCTGGATTTTCTGTGGAATAATAAGTGGATCTAGTGATTTTTAAGTGGTGATACAATAAACACACAATCTGTATTTTCATTTATTTCCTCTCTTGTTACTGAAGGTTCATTAACCAAGAAAGGAAAATGAGGTATAATATTGAAACTATTATAGAAAAAGGGCCAATAGCACTCACTACCTACTAAATTAAGTCTTGAGATATAATAGAACCAATAAAGAAAAATTAATAAGTATGTACTCTTAAATAGAGTTTTGTACAGTGAAGGATAAAATAACTTTTGAATTTTATGATTACAAGGAGGTGTCTGAGCAAATTTGCTTTATGACAGCAGTAAATATATTCCCAGTGTGGTAACGAGATTGGTTAGCATGGTATTAGGGAAGACAAGGAATCACACTTGCATTTTTTTGGACAGGTAAATACAGGAAACAGAAAGATAACAAGAGTACCCTATCGTTTTGGGTGTCTTTTTGTGTTCCTAGAACACTTCCTCTGCTACAATGTGTGCAGAAGTAAGCAGACTTAAAGCTTGGTATGAAAACCACAAAGAAATAAGTGACAATGGCACAAATAAAAAGGCTTTGCAGGTTTTCTATGAGTAGTTAAGGAAGCTTTCCGTAGCATATAGTTTTAAGTTCTGTATAGCTGCTATGAATAAGACTATACAAACTAGTTTTAGATTATTTATTTGCTTTTATACTCTATGTTAAAAAAATGAAAGTAACTGTTATATTTTGAAGTTTATAAAAAGCATACAAAAATGGCACTTGCACAACTTTAATGTATTCGAAATATTATGCAGTGTTTATTAGGTTAGAAATTATTCAACAGTTTGCTCTCTTTTGTCACTAATAATTTCCAGATTAATTTCCACTGGGGTGATAAGTGTACCTGTAGTTCTCACCGACATGTAAATGTTTGATGGGCTCTTTTAACTAGAACTAATCTAACATATCAAAATGTTCTACTTGTGGCTATATTTTTTTCAATATAGAGAAGAATGAAAACATGGCCATAATGACTGTGTTGGCAACTGTAACATCAAGTTAGTGCTGTGTGTTAAGCATTATTTCTTACTGACATCAGTCTTTGCAGTAGTTTGGCACTTTGCTTTCATGAAGGTTTTCATGGGTGCTGTAAGCTGTGCAGACCAAATACTGTGCTTGACTTTCAAAATAGTTGAGATTCAAGCTTCATTTTTTTTTTTTTTAAACTCTTAAAACAAATAGTCTATAATCTATTTGTCAGACTTTTAAATGTCTGCAAGACTGAAAAGCTGAGACAGACTTACTAGAGAGGGAACTTTCTTACTCATTCAGCTTTTAAAAAGAAAAAAAGCCTCCCCAAGGTTTTTGTACTTTTTTTTTTGCAAAGAAATAAGAAGACTTTGAAATAGCATCATTTTCTCTATTTCTTAATATAATACACGGTAGTTTTAATTTCTGCTAGGGAAGGCAAGCTGCCAGGCACAATCACACAATTTAGTATGCTTGTAAAAATAATAAAAAAAAAAGTAAAACCCCCAAACAGACCTTCCTAAAGAGGACTCTGGCTTTAGCCTCTCAAATGCTGTTTTAGGAAGTTGTGCTGATAGTCTATACTGGGATTTCATTGCTGTTTAACTTGCCCTCCAGCTGGAACTGAGATTGCATTTCACAGAATCACAGAAAGGTTTGGGTTGGAAGGGACCTTAAAGCCCACCCAGTGCCACCCCCTGCCCTGGGCAGGGACACCTCCCACCAGCCCAGGTGGCTCCAAGCCCCGTCCAACCTGGCCTTGAACCCCTCCAGGGATGGGGCAGCCACAGCTTCTCTGGGCAACCTGGGCCAGGGGCTCACCACCCTCACAGCAAAGAATCTCTTCCTGAGATCTAATACCCTTGAAAAAGTCCCTCCCCAGCTTTCCTGTAGGCCCCCTTTAGGTACTGGAAGGCTGCCATAAGGTCTCCCCGGAGCCTTCTCTTCTCCAGGCTGAACACCCCCAACTCGGCCTGTCTTCACGGGAGGCCTCTGATCACCTTTGTGGCCTCCTCTGGACCCTCGATAGGGTCGAGATACTTTGGGTTGTTATGCTATTTCCGTACTACTTAAAAATGAAATGTCAGTTGTAACTGAGAATGAAGTAGCTGAAGAAATGGCTTCAGCACCAGTGGCAGCTCCGCCTGCGTTTCACTCTCTGGCCTGTAAGTGCAGGGCACTAGTGAAGCCACTGAAACTTTTGGCTTTCCAAATAGTTACAATGACCTTTGGCAAACTACGCTCTTGTAACCTCTTCCATCTAGATTGTACAAAAACAGCCCTAACAGCTGAGTGTGGGATTACTGGTCTCACTTTGTTACCATTCTCAGCACAGCTATGGTGGCCACAAATTATACATCAGCTCATCCCAAATAATGGCATATATGCCAACAAAATTTGTTGTATCGGTTTGATGTCAGAGGCAGTCCCATCCATCTATTTCTGTGTTACTTTTCCTGGCATTGTCCCCTGTGGTTTGAAGGGAAAGAGGAATGTGTTCCATTTTCTTTCACTCGTTAGATGTGAAAAAGGTGTTATTCATTCAGAAAAGTTGTGCAGAAGTAGAGCGCATCTTGCTTACAATTACCTGTACAGTAATCTTTTTTTGCACACCTAAATTAAGAACATAAATAGCTGTGAATATATCTGAACTCCTCCCCCCTTTGAAAATCAAACTTGCTTTAATTAAATAATCTTCTCCTACTATCTGAAGTTAGTGACATTTTAGAATCATACAATTACTACTTAATTTGAATTTTATGTTACTTTAAGAGGTCAGTAATGGTAATATTGCAACATAACTCTATTCAGTGAGAGGGTAACAGTAGACAATATCTAGCTCTTGCCTAGGACTTCTAATAGATAAATCTTGACATTAATCTTGCCTTAGAAAAAGTATGGATTGCTATTTCTATTTTATAGCTGATGGAAACCGTGGCCCTGAGAAGTTATCCATCACGTCTGTGCAAACCTGTTTCATGTAGTCTGTTAACTAGACATCACAGTAGAACGACTCCCCTGGGCAATATATTAAAATACAATATGGAAACAAAAAAGCAAAAAAAGTTAATAGTATTTTAATGGAATAAAGTTAAGGTTTTGTTGTTCTTGTTTGTTTTTTTTAAAGAGAAAAAACTGAATGTATTCCTGCTAAATTCTGTATGTTGTGTGTGCCGTTCACAAATCCAGTCATTCATTGGATTAGAACGTATTAAACATGAAGTTAATACGTGATGGCAGTTTATTTTTTTTATTATTGACTGTTACTCCGGGGTTTAAATATTCCTCATCTGTCTTGGTGTGAACCAGCTGTTGAGAAGTCACCAAACCCATCACTGCATGTACCTGGTTTTCCTTTCTCTGTGCTGCACGCCTGCCATTTTTGTCTGATAAAGGCTACAGTGGGCCTTTGTGCTCCAGGTGGTTTTAAGAAACCGAGTAAGGTTAGGGAGAAGGAATAATCAGGTGGGACTTCAGTAAATGCTCAAGTGACTGGAGAAAGTGGGACCGATAACTTAGTAGCTCTCATTACTGAATTTGAATATAAATGACAGCCTGGCCCTAATCTAGCGATTTGGCTTCTGTGTGGCTGTGGGAGCAAGGCAGCACAGTTCCTAGCATGTCAGGGAAATTAAGTTTCCATGGAATTTTTTATAGATTAGGACGCAAATGAAAGGGTTTTAATTTTTTTTTTTTATAAATTGCATTTTAATTATTGCTGGTGTAATTATTTTGTTCTTCCTTATTACTTTTGATACACACTTTTCAATTTTAAAAATATTTTGAATATTATTAAATATTGAATATTTGAATATTATTAAAAAGATAACAGCTTTATAGCAATAATTATAATTATTTTTTGTAATTATAACTTCTGTAGAGAATATATTTTATTTCTGCACATTGGGGATGATTTTAATTTTGTCTTTCCTCTGCATATTTGGATTTGCTTCACTGTCACAAAAATACTGCTTTGAGGGTTGGCATGTGACCAGACGGAAATGCGGGGCCTTTGCGTGGTGCGTTGCTGGGTGACCTCCCTGAGAAGCGGCATTTGGGCAGTCCCTCTGCGCTGGCTGCCTCTGTGCGGTGTAACAGGAGCTTCTTGCGGGTGCCGTTCAGCACGTTCTCCTTCCCCGAGTAAGGACAGCGTGCTCCGGAGAGTAGCTGCAAACGACAGACTTCTGTCCGCTTTGGAACAATCCTTGACAATACCAGTAAATTGCTTGCGATTGATTAACAGACACCCTCCATGAACGTGAAATTCATGTCTGCTATTCGTTGTTTTAGTGGTCTTTTTTTCTCAGCAGACTCTTTTATGGCACAGATTTGTAGGTGTCTTACTGGATTTTTACTGTCTCCTGTCTCTTCCTAGAGTTCTGGGAACCCAGATAATGCCTTGCTGCAGGTTTCTCCTAATACAAAGCATACAAATGCCTATTTTCTTAATGTGACACCACTGAAGGCTAAGTAAGATTCAAATGCTAATATGTAGAAACTAAATCTCACAAAGGAGATGTGTTAACATTTGTCTTTATTCACTATATTTCAAAGGCTGGGTGCCAAATCTTGCTTGACACCTACAGCATACTACATTTTACAAATTTATCCCGCTAAGGCAGAGAGAAGCATTTCCTTTTTGCATAGTGTAAGTCTTTGGATCCCGTGGAAAAGTGAAGGTTTCCTTTCATAACCCCACCTGAGCCTGCTTTGCCGATTTCTCCACTTTCTTCCCAATGCCTTTGTTAAATTTTCTTTTTTCAGGGAGGAACTGTGAACTGAATATAACCAGCAGAGACTGGATTGCTTTTTTTTTTTCCAGGTGATTTTGTTTTACGGCTTTGCTGGGTGCTGGAAAGTCTCCTCAGTTACTTTGCTGCTCTTCTCCCCTCTTTGTCAATCTGCCCTGTGAGTGTCGCTTCTTGCTGAGGTCAGGCTTAGCTCTTTTTAGACAAAATACCAGTTCCTTTTTTGCCCTATTGATATTAGAATGTGTATTTTGCTCGTGGATCTTGTTTAGCTGCTTTAAATTTGAAATCTGTGTTTTGCCTGCTGTTATCCATGTCTGTTAGAGTTCCATTGACCTCACTGAATTGCATATTCTTGTATCACCAGAGAAGTTCTCTGTTTGCTTTCAGTTTGATTCAGTCATGTACTGCAATCCTGGCCATTTTTCCCCTGGGGAGCTCATCTAAGCCAGTAATATTAATACCTTTCTTGAAAGGGGTATTTGGTACTTTGCAGCTTTTGCAGAGCTGTGTAACCCATTGCCTGTCCTACATCTCTCTCCCCAAGGCAGAGAGACTTTGCAAAAGCAGCTGAAACTGGAGAAGAGTTTGTGACTGAGCCAAGCAGAGCCCTCTCTCGCCACCCTCCCCAGTCATCCTGGCCACACTTGGCCCTGGCCTCGAGCTCCTCATTTGTCTCTCTAGTAGTCTGAAATACTGCTTTTGAATTTTTTGGATTCTCAATCGTTGGCACTGTCTGTTTGGATGAACCGAGTGACTTATTCTTAGGTCTCGTTTTCGATTTCTCAGTAATCTCTCTCTGCAGATGTCGGTGCTTCAGCATGGAGTGAAGTGATGCTTTGCTTTTTACGTATGCAAGCAACACATGGTCTGCAGCCAGCTACTTCGACTCACAAAATATTTAAGAATATGTTTAAATGCAAGGTCTTAAAGAAAATGCAAATATATTACTTACTACTTTTCATTTGATTCTCATGATAGATTTCTGGAGAGTGCTCTGAGGCTTTTTTTTTTTTTTTTTTTGGTGCTATCACTACTTTGCCTTCATGCTTATGCTAATTTCCTTTCTTTGCCTGAGCCCCATAACACTTGTTATCACTAGCTACAATTTCCTGCCACCTGTGGTGGAATATATTTCTTCATTATGAGCCTTTTGCTGCTACCTCAAGTTTTATTTTTGATTAGCTGCTATGGAATTTTTACATATCATTCGCTTGTCCTGCAAAACTTTATCATCTGATAAATATGAAAATTGCTGCTTCTAGTTTATATTGGCCCAAATCACTTAGTGCCAGTTCCTGGTACCACTACTGAACTGGTACTAAGTATAGCGAGAGAGAAGGTGGTGGTTTTGTAGGATTTATTTTATTTTGGGTTTCTGATGGGATTTTTTTTTCCCCTTTCCCCTAAAATGACAGAGCACTGAAATACCAAGGCTCAGTTCAGAGTTACTTCTCTGAATTCGGTTGGAATATAGAAGTATATATTCTGAATTTGGTGAACGTTTTCTTAATGTCATTTGCAGCAACTTTGCATCTCTATTTTAGAAGCTATTATATTTTTAAGGACCTCTTTAAAAATGAGAATGTAAGCAGAGCTTTACCGTTACCTATTAAATCTTCATGAAGTGATGTGCTGTGAATCCTCCTGCCCGGATCAGAAGAGAACTATTAATTACACCTACTACTGTCTTAATAAACACAAATATGTATCTTGCCGTTGTCCATTAAATGGACTTTTCCATACTCAATTTGAAAAAGAAGAACAAACCCAACTTGTTATCCAGCAGCTCATCTGTAGTAGGTAGTTTCTTCTCTCCATCCACATCATCTGGAACAAGGGTAAAACCAGTAGGAAGGTTAGCGTGATAAAAAGAAGCATGTGTGTAGATGAAGGCAAATGTAAATTGCACTGTATTTCAGGCATCAGAAGAGGGACTTGGCAACTGCAGATGTATGGATTAAAAACTGTAGGAGGGAAGAGAAGAAAGGGGTTTGTGTCTGTGTGCTGAGTTGTGTTGGAGCAGCTGGTGTGAGCTCTGTCCTGGGGATGGAGTGGCGCTGAAGGTAAATCTGCTGGCAGGGGGGAACTCGGCTCGTGCCTGCCGGGGAGGCTGGGGAAAAAACGACTGCTGGGGAGTAGTGCCTAATCAAAAAA
>VXBH01003457.1:242842-268659 GCA_013400035.1 Rynchops niger | reverse complement strand
AAAAAAAAAAAAAAGGCAAAGAATAATTTCCTATATTGTCTATTGATACTTTTGTCTTTACTTTTTCTAATCAAACCTAGCCCCCGAGATATAAATTACAACCTGAAGGGAAATGAATCCATGTTAGTCTTTGTAAACTGCTTGCATTAGGCAGGAGAAACCTATTATAAAACAGTCCATGGCAGAAATGAAATAGTTAGTTCTTTCACCTTCTGGGATGCCCACTGTACTCTTATGAGCTGGGGCTGTTCCCCCTCCTTGTTTTTTTCCTTTCTTCCTTTTTTTTTTTCTTGCCAAACCTCCCTGCTGAGGAATTCTTCCCCTTCCCATCACCCCTTAGGTCCCCAGAGAAGGGCACAGTCTGGGGTGACTCACCACTGCAAATGTCTGTGTCAGTCTCGCTTGAGAACCTGCACTGAAAAGGAGAGGCAATCTCGGCCCAATGGGCATAGGCTCAACTTCCAACAACTATACTCTTCTCTTTTTCCTCCCTTTTCTGTTAAGAGTGGCTGAGTTGCAACTTGTCGGGTTGCTCTATGGATGAGATGAAACGAAGATAAAGCAGATACTTTGCAAGGCAGTGACATTAGGTTGATGCCAAATCTTAGTTTTCTCATAAGCTTGTTTTCAGATCTGATGGAGAAGCATTCCTGAAAATTAGGAAAGGCAAATAGTTATATACAGTTTCTGACAAGGACTGGTAGCAGAGCCTTTGTGGAAAGAGTTTTAGTAATGAGGTAACTTTTGTTTCTGTAACCTTTCTGGCCACTTCCTGGCTCAGAATTTGCATCTGAACCAGAGTTGATAATAATCAGAAACGAATCATTTATAGTCATCAGAGGACCACTGAATTTTGAAGAGAGATTTGATAGAGTGGTAGATTTTGCAGGTTAGTGGGATTGCCTTTTGTGAACAGATAAATTGTTGAAAACTCTGGTAAATGGGCAGTCAAGGAGATTGTTGCAGAGCTCCAGATTCACAGCTCCTGCCAGACTCCAAGAGGGAGGTCTCCTTCTGCGGGATTGTGAAAGAAAGAAAAGAAAAATGAAAAAAATCCCCACCTGATGTAACCAAAGTAGAGCCATAACAATTGTTTTAGTATTCTAAAATGGAATTAAGGGATAGCAAGATGGGATTTACGAACGCTGAAGTGGAAGAGATTACAATAGTTGAGGCGTGAGATTATTAAGGATCAGAGAATTTTCTGTCTTGCCTTCATGGAATTTTGAAATAATTTTGATAAAATATGCACTGGTAAAAAGAAAAAATGAAAGAAAAGGGAAAAGGAGGAGAAAAGGATACCCTGCAAACCTGAAAAAATAATTTTATTGCAATCTGTATATGAAAGAAAAATGTCAGAAACAGCAAATCCCCCAAAATCATCATAAGCATTTTGAATACTGAGAACATAAAGTGAACTTTAAAAGACGGGAGTTTTTTGCATACGCTTGCATATGAATACACATGGGTGTTTGTGTGCCTGTTCATACAGACATTGTTACAGTTCATCACTATCCAAGGTATAGTAAGATTTAACATTTAGGAAAAGCTTCAGTTGTTTTCCATCTGGAGTCTCCTTTTAATCCTTTGATTTTGCTGTACAAGTCTTGGCCCTTGTGATGGTGTTCCATTTTTTTCATAAACTTTGTGTGTAGCAAGGCTTTTGTTAGTTCTGTAGTCAAATTTGAGTGAACGTAGGTAATTTTCATACTATAAACTTAAAAAGCAGCATTTAGATATTTTTCCTTACTTTGCATTCCCATATTGCATTGCGCTAAGAAAACACTCGGTCTTATTATAAGACATTTCCAAAGTTTTTGCAATGGTGGTTCAGTCCTTATCTGTTACAAGAAGTTGGAAGCTGGTATGAATGATTCATTTTGAACAGCTATTTTGGTGGTGCGCGCATCATCTTAGGTACGACTTTACATAAAATGGATGGGAAAATGCTAGTTTATATACCTCCTCCACCTATCTATTTAAATGAAAATCCATAAAACTTGCACAGGAGAGTGTCATTTGGATTTATTTGGAAAGAACATACTTTAAAAATATAGTAGGTAAAAACAAGGCAGGGGCTTGGGAGTGGGGAATGGTGATCAACCAACTGTGAAGTGCAGGAAATTCTGTGGGCAGTGTCACAACTCACCCTTGGCTTCAAGCCACAGATGTTCGTGGTGCCTGAAGATAAAATCGTCCGAAACAGCTAAAATAGAACTGCAGCAAGACAAAAGGTAAGATCTGCGTATGTTCTCACACATTGAAGCAGAAACAACTGCTCTCAAAAGTGGTTTGGGTTTGGGTATTTTTGGTTACACGAGTTAGGAAGGGTGGAGAAGAACAGGAGAGGCCAGGTCCTTCATTAGTCTTCTGGGAGGAGGGCTGGATAGAATCATAGACTGGGCTGGGTTGGAAGGGATCTCTAAAGGCCATCTGGTCCAACCCCCTGAAGTCAGCAGGGACATCTTCAACTAGATCAGGCTGCTCAGAGCCTCATCCAGCCTGGCCTTGAATGTCTCCAGGGATGGGGCCTCCACCACCTCTCTGGGCAACCTGGGCCAGTGTCTCACCACCCTCAGTGTAAAGAACTTCTTCCTAACGTCTAATCTAAACCCACCCTGCTCTAGCTTAAAACCACTGCCCCTCGTCCTATCGCTACGTGCCCTTGCAAACAGCCCTGGATGGGCTGAGGTTTCTGGGAAAAAGGTAATCAGAGAATTTAACCTTCCAGTCAGAGAAGTTAGACTTTTTATAAAATGTGACTTTTTAAAAAATGTAAATTTTTTTGCATTGCTTAACAGTCATGTTATTTTTATTGCTGTGGGGGTACTTGCTTGAAGTTGCTGCTAGTCTGTTATGTGATGTGTAAAACAACATCATGAGGAAAAGAAAATACTACGATAATGACAGCTATTTTTAAAGTACAGAAACAAAATCCTAAAACTACAATGCACTTTTCCTCATATATAATGAAAATAAAGTAGTAGATTGAAAAAAAATCTCCCGCAACTTTGAATGAACGGTGAATGAATTTAATGAAACTTCTGCTGCGCTGGATTTGGTTCCTCATTGATTACAGAGAAATAATCCAAATTTCTCAATGCAGGAAGAAGTCGTATATAAAAATTAAATTTTAAAAATCAATCTTTTTCACTGAAAGTGTGAATAATACAGTGTTAAGGGTTTAGGTAAACCTGTCTACATACTATTCTTGTGTGTTTGTAGGCTGCAGGTATAACTCAGTCCAGGCAAACATCCCCGTGAAGTGAATGAGATGGCTCACTTGCACGGTTTGACCAGTCAGTTGTGAACATTCGCTTTTTTGTGAGCAGATGGTAGTTCCAAGTCTGTGCAGAAATATTGTCAGAAGTATTTCCTTTAGTACTTCTTATGTTCTAGCTCTTTTCACAGCTCTCCTTCCATTCAGGACATGTTTATTGTAGGAAATATGTGTTCTGACAAAATATTTAAAGGTGAACAAAGAGAGAGGGTGCTCAGAGAAAGGAATAACGTTTTCTTCTTCATGCTGTGAAAATGACTGATGTACTTGGTGTGCTCCTCTGTTTTGAATGATGATATATACATGGATGAAAGAAAGGTTGGATTTAGAGAAAATAAGTTCCCGTGTCTTTTCTGCACTTTTTCTTCTTACAATGTCGGTGTATTTGATTCGTTAATTTAAATTGCCACTTAAAAAAATGCCTGATAGATTATCTTAAAAAAAAATTAAATCCTCTGTTTACTAGTGGAGCAGTATGTAAAAGGAAGCTCCAAAGACACCTCAACCAAATTTGAAGCCCCATACGGTGGGTACGTAGGGTGCGGGTAGAAGTGGAGACACTCTGCTGTCGGGGGAGAGCGAGCAGCCGGGTTTGCTCGGGCTGGGCTGTGGAATGTAGGCTGGGCAAGCCTGCTCTCAGCTTTGCCATGGGGGAAAGGGGAGCTGGTCTCTAGGAGGATCGACTTTATTCTTGTGCGTTACAGCACAGCTGCAGGTGGTGGTTATCACCTGCAATAAAATGAGTTGCCTGTGCTTAAGTAATACGTTGCTGTAAGGTAGAGGTTTTTCTTCTAATAATGCTTGCATGAATTGAAGGAAGTCTTACCAGTAGTTTTACAATGCCAGTCCCGTGAAGTTCTAAGTCAATGTTGCAATTCACAGTATTTATAGAAATCCATTAAACGTCACACCTCTGAATTCCCCATCAAATTGAGGATAGCTAACCAAAGCAGCTTCATTCAAAGAAAAAGGACTCTGCCATGAGATCTCAATGATTTTTTCCATGTCTTAAGTATATTCACTGCGATTGTTCTCCTATTTTTCTACCACTAGTTGTTACATGAACTTAGAAGGTTCTGTTGTAAATTAGACTGTAAATTGTTCAGTGCGGGCGTTGTGTTGCCGTGTGAATTTTGATAGACCAGACGTTATTGACCACAATGCCATTTGTAGATTTTCAGTACTTCTGCAATCTAGGATTTAACAGCTCTTTCTAATAGATCTTTAAAATTTCATTTTTGTGATTTTTATATTTTTTTCTAAAGTAGTCCTTTAACTCATATTTAGAAAGAAAAGGCAGTTCTCCTGGAAGACATTCTTACTACTTTATGCAAACTGTCTTACAGGGAGAACTCCTATTGCAAAATGACCTGTATCTTCACTGCAGCTGATTTGAAAGAGCAAAAGGTCAAAAATCTCCTAATGGGTTTTTGAAATCTGTGTGTCAACACGGTGCATTGCAGAAGGGCTGTTTGGACTCCGTAGAAATTGCATTTCTCTTTTGATTTTAATTTTATACCTGGAAAGGATTAGGGGGATATTTGTTTCAGCTGATGGCCAAAGGGTAAAACAGAAAATATTTTTAGAATGGAAGATGCAGATCAGAAAAGAAATGCACTCAGAGGAATGTGGTATGAGGAAGCATTCATATGGTTTCATTATTTTAATGTGAGTGATGTAGAAAAAAAATTTTAGCAAATTTGTTTCTATCTACTATGCCAAATCTCCATCTTTTATTTGCTGTTAGTTGGTTAGAGCGATATTATTCATGACTTTGTTCCCTACTGAAAAGATGTCTTGCATAGCAGAGTATCATCTACATAAAAATATAATTTGCTAGAAAGCGATATTTAGCTGTTGATTAATTTACTTATTCTGTCTTTCCATCACCTGTTATTTTTCCAGAGCTGCTCTCTGTTGAGAGTGACCTTGCAAGATGACAGATTAATTTCAGTGTTTGGGAATTTGTGCAGGCCGCTACTCCATCAGTCTCCTTTAACTTTGAACAGCCCAAACTCAAATGCGGGAGAAGCTTTAACAGCTCAGCCATCGTTTTCCTGCTCTCTGCTTGGAGTAGCTCCCGTCACCTGAGACTGCTTTTGTCTCGAATCTCTTCACTGGCAGAGCAAAGCAGAATTCACACAAAGAGTGTGGTGCCTGGCTGCGAGATCCACCCAAAATCTGCCAAAACTCTTAGTAGCCGCAATGAGTTGGTCCCAACACTTGACTGCGATGTCCAGATGCCCACTCCATGCTGTAACCTGTGGAGGAGCTGCCCCGTTATGGGCCGGGGCAGTTTGACTCTAACCCAGTCTGGCTGCTGCATCCCGGGAGTCCGGTACCTGCTCGTAGAAAAGCAGCCACATCTCCTCCCGGCCCCCTGAGATGTGTGCAATAGCTGAGCTGCCAAACTGCTTAGATTTTTAAACACCAGCGTGACATTTCTCTGGCTTTTGGGAAAATTTCGCTGTCAGTGGTGTTAGTGTAGCAGTTTGAAAATGGGATTTTTGAAATAGGATTTAGGGAACGTTTTTAACAGTTTTGCAGCCCTGTTGAAAACCATTGTAGATTTTGCAACTGACCTGGTTTTTTTTCTTCTTTTTCTTTTTTGAAACTGATCCAAACAGCATTATAAATACATGGTACAAAGGTGCGGAGAGGAACATATTAACAGCTGGGAGCATATAAGTTCAATAATAGTTGAGACTATCCCAATATATGTTCTGTTTGCTATTGTTGAAAAAATAAGTAAAAAGCTGTGAGAATTAACTAGAAAAAGAGGCTATAACTTCTGAGAGATATGGAAAATTCACTTTTTGTCACCTGTGCAAACCATATAGTTTCCTGAGGAAAAGTGATTTATGTTTTATTTTGCACAGCAAATACGCACTACTTATAGATGTTCTCCGCTGGGACATCACAATGGAGTTTAATAGCTTGAAATTAGAGAAACTCTGCTGGCAGTGAGGAATCATTATCAATGGAATAATTACATCGGTGTGGAAGGGAATTATTGTACCTTGAGCAATGTCACACTTGTAAGGTTGGGAGGGGTTGACACAGGCTGGTGTAAGACCTGGCACTTGGCCGTTGTGGTTTCACCTCCTCTTGCCGCGGAGGTCCCAGCCCTGCCTCGCACTTGGCTCTCGCACTCGGCTGGAGCGGAGGCGAGTCTGAGTTCGGCTCCAGGGAGCCACAGCTCCGGGGTGAAAGAGTCCGGTGAAGCACACACAGCTGCCGGGGAGGCTGAAGGAAAGCACACAGATAACAGGGCTGCTTGAAGCTTGGTCGTCAACAGTTGCCTACCCCAACTTAACAAAATCAGCTACTGATCCTGTTATTTTCAATAGAACTACTTATGTAGTAGATTTGCTCCATTCTTTCCCGGGACAGCAAACGTACCATGAGATTGCCTGTAATTTTAGCATTCGGTTTAATACCTGATGAATCTTTTGTGATTAATGCACTTTCGGCTACATTTGCATTAAAAGAAAAAGCTTCAGTTCTTAATAATTCCCCTCATCAGTATTTTTTTTTTAAGAGAAGTCATTATTGCAGAAAGAAGCAACATCAAAATTCTGTGTCTTGGTGACCTTAAATTTGCATTGGAGGTGTTGCGACAGTGAGCTTCCACTCAGGATTTTCTGATTGCCAGTACCTGATTGGCTACGGGCATGCTTTCTGCTGGGCAGTGAACAGGTCCCGGAGTTGAAACTAAGATCCAGGAAGGAATATTTGTTGGCAAAAGTAGAAAAAGAATCCCATTTCCTTCTCCCTGACGATCACTTCTTCCTTGCATATAACTTTCCAATGAGCTTGTTAGGGAAGGCAAAAAGGGCAGAAACGTTTTTTAAATGGAACTTAGGGAAGACAGAAATACATTTTCCGTAGATACTGATCTCTGAAATGTCTCTTCCTGAGGTCAAAGGAAGCTCCAATGCACATGAGAGAGATCTGGGTGTACGGGAACTTCACCAGCGTGAGCAAAGGTACAGCTCCACGTGCAGTAGTTGTGCAGAGGTTAACTTTGTGAGTCTCACCATGCCTCATCTAATATGATAATTACTTTTGGCACCTTTGTGTCTAGGCCTAATTCATCTTGCAAAGATAAGGTAATAATTTACCACTTAACCTCATTCTTCATGTGCCAAATAACACAATAGTACAATAAAAACTTAGACATGCAAGTTGGGGGTAAAGAATGGAGGCCAGTATCTTGGGCAAAAGCAATATTTGAACAGTAAAGTAGGAAGGATCAGCAGGAAATTCTGCCTCAAAACAAGTCATGCTTTAGCAAAAAGTCTTGCATTACTGTTTTTACTTGCTAAACTGAGATTTGCTGTGGTGAAACATGTACAATTCCGCAGCAAACATTTGTAGATTTCCAAAGAGGCCATGGTTCAGGCGGTATTGCTCTGCCATTAGTGGCACTTTATGGTGGGCTGTACAAAGTTGCACGTTCCTAGTTAATTTTTAGTTTTGTACTATTGCTCAGGCACACTTTGTGCAAACATGCCTTGGTTCAGGCGAAAAAAAATACAACCAACAAACCCAACACCTGAGACAGGTTTTAGGGTATTTGACATAGGAATGGCACAAGTTAGTCAGGATAAGGAGGGGAATATTTCAGAATTCCCAAGGTGGAAGAGTCTGTAATTGCTCCTTGGCATCTGAAGAGGAGCTGAAGTGCAGTCGATAGCTGTGTTGAAGCTTTGTCCATTAACTCCCATGTGTGTGAGTTATGTTTACAGTTGAATAATTGTTTGTATGTAAATAAAGCTATTGCAGCTTTCTTTCCCTCTGTAAGGACAGTTTTAGCTTAATTACGTAGCAGAGAGATGTGTGGGGAGCCAGGGAATGTTCATCCTATGATTCATTTGAAACTTGCTTCCCCTGTGTTTGCTACTTGCCACACTTCATTGAGGTTTGGTTGGCTTTTGCTTTTTTTTTTTCTGTCTGCGTGGAAGAATGTGCATTCTTTCTTTCTGTTTCTAATTTAATAGTTGACATTTTCAGTCTTCCTGAGGAATCAAAGAAAGATGAACTGCACCTTCTTTTCTGCTCTCTGGTCACCGAAGTGGGATGATACGCTGCTCTCGTTTCTCACTCTGGATGTTTGAACAAGTGTAGAATCACTCTAGAGTTAATCATATTGTGGCTTTCTTATGGTGTGATAGAATAAAAATCATGAATTAATCGCTTCAGTGGACCTTCACTCCTCTTACAGCAAAGCTTCACTATACTGTAAATGCTTGGTATTGTGTCAGTTCCCTAGAAGTAGTCATTAGCACCTACACACTTGGTGTCAAGTGCTGCTTTCTAAAGAGATTAGTACCTTCTCCCCCTCCTCCTCCTCCTCCTCCCCACGCTCGCTCGCTCAGCTAAGTAGAAGAACACAACCATACAGGCTGGAAGATGGAAAATAATGCCCCCGATTTGGTTGCTGTTTCAAGGAGAGAAACGAGATACAGGATTTTATTCCCTTTCAGTTGCACTTTCATGCTGACCTCAGTTCGCCCAAGGCAGGAGGTTTCGGTGGCAGGCCAGAGCGGAGCATGGCCTTCGGTCTTCCAGACCCTGCCTGCATGCTCCAGAGTCGATCATCGAGGAATTTTGCTTTCTCTGTAATAGGGAAGGGAATTAAAACTGCAATCAAAGTAACAATAAAACCAAATCTAAATCGAAGGGGACCTTGAACCAGAAAACAATTTTTTTTCATTTTTTTTCTTTGTTGCTTCCGTAATATACCTGTGCCTGGGAGAAGATTTGGCTAATTGGACTCTCATCAGTTATTTGCCAGTCACCTGGCAACAACCACTCACACCTGTTTCATAAGTGTGTGAATTTATTGTCTTTTACCAGGAAGGACTAACAAAAAGAAAGAACAGTGCAGAGATTAACTGGGGAAAAAAAAGGGAACAAAAAATGCAATTTACTTTTTTCCAGAGTTTATAGCCCGTTTGCTTGGGCACTGCCTGTGCGCCCACTGAGGAAACCCAGAACAAGAAAGAAGAATGGTATCACAAAGGAAAAAGTTAATAAAAATGTCCCAAGCAGCACACGCTTGTATCAGTAATGCCTGCTTTGGGAGAACAGAAAGAGTAGCAGCATTCTCTGATTTAAATTGTGTCCACAAAGGTGAGAGACAATAGAACAAGCTGGTAGGAAAGAGGAAATGCTGCCACATTGGGAAGCTGGCGGGGGAGGGGAGGGGATTTCCTCCCCATCTCTGAATTACATTTTTTTGAATTTCCAGCCACACCAGCTAAGCACTTGATCTGGATGATTCTGCTGAAATCTGCACTGAAACCATTCTAAAAGCTTTTATATTTTCTTTTGCTTCCTGTTTAGCATTCCTTCGAAACAAATGACTGAGATTAAAATTCCCTGCTTCTGTCTTTTTCTGCCTTTCAGCAGACTCATGCAGCCAGAAGCATAAGGTGTTATATTTGCATAGTCGTCTTAATAAATTAGAGGTGTGTACCTTAGGCTGCAAGATCTAAATTCTCTGGAGAGATACGACACCAGCGGTCTGGGCAATGGCATTTCGGTGTATTCCATGGAATTTTCATTTCGGAACATTTAATAGGCTGTTCCGCTCATCTTTTCTGGAGGAGTTTTATGTTTTTGGAGCAGAGGTTTCTCGTGCTAACGTCACTGGTGGTACGCTTCAAAGTGGCGTGCAGAAAGGGCAGCTCCCAATTCTGCCTGCACAAACGCCGTGCCTGTATGCAGGCTGTTCCTCGCCTTGGAGGCTTGGCCTGATTCGCTGCTTGCTCTGCCACCCGACGGCTGCGCTCCACGCTCCCGTCCTGCGTGGCACCTTGCTGGTGAGGAGGCCGGCAGCGGTCGCTGGTTGTGGGCAGCTCCTCCACGCAGGCCAGTGAGCCCATGCAATACAGCCACGGGCAGAGAGAAGGGCATTGCACTGGGATTTGGCTTCTGTGGAGCAAGTTGGGAAACAATTCCGGAGGTGCGGAGGGTGAGGTCCTACTGACAGCCTGAGTGCACAACTGAAATAAGTTTGGTACTCCTGCCCTACAGAAAACAGGGCTGTTAGTGTCACTGATGTTTTTCATATTTAAATAGTGGGCTGTTATGGTCTGAGAAATCCACGGCGATTTATTGTCGTTCAGACAATTATTCTATCACCTGATGACCCCTCCCAACCCAGGAAGGGGAATCGGGGAAAAATAAAGAAACTAAGGGTTGAAATATAAATAGATTTAATAGCATAAGACTAAATGATTAGTATTAATAATACTAAAGAGCCAGTATTGATCCTGACACCAATATAAAATACACAAGGACTGTACCCTGCCTGTCCACCAGCAGAAGCCGTGCACTCCCCGCAGGGACGTGTGGGGCCCTGCAAGCGCTGCGGCTTTAGGGGGAAGGGAAGGGCAGAAAGGCTCAGGGCTCTGGCACCAGGGCAAGGAGTGCTCAGGATGGCAGCCATCAATGGAGAGAGAACTCCTCAGGAAACTTGCTGATTTATATTGAAAGTGCCGTTCGTGGTATGAAATAATCCTGTTGGCAGCTTGGGTCAAGTGCCTGGGTCTCGCTCCTGCTCATCCCTGCTAACTTGAAAACGCTTGCTAACACTATCCTTGCGAACCCAGCTGACTTGAAAACACTGAGACCTTGAAACTCACATACCACAGCTGACTATAAAGTAAATATTTTCACAAATGCAGACACTAGAGTTTTCTAAAAGTACAGTTTTCCTAAGCATTAGAAGAGAAATCAGTTGTGTTGCTCAAACCAGGATATGGGCATATAGATAAAACGAACTCTTCAGATCGGTGGTTGTCACTAGGAGCTCATAATAGACAGAAACAGAATTGTGAAAAGGTGGTAGTAGAAAAACCCCACCCTAATACTGGAGGTATTTACGGTGTTCCAGAAGCACCGTGCGTGTACGGGGATATGAGGAGATGCTCTAGGTGTTGCTCAATGTGTACAGAAACATTGCGTTCACTTAACCCAAAAATTCTGCGCATTTTGAAGATTTTTTTTTAAGAGCTCCTAGCTGAAGTCTGATTTAGCAGTTACAATTCAGTTTCATACCTGAAGAGCTCTGGAAAGGGAGTTAAATTAATAGGGGTAATTTTGACATAAGGAGCAAAGAACATGGGATGTGGAAGGTAAGCAAGAAAAGTAGGATTTGTTTCACAAGGTCAGATGGAAGAGCTGGGCCCTGCTAGGGCTGGGCTTCCTTCAGGCCTGTCTCAGATTGACTTTTCACGCTCAATGAGTTTACGTTCTGAGAATTGACCAGAATGCATGTAGCTTAAAAACTGGCGTAAAGGCCCCTTGAACATTTTTGAGGTTTTTCTCATCCATGAAAATAAGAGAAATTGGTGTTTTTAAGAGGTCACTGAAAAAAGTCTGTAGTCCTCTTCAGCTCTGCCTGGTCATGTCTGGTAAAGCATGGAAGAGGAGTTTACACCTCTGAATTTTTGTGGTAATGCAATAGAGTATAATTAAATTCTTCAGTGGTTTGGCTATTTAATATTTCTTCTATATTTATGCTGTAGATTGTATCTGTCTATGAAAGACCTTTGATACTGAAAATTTGAGTATTTAGCAATCTTCTGTTTGTCCTCACTGTACTTTTGGGAGATGATCTGTCATGTATATATGTAGGAAACGGACATGGTGAAACTAAATCACTTGGTCAAGGTTACAGGGAGAATTTGTGATGGATGTTGAAATTAAATCTAGATCTTCCTGGCCCTGAGCTAATACTGTTGCAGCAGGGTCATCCTTCTGTCTAGAGATCTCTTCTTTCATCAGAGGCCTGTTTGTGGCTTTGGCTAAGTTCCCTGCAGACACAAGCTGTCTGTGATACCCAGCTTGGGGAAGTTTCGTTGAAAAGGTACTGAACAAGCAGCCCCTCTCTCCCCACCCCACACTATTGTGCAGTATGAACCCCTACTCCTGCAAGCGCTGTGAAGCATTGAGAGTTGTTACGCAAGCGTGAGTTCGGAGCTCCCAAGAGCCTCAATTAATGGTTGGAGAGGAAGCGGTGTCTTTGAGGTAGTCTTTTGAAAAAGTATCTTGGAGGTAGTTACAGTATGAGGAGTAGAAGTGAGCTCAGGATCGAAGGCGTTGTCCTGGCCATAGCCCTCGGTGGCGGGCAGTGGCTGCTGAAGGTGCAGACAGAGGGGTCATCGATGGATGAGGACATGCCTGCGTTGCTTTTGGGTAGAACTATCAAACCTGGTTTAACGTATCTTGCTTGACTGCTTACTGATATGTAATTGGGACAGCATGGAGTTCAGTACAAACTAATGGCTCGGTACTTCACTCAAGTATTTTTCAGGATGATATAACTGAACATAAGCTGTGCTAGCTTTCATTCTTCTACAGCTAAATATACATCTCTGTAGTCTTGTGGAGCTTGAGCTGATTGTGTGGTGATGAAGAGAGAGGCAACATTTTATGTAAGGTGTGTGTAGGAGATCTGAGAGAGATCTCCACGGGGATCATGTTAGAGCTTATAAATGTGGAAACGGTTATTTACAGATGAAGTGTGGAGTGAGAGAGGAAGGGAGTAAAGGATCTGAATCTCACCGATATGTTAGCTCCAGAGAAATGCTGAATATCACACCACTTGCTCGGTATAAACCAAAATTGACGCATGATTTCGCTAGGTGCCAAATTTATAAAAGATTGGCTATTGGTTTGAAAATCAAGAGTGAGATTAGTTAGAAGCCTTGATGCTTTATCTTCTTAAAAACTTGAGGTCTAAAGCCTTTAAAAAAAATAAAAATCAAAACAGCTCATTGAAGTTATCACTAAATCTTCGTAAAACTGTATTACTTAAGCTTGACTTGATGCTGGTTTTTGTATGTCCAATGACTGATGTTTTAGTTCCTCTTGCAGAATGCCGAGTGGACAAGTACTGCGCAAGTCACTGGTTGTGTTTTAATGTAATTCCTTGGAGTGGTTCTGTAAGGGATAGAACAAACAAAGTGCCAGGCCTGCATTTCCTTGTACTAGTTATGCATTCCTTTTGTTAAGATTGAAATCACTAACTTACTCTTCTCGTGCCGATTCTGCAAACACACATAGCATGTTTTACTGATGTAACTCCTTTGCAATCACTTTCTCTATTCAGATTGCCCAAGTATGTCATATGTTTAAGTTTTTGCATGAGACAGGAGAAAAGAGACCAGATTTTCTTACAAGTGAGGTAATTTTGGTCTTTACAGACTGTGATTTCAGGATGTCTGTCCTTTGTTTTTGGTGATTATTATTTTTACCTTCAAGAAAACATAGGATCCAAAACTTGTATAAATTAAATATCCTGGTGTAGATTCGTATTTTATTGCTGTTATATCTCTGGTTTGTATGAGTCACGTTTTGCCACTGGATTCCTTTAATACCATATTGAAGGCTTTCGGCTGGTTTCCAACACTGACCTCCATAAACTGCGCTCGGGCTTTTATGTCTGTTTGTCTGTAAGAGGTCGGGAGATGCACAGCTTCCGCTTGGAAGCATCACCACTTTGTGTGTCAACAGTAGCAAAAGACTGTAACAACTTTTGCGCCATAGTATCTGGCTATCTGGGAATGAAAGGTGAATTTTGATGTTATTGATGGAACGGAGATGACTGTGTACAGCAGCTCTGTGGGTTGCTGTCTTTGGTTTGGGGTTTTTTTGTTGTTGGTTGGGGTTTTTTTTAGCAATGTCATTTATTTTAAGCTGTCAGAATGTTTTGTTATAAAATTTGGAAAAGTTGCTTATCCACGCAGTTCAGTGATGGTCTCTCATTTTGTTAGTCAGTTCGGTAACACTGACTAGAAATGATGTTTGATGAAAAGATTCCGAAAGCGTTAAAAGCAAGCAGGTACTCTTCCTTCCAGTGCAGTGAGTCTCGTTCATCAGTCGCTTTACAAATACCTCCTTTCCCACCCATTGAAATAATATACTCTAAAGGTAATTAACTTATTCTGATTCTTAACAATGTGATAGACTTTGAGTTTATTTCTGTGTAATTATATTTAATTTCTTTTTAGCTTAGACAGTGAGAAAGTAAATGATGTGAAATGAAGTTCTGTTTTCAGAAGCGTCGGAATATTTTTGTAATCTTGTAGGGAGGAAGAAGAGGAAAGAAAGCTGTCATAAAGGTGCTTTCCCAACTGTTTTAGAGAATAGACACAGGAAACAGTTCTCTTTGATTTCCTTAATGACAAATGATCATTCTCATATCTGTACGCTTTTCTCTGAAACCTGTTCTGGACTATATGGAGTGCTTTGCTTTCTGCTAGAAGTGCTGGCAAGACTTCAGATGGCATCATTGAGAGGACGGCTACAAATGGGCTGTGGGATGGGTATTTTTGCCTTTCGCATGTGCATAGCACACTTACTTAGCTAAAAACGGTCTTCCTGGCAACCAAGGGATACCATTTTCTCTTAGGACAAATTACTTTGGACAACTATAGACTTACTGCTAAATTTAGGATGCCGTGTGTTTATTAGTATAAATAATAGGTTGAACTGGGGTCTCGTATGGTATGGTGTAAAGTTGCTATGAATTTTTTTCCAGTTAAGGCTGTGAACGCACAGTCTGTTTTCTTCGTGGCAAGTTAAATAGCTTTTGGGAACTGGAGGCGTTGTTCCTTGCTTTGCTGAGTGCAGGGAATGGAGAGGGATCGGGTTGCTGGAGAGCCACCTCTTGGGCAGCTCTCAAACAATTTGGAGCTCTGGAAGGCAGCTAACGTGGAGTCAGCTAAAACACCCCAACCAAACACCTGAGCAAACGCAGGCAAACACTTCAGGTGGCACCGTGGACTGCTGCCAGCCTCCCGTACACCAAGTGTTGTGTCTGATCATTAATTAAGGAGGACCCCAGGATTTTCATAGAACAGGAAAAATCAAAGGCTAACAGCTTATGTAAAATGTTTCTTTGAGAAATTATTGCCTTTTTAAACGGATATTTAAGCCTAGCATTCAGATGTTCCTTCAGAGAATTAATTACTTGAAAGCCAGTGCTAGTATCTATCACCTCAGTGGTTTTTGGAAGCTTGTATTTGAGTCTTCGCTCCCCATTCACAGAAGTTATATTTACAAAATTTCCAGTATTTTAAAAGTGGGAGACATAGAATTCTGAATTACATTTCATTATATATCTTCTTATTTTATATCTTACACATATTATGATCTTCCACTGTTGCTCCTGAGATAGAATTAATGAAATGGCAAGAGGAAAAAAACGTCAGCAGGATTTAATTTTGCAAATAATGTGCTGAGGGTTCTCATCGCTACTTTATCTAAATATAATGCTGTAAGCATCTCTGTTGCTCATGAATAAGATGATGTTTGGAAGCTACAGCAGCTCTCAGGAAACCTAATTTTCCTCTCCACAAATCGAAGTTAGGAGTACTAAATATAATTAATATGGAATATCTGTGTTTAACTGTTTTATGGTATGTAAGCACAGAACGTTTAGATGCCTTTAGTGAACTGAGGACACGATGCAGGACTGCAAAATTTATTTTTATCCTCAAGGTCAACTAACATCTTTGAACACTGACATCAGTGTTCAAGAAATATAGGTCTTAATCCTAACCTTGAATGTAATTGTGTAGTTTCACTGTATACAATTTAATATGTATATATATATAAATGTATGCATTATACATTATCTTCTTTTTCTTGAGCTTTTGAAAATAACTCTATGAGTTTTATATTCTTAGAGACTGGGAATGTCTGACTCAGACAACAAAATGAGATGTTTAACAAAGGTATGCAGTTCATCTTTGTAGCACGAAGTTGTATAAAAAAAAAGTGACTATTTGTATACAGAAATTATAAGAAATACATCCAAATATATGAATTTCTAAGAAGTAATGCTGTTTCAAGTAGAATTTGAGTAGCAGTTGCTTATCTGATGGTGCTGGACACTTCAAAAATTATTAAGCTGGAATGGCTGATAAATACTCAATAATCTTAAATTATCAGACCCTTAACAGCCCATGTATAAGCCACCTTGCAACAGCTTAAAGAGGAGAAAAGAATTATGCTTTTCTGGCTTTGACTGGTTTACAAAGTGCTTTAGATTTTTTTTCTCTCTCTTTTCCTTTTTTGGAGTGATATAAATAAACTTTGCCTTTTTTTTATTATTTTTTTTTCAGCCATTCTGTATATGTTAATGGAGATTTGGATGTTAGCATGATCTTTGCATACGGATCGGTAAGGGCGTACGCCAGAGAAGTAGTAGTGTGGGAGCTGATGCCAGGCTCAGACAGGCAGAGGCTGTTGGGGGTTTATCACTATGATCTGCAGTTCTATTACTGGACGTTAAGACATCCAACAAATTTATCTGGAGCAAAAGCCTTGCTAAGAGATCATGTCTATGAATTAGGCCTGGCAAGCGGTGATGGTGATGTTAGTCATCCAGGTGGACAAGTTCTGGATGAGGCTTTGAGTTCTGGGCTCCCGAATTTGCCTGCTGCTCCCGGAACAGTTCCCTGTGGGCTCTGTAGCCCTCTGAAGGGCAGTTTGCCTCTGTTTGTGATGTGAGCTGACAAGTGACCCACACTGAAATAGATCATTACCATTCCTCCCCTCTCCCACAAAATACTTAGTCCTGTTCTTTGTGCTTAAAGCTAGTTGTCCCTTTCTTCCTCCATTGCAAACATATTCCTCGTTCGTATTCATTTTGGGGTTTTTTGAGTGATGAAAAGAGTGACAGTTCTGCCTCTGAGAAAAGATAGTACAAAATCTAGTGACACAATCATTCAGACTTCATAATCTGTGCTCGCTGGTAGGTTAAACCTGGGTGAGATCCCCGTGTAATCCACCGTGGTTTACCGTAAGCAATAGCAGTGTTTTGGGTTTGTTCTTCTTCATCTTCAGGTCTCGTGTTGCCTGGCCGTTGTACAGCATCCTTGGGTGGCAGAGGAGGTACTGCCATGCATTGTTTGGCCAGAAAGCCCTTCTTCACCCATTTCTGACCAGACACAAGCATAACTTTTTTTTTTTTTTTAACTCTTTCTGAACGAATAGAACTTCCTTGTTAGTGCGGAATGTAGTTATCTGCAGCACATGAATGTTTATGGTGAAATAAGATTATTATAATAATGCCTAATTTGAAGGATTATTTCACTCAGGGAAATACTAGAAAATAGTTCCATTTAGTCACATTGCTGGTTTGACAAACACCACTTCAGTCCTCACTCAGGTCCCTGTTGCGTTCTTCTTCCTGTTGCTACCTTGTGAATAACATCTTTCACAAAACATTGAAGAAGACAACATTTATACAGTGCAGAGCAGGTATTTGTTAGGTCAGCAAGATCAGAAAGTGATGTGTCGAGGGTCTGGAATAAATTAACACGAGGATGTGTTTATTCTGGAATGCTTGGTGTCTTTGAAAGTGAATTAAAGAAAAACGAGGCACACACAAAAGAATTGGGTTTGGATGTGGGGTTCTTCTGCACTAGATATTGTGGGGTTTTTTGTCCAATAACATTTTTGTTCATGTGTAGAATAGTTTCCTTTATTCTAGAATAACATCTATGTTTTGGTAAGCCCCTAAACTCAGTTGCTTCAAAAAGCTCTGAAACTCTGGCAAAATTGTCACAACTATTGTTTCATCATCCTGAATCTGGGATTAAGAAACATCTTAATGGATCTTCATGATATGGTTCAGTCTGGAAGCTGAGCATGATGCCCAACTAATCGTCATTTACAGTGTATTTTTATTTCATATACTGTATATCACCACCCGATCACTGGGTGGTGAGAGTGACTTGTGTTGTATTACTTTATCTTGTGTATTCTTTTACTGTTGTTATTTTCCTTTTAGTGTTCTATTAAATGGTCTTTATCTCAACCCACAAATTTTCTTTCTTTTCCCCTCCTCTCCTCCCTGCCGTTTTTGGGGGAGAAGAGGAGAATTGAGCAAGTGGCTGCATGGTCTTAGCTGCTGGATGGGGTTAAACCACAACAAATGTGAATAAATATTTTTGTATAAATTATATGTTATAAGTAAAATTAGTGATTATAGTGTCTGTAGCGATAATTCTTTAAGCTTTCATATTGTAAAGCTCAGAAAAGAAATCCCTTTGCAAAGGAACTTAAACACTTATTTCAAATCTATATATAATTGTGAATACAAATTCTGAGTTTTCAGAATAGTGTATTTATGTATAAAAGCCCCAAACAGCCATCAAGATTATTTCAGATCAGGTTTGACTCTATTGTTGCTTGAATTTCTGGAATGTCTTTTGTGAGAGGTATTCCCAGATGCTCTAGTGGAAGTGAAAGGATGAGGACTGTTGAAGTTTGTTGTGGGGGTTTTTTTGTGGGTTTTTTTGTGTGTCTTGGTTTGTTTGGTTTTTTTTTTTTCCGTTTTTTTGGCTGAAGGGCAGCCATTCTGTCAAATCCTGTTGTGAAAGGGAAGGACAGGACTGGTTATAAAATGTTTTGGAGCGTACCACAATGTTCCAGCCAACTGCAGTGAAACCCTTCAAAGCACCGGAGGTGGCCTGTGAGTTGCCACAGAGAGTGGGGTGGTGGCTGCTGGCCCCAGTCGGGGCTGACCCTGCTGGTCCGGGAGCCCTGTGGTGTCCGCCAGCACACACTGACTGCTTGTGGGATGGGAAAGGACAGTTGGTGGTTAACAGTGATGGATGTAATAGAAACTGGGTAGAGTAATAGGAACTGGAAGGCTCCAGTTTCTTTCCACACAGAGGATGTCGTGGTTTAACCCCAGCTGGCAACTAAGCCCCACGCAGCCGCTCACTCACTCCCTCACAGTGGCATGGGGGAGAGAATCAGAAGAGTGAAAACTCATGGATTGAGATAAAGGCAGTTTAATAGAACAATAATGGAAAAGAAAAAGAACAATAACAACAATAATCACAGGGTTTAACGTTGCAAGGAACTCCTCCCTTTGCCCCTGCTCTGGGTTGGACTTCCCCACAGACTGCAGTCCCTTAGGGGAGAACCTGCTCCAGGTGGAGGCCTTCCTATGAGGCACCATCTCTTCAGGGCTATATCTGCTCTGGCAGAGATGTACTCACAGCCACAGTCGCTTTGAGGTGGACCTGTTCCAACGTGGCCTTATCCATGCACCACAGTGCCTTCAGAGATACACCTGCTGCAGCGTGGCCTTACCCACAGCCATGGTCCTTTCAAGAGTGAACCTGCTCCAACATGTCCTCACCAGTGACTGCAGTCCCTCCAGAGGTGTACCTGCTCTCTTGTGGGCTTATCCATGGCTTTGAGGTGCTCCAGCACAACCTCATGCACAGCCACTGATGCTTCAGGGTGTATCTGCTGCAGCATGGACTTCTCCGCAGCCACAGATGCTTCAAGATGTACCTTCTCCAACATTGACTCATCCTTGGGCCACAATCCCTTCAGAGTTATACCTCCTGCAGCAGAGACATAACCACGGCCACAGATGCTTCGAGGTGTACCTGCTCTGGCATGGACTTATCCATTGCCATGGACACTTTGGGGTGTCCTGCTCCTACGTGGACTCATCAGCAGGTCACAGTCCCTTTGACTTGAGTTGACACTGGAGTTCCAGCCTGTCCAGTACAGCATCAGAGAAATGGCAACGATGCCCTGGCCATCTGCCAGCCCAGGCACGTGGCCGTTGCTGTTATAAGAATGTTCCCAGGCACAGCACAGTAAGATGATAAGCTGTACAGCAAGCAGTGAAAGCAAATGGAGCCGCTGACGAGCACTAGACTCTAATACGCAGTAAGGCAAGCAAGCCCCATGGCAGGCACGGAAGCCTGCCGATAAATAGCTAAACAGCAATAACAGCTATAAATTTGATCTAGTACATTCCAGTCCACTCTGTCATTATCTCGGACCTTTTGAGTCTCATGTTGGCACCAAAGGGGACTGTCGTGGTTTAACCTCAGTCGGCAACTAAGCCCCACGCAGCCATTTGCTCCCTCCACCAGTGGCATGGGGGAGAGAATCAGAAGAGTAAAAGTGAGAAATCTTGTGGGTTGAGATAAAGGCAGTTTAATAGGTAAAGCAAAAGTCACGCACACCAGCAAAGCAAAACAAGAAATTCATTCCCTGCTTCCCATGGGCAGGCAGGTGTTCAGCCATCTCCAGGAAGGTAGGGCTCCATCACATGTAACTGTTACTTGGGAAGACAAACATCATCACTCCGAACATCCCCCACCTTCCTCCTTCCTCCTCAAGCTTTATATTGCTGAGTATGACACCATATGGCTCGGAAGATCCCTTTGGTCAGTCGGGGTTGGGTGTCCCAGCGGTGTCTCCTCCCAGTTTCTTGTGCACCCCAGCCCACTCGCTGGTGGGGTGGTGTGAGGAGCAGAAAAGGCCTTGGCTCCCTGTAGGCCCTGCTCAGCAGTAACGAAAACATCCCTCTATTATCAACCCTGTTTCCAGCACAAATCCAAAATGTAGCCCCATACTAGCTACTGTGAAGAAAATTAACTCTGTCCCAGCCACAACCAGCGCAGAGGAACATCAAGAGCTGCATGTCTTTTAGTTGGGCTTTGTGGCCCTGCAGCGAGGAGGGGGTGGCGGTGTTGGGAGCGTGGGGACAGCTGCCTGAGGAGGAAGGTAGGGGTGGCTGTGTGGTCCCTGCCATGGGCTTCTGGATGCCACGGGGGTTGCCCGGGTGTGCGCGTTACCATGCAGGGTGATTACTGGCCCTCGAAGAACAGGTCACAGATAACCACGGCTTAACAAAGCTTAACAGGTCAGATTGCTTTACCCAATGAGCTATACATAGACTTTTATCTTATTATATTGGAAAAAAACCCTGAACACAACAGAAGTAATTCCCTCAAGATGATTAATTTCTAGGAAATTTGTATCCTAGTTGTATTATTTGCTGAGCTATCTGAAGTCCTTATTTAATAGTTTGTTAAAATTCTGTTATCCCTTTTTAATTGTTGAGAGTGATTGAACCTTGTCCCACTGTTATTTCCATTAATGTAAATAATTTGCTTTTAGTAGAGTAATATATTAAATAAGCCATTTGTAGTCTTTGAATAGACTACAACGGTAGCTACTGTGTCAGTCTAATGAGATTTACGGTGAGGATATCAAGGTATGTATGAAAAATCCATATATTGGAGAATGAAGGCTTAAAGAACGTCTTAGCAGGAGGATGCATTTTCTTATCAATATTTGCAGGCCATATTTGTACTTTTATTCTCTGCTATTATTTATCACGGACTTAATCTGTCTGAAATATGACTGCAACAGTTGAGCAATTTAAATAGAATAATGGTGGGTTACTTTTTTAAGGTGTAATCCAAGGCCATAGCGTGGCCTAGCTCTGTAAAGGTGGTACTTGACGTGAGATTCATATCCATATTGTAGTCATATGCTGTTTCACATAAAGGATGCTCCTTCAGATGCATCCCGGCCTTTAATACACTTTTCAAATTGAAGGTAAGTGGTTTCCTGTACGGAGCATCAGACAGTAAGAAGGAAAAACAACCTCTGTAAAACTGGGATAGTATTTTGCGTTGGTGATATGAGGAGAAGGTACGAGACCAAAATTCTTATTCTAACGTTCTCTGGCTTTTCTGGGGAAATAGTTTTGGTGAGGTAGAGAGATGGTCCGTGTAACCCTATTTCCAAACATCCCTGAAAGTTAGATTGGTTGAAATCTGTAATCTGATGCAAACTAATGTGATCCTTTTTAATTGCAGAATCCTTTCATTTGAATTTAAATGTCAGTGTCCTACCAGTGCCTCTAACCTATACTCTCCATTAAGACCAAAAAAGCAGTGATATGAGACCAAAGAAGCATTAACAGTCCCTTCCAGAACACAGAGAAGGGAACTCATATGGTAGAAAACCACAAATTGTTTCTGAGGCTCTACTAGTAACAATATATTATGTTAAGTAAACAGAATAATGCTAGAAGGTAGTTGGCGCAAGTCCTGTTTCAAAGACTGGCACATTTATGGGGTTTAAATGTGCACTGAATGCCAGGGTGATTCCTAAGCATATTGACTATCTTGTTGTTCAGTTCCTAAAAGTTGTGACACCCTCAGATCATTATTCTTTATAGCTCTTGTTAGGTCAGTTTATTGGTTAAGATTTGTTCTGAGTGTCAAAAATTATGTTTTTCTCATCTGCATGTGATATGGAAGATTCTGTCTTTAAACTAAAAAGAAGATGGAAAGCTTGTGTAATACTGTTTTCATATTCTTAGGACCGTCTTAGACTGTTGAGATGATGAAGAAGCTGATTTCAGCTGTGGCTTTAGGTTTAGCTGTATCAGATGTTGCGGATGCTCACTGTGGCGAGTACAGATGGCTTTGGAGGAGACCATTAAGATGCTTCTCTGTCATTGCTGTGGTTAGGCAGTGGCAGTGAGCCAAGCTTACTTAAACTTTATTGGGAAGCTCCGGTTTATTAATGCTTCTTCCAGTTGGCTCTGCTTTCCTTAAGTTCTGTTCTTCTTGAAAGGGCCTAATGACCTTTCTTCCTGCTTGGATGATCCCAAGAGCCTGCTTGGATGATCCACACTAATGCTGTGGCAGGGAGGGTGGCAGCAATGCCAGCCCAGCCTTGTAGACATCTGCTCTTTTTGGGCATGGCTGGTAGAGAACAGAAGAGGAAAAATTTGCGTATTCCTCAATATCAGATGGTGGAGGTGGAAGGGCAGGAGGTAAGTGCAGAGCTGGCTGGCTGGTAGGTTTACTTTCCTCCGTTGAGGAAGCTGGGGTTCTGATCAAGGAGGTGAGCTGATCAGGACCGCAGTAATTTATCAGTCAGAGCAAGTAGTAATTTGTACAGTAAAATAAACGCGGTAGGTAGATAGAATAGAACAGGGCGAGGCAGCCATGGGCTTACGCATTTTACACGCGCGCTTCTTGTCTCCTAACCTTCAGCGCTTCGCCGAGTCGACTCAGGTATGTCAAATAGCCTTCCCTCAAAGGCAGGAAAGAGTTAACCAATCAAGCAACTTATAACTGCTGTAATTTCAAATAATGAATATACTTATTTTATAGTTAGGGAAATTGAAGCACAGTGGGATCAAGTGACCTACTAACATCTTGTAGTCAAGAAACAGCAGGGCAAGTCCTTGAATTTGAGTGTTCTGAGGTCCCTCTCCTCAACTTCTTTTATTAGGTCACGTTGCTTCCCAGGATAACAACATGTTTGCGCGGTTTGGAAATGCAAGCTGTTTCTTTGCAGACATATTACTGCAGAATGTTACAAAACTGGAGAAACACTGAGTCTGAAAACAGATTTAATTCTTGTTTTTAAAATGTAAGAAATGAGGTTTAAAAATATGAAAGGCTGCCAGTCTGCTGTTCTAGTTTCAGTATCTGGGTTGTGATTAGAAAAGTATCAGAAATCTGCTACCGATTTCCAGTGCTAGTCCTCTGATTGGGCTGCCTCGCAGAAAAGGAGGTCTTGGTCCCTGAGATCCTGAAAGAGGAATTAAAATTATGTTCCCGTGTTTCCTGTCGTTAATTATCTCCTAAAGACCTTGAAATGTGCTTATGATGTCTATCACCAGTACATATGGAATTAAATTTTTCTCCAAATAAAATAAGGTAGGCTCTTTCTTTTGCCCCTGAATATTTTCTAAATCATCAGTTGAAGTTTTACTCGAGAAGCAATTTTTCAAGTCACATTTCAAGCTCAAAAGCTAGCGTCTCGTGCCTTTCACATCCCGTAAGCATTGTTGTGTTTTTTTAAACTTAGTCACAAGAAGCATCTGTCTATTCTCTTTTCCATTTCTCTGCTCCTTTTGTGCTCCATTTCAACTCCTTGCCCCCAAGTTAAGGTGTTAAATTGCTCTTTTGTCAGAGCTAAATAATAGCCCACTGGACGCTGTAATAGGTGTGAAGATGCACTGACAGATCTTCGTTTCAGGAAAGGCACCATTCAGGTGGTGTGTTGTTTTGCACTGCTTTGCTATTAAATTTTATGATGAAATATCTAGAAAAAGCGCCAGCTAACATTGTAGCCATGTTGGGTTGGACATGCTGAAAGCCAGGCGAGTTGGAAGATTTTCCTTTTTTCACAGTTGCGTTTAAAAAAGTAAAAAAAAAAAAAAAACACAACAAAACCTTTAAATTTTGAGGTCAGAATGTTACTGTTGGTACTGTTTATTAAATGGCCTGTTTCTGTGGATAGAATTGCTGGTTTTAGCTGTGATTGTAATATACCACTGTACTTATGTCTAGCGGGTATTTATTCCCTGTGTTAGGTGGGTTGGTGACTTTGAGGGTAAGGAGCCCATGCTTTGCCCTGCGGCTGGGACGGAGAACTGGTGTTGAACAGTGCTGGTGTTCAGCAGCAGGAGAGAGGATCTGTAGCATTTCGGAAGAATTTGTAGCTTTAAGTAAGGACAAAGATGATGTGACTCTTCCTTCGTGGCTTCTTGATGCCAAACCAGGGCAAGCTCCCAGTGCTGTCGTGGTGCCGTGCCATAGTGGTGCGGCTCTTAGCCCAGAAGGGGCACCTTCAGCCAGCGTTCCCAGGTGGCCTGCTCTTGCCCAGGTGGTGGCAGGATGACTACCGGCCTTGGGGATGGAGGTAGCACCAAGACAAGCAGTACAACACGGGCAGCGCTGGGAACAGGCTCCAGACTGATGAGCCTAGCAAAAAGGTTAATAGCTTGTTCATCCTCCTGGGTGGTGTGGTACTTTTGAGGCCCTACATGAAATGAGCGCTGGGAATATTCACGGGAAAAATTGTTCATTTGGTCTATATTAATAGCTCAAACTAGGATTTTTTTTTTCTTTTGAACATTTTTTTGATATTTTTCTCCTCCTCTTACTCCTTTGCCTATTCTGTTAGTCAAAAATAAGAATTAGAGTATTTCCTGATTAAGTATAATTACGGTTCTCTGCCTGGGCTGAAGTTTCTGTAATATGACACTCAGTCTTTGAGAGCAGCAGTCCTCAAACTGGCAATAGCCAAATGTATGGAACAAGTTTTTATACTGTGTTTAATTTCTTTAAACTGTTCCTCTCTTAATCTAGGAAAGAGGGTTTTAAAAAAGTCTTCTTTAATGTATTTTGGTATTGTGTCAATCAACCATTTATTGCTTTTCAAATTATCTTTAAAATCTGTACCAGAAAAAAACTGAATTTTAGTAGCTAAATAACTGCAGATTATTGTAGTATCTTCCTGCTTTTCTGACAGCACCGTAGAGGTCACCGACATTTATTGGTCTGGGACCTAAGCACAGCACATCTTAAATGTAGCACTTTTTTGTTCTGTTATTGTTTTGTTCAATGCGTGGATTCAGTTTTGAGCCTGCACTCCACTCTCCTTAAAGCTGCAGTTTGTACCAAAGGCTTGCGAAGAAAAAGGGGACGCGTCTCTCTGCTTAATATAACCCAAAGTCACTGCATATCGTGTCCTGGCATGCATGTAATTGCCTGTAGCTTCCTAATGATAAAGGCAGTTTCACATGAGAAAAATCTGCATTGATCCTAGTCCCCATTTACATTTTACTTCATTAAAAAAAAATTGATCAGCATGGATAAAACTCCTGATCAATGATCTTAGCTCCTTTTTTTTTTCCTCTCTCTCTCCCTTT
>VXBH01003457.1:180026-241491 GCA_013400035.1 Rynchops niger | reverse complement strand
GTGGTACAGTCTGCAGAGGGACCGCGCCGCCGGCCCCGCAGCTGCCACAGCGCCAGCGCTCCGCCGCCACCGGCAGCCTTCGGGGGATTCGCCGTGATGTCTTAGCCAAGTAAGTAGCGACATCCACAGCACGACAATAATAATAATAAAAATAAAAAAAAAACCAATCTGTCCCCTTTCCGTTCTGAGCTTGTTTATTTGGCGATTTTGCTCCTCGCGAAGGCGCAAGGCGATGAGAAAATGGTGCGGAGCCTGGGTCGGAGGGATGCGTTAGGTTTTTGGTTCCTGCCCTGTGCATCTCCGGAAAGGTAATGCTGCCGCTTGTGTGGATTATTCTGTAAGGTCAAACAGAAACTGCATAGCTCAAAGGCAGCCTTGCGTCAGAAATCGTTTGCTGAGATTTTGCAGGTTGAAAATTCAGCGTGATCTTGTTGGGGTTTTTTTTTAAACATATGGGCTTGATTGTGATTAAATCTGTTATTTAGTGATGAGGAAAACACGTGGATGGGATTTTGCTTCTATCATTGCTGGTAAGAATAGGATGTGCCTTTTTTCTTTCAGAAGTGAAGTGCAGAAAAGACACTAAAATGTCAGCAGTACATTTTGACTTTTTCTTTCTTTTTTCCTAACTTGAACTAATGTCATCTTATGATAGGCAAAGACATTTCTTGTTAGGAAAATATGTAATCCGCAACTGGGTTTATTTATAGAGGTGCTTATAGTTTTTTGATGTGTGTGTTTGAAAGTAAAGGACACACAGATAAAAAAAACAAAAACAAACATTTCTATTGAAATGGATTAGAAAATACTGCTAAAGAAACAGGGAATTTTATGTAATTTCTTTTAAGCATGCACAATGTTTCCTATGGTGAGGTGGGGAAAGGCTTTCTGTGGTGTACAGTACAATAGCTAAACATTCTGACAGATAGATTTATTTATTATTTTTGTAAAAAAGAAGAACCAGCCCCAAATCCCTGAATGCTGCACGGCAAGGCTTTTGGCTGCTCACGAAGCATACAAGGCTTTAAGAGAAACCATAAGATTACGGGAGTCATTTCCTATTATGTAAAGGGAGATTCTGTGCGTTTGATCCCAGCCTGCGGCGCTGGCAGCATCATCTGCCCAGTGGTGCCGGGTAGCAGCCGGCTCTGCCCCAGCCTCTCCTCTCCTGCCTGTGAGTTGTCCTACGTGAGCTGGGGCGGCTGCTCGGGCATGGCAGCTGCGGGGGGACGCGGGGGAGGACGGCTGTAGGCAGCCCGGGGCAGATACTTGCCCCGCTGCTTCCCATCCCTTCTGCAAGGTAAGTGTTGAAGTTGCTAAAAGGGAATGCGTGTTCTTTCCTGGTCAAACTGTTCCTTTTGGCGTTGGCATGCGTCTGAAGAGCTGCATGCTTATTAGGACTTCTGCTCGTTTGACCTCCTGATTGCGTTCTGGTAGGGACTCTGTGAAAGGATTGCAGAGATATTACACAAGTTAGGATGTTTGAAAGATAGCCGGCATGCTTCATATGGGAAAAAATGGGCTTTTATTGCTGGGATTTGTGGTTAATACTGGATATATGCGGTATGAAATTGATAACGAGGGCTTTTTGTTAGACTTTGCTTAGTAAAAGGAGATTATAGATCTACTTCATAGCCCACATGTGGTTTCTTTTTTTTTCAATGTTGAGATGCGTTCCTGATTAGCATTTAATTTGTGAGAGGTCATCCATATGCATGACTAGCTCTTGTACCTTGCTCTGAAATAACTGTTTGACTCAGGTATCCAGCAGGTCTTTGATCACATACGGCTTTTACTTTGTTCATGGTCCTCTCATTTTAATCGAAATTGCTACCTGTGAAGAGGTGTTTCATATTTTCCCTGTAGTGCTGGTAAAATGACTAAGTGTGTGAATAAGGCAGTAAAATAAGGCTTGTTGATAAGTAGTGTATAGTAATGCAGCATGAATTTTTTTTTTTTTTTTTTTTGGTGTGTGCCCCCTTTTCGTATATCTTCCTTCATTTCTGTGGACAATTGATTTTGACCCAGCACATCAATGGTAAATATACTTGCATTTTCACAGAAAATGTAATTTTTTTCTTCTTCCTGTTGCAAATCAAAAGTGAGTGATATTTCTCAGGCTTTCTGCACATATCAAAAGCTTTCATGCATGTTTACTGACACAGCTTGGAAGAGTGTCATGCTTCTCAGTAGGATTACAGGTTACAGAAGACATGCTAATGATGACCTGGGTATCACACAGTTCTTTTAGGAGCTTCCATGAAGTGACTCTTCTGAGTGCTTTTTTCTTTTAAATTTAATATCATGTATCTAGGAAACAGTTTTAAAGGAGTACTTACTCCCCTTTCGTCTTCCCACAGCATTTAAAATATACAGCTTATCTTTTCCAGTGCTGTTGAATTTGGGATGCAAACATTTTTTGAATCATACTAAAAATATATCTTCCTGTCTGCGTCCTGACAACGCAAGCATACACTCTGCTAACACATAAGGATGTTTCAAGTGTTTTCATGTTTTTATTTTCATCCTGCAGTTCATATTTTCAAATGTCGGTTGTGTATATAGTAATTCCTTGTTACATTTTGAAATAAATATAGAAGTCGTGACCTTGTAACTATCTCTCCCATTCACTGAAACCCCATTATACTGCAGCAGGACTCCAGCAGCTGGTAGTTCTGGAAATTGAACCCACCTCCTTTTGATAAATGTAAATACTTTCACAGGTCGGACATAAAATAATGTTCTGAAGGGAAGAAAGCAGTTTATTTGATTCACCGGACTGTGGAACCTTGTAGAGAATAAGCTTGCCTTTTGCCAGATTTTTCATTATGTTTTCAAGGAGAGACAAAGAAGGGTATTACAGTTCACATAGAATTTAGCAAGTATTGCTATGCCTTTCTGGCTGATTGTTGAAAGTGAACAAAAATTAATTACATTTATATTATACGCTATCTGATCAAATATAAAAAAAACCCCTATGATTAAAATTACACATTTCTGAATCATTTTAATGTCAGTTGAAAAAGGGGTTTAAAAAAAAACTAAGGATGATTACGGTTAAATCATCTAGAGAGATGTTTTTTGTTTAATTCATGTATTAAAATGTGTTGCTAAAGCTGAAGACAGTCTCTCTCATGCTGCCATTAAGATTCTTCTCTCGTTGAGCCAAGAAGGTGGGAATGAATCCCCTCTGAATGGGGGCTCCCTGGCAGCGTGGCTCAGCTGCAAACTGAGCCACAGCGATCTGTGTGACCGGGAGAGTTCTGCTGCCTCTGCAGCACCTGCAGTCCGGGCGCTCCGCTCGCCGAAGGGAAACCTCAGCTTGGACTCCACTTGCCAGGGCTTTATTCCGCACAGCAGGGATGCTCAGCGCTGTAAGGCTCTACGGAATTTATCCTTGTGTATCACCTATATATACATTGTGTTCAGAGGTAATATATCCTTAGTGGAACGGTTGCGTAAGAGAGCAGTGTTTCTTCCTAGACAGGTTATGTTTTGTATGCCTATTTATAAGTGAAGGATATGTGGGCTTATATAGGTTATATAAACATACAGGCTTCAATTGCATACATAAAGCAATTAAGATGTTCAGTAGCATTTTATTTTGAAGTTTGGTGCCCTTTTGCATAAAGTATAAACATATGGTACAATTTTAAGGGCTGTGGGTTTTTTTGTTTGAAGTTTTACAGGTTTTATTCATGTCTAGGGGAAAAAGCATGCTTTTTACGTTATTTTTCTTGATGTACCATCTTGTTTGGTGTATAAAAACTGGAGATTTGCGGTTGAGGAAAAAGAATCCATTTATAATAAAAGGCTTGGAAATGAAACATTTTAAAATAGCCCAATAATAGGAAAATAGTTCTAAGAGGCTGGCATCACTGTAAAATGCAGGACGTGTTCCTTCATAACACTGCACATCAGTGAAATATGAAGACTCAGAAGTGATGTGGGATGCCTGCTGAAATATCAGGCTTTGCAGAGTTGAGAAATGGTAACCAAGATACAAAATACTTTGCTTCTACCTCATCTTATATGAAGAAGTTCATCCTGTTGGGAATATGTTTTTCCTTGTTTTTAAAGTAACCGTTGCACCGTTAAAGCATATAAGGATTGTGCACCAGGCTATCAGAGAAATCCTAGAAGCAGTTCATGTGAAAACCTAGAAGAGGACCAACAGTAATAACTGTGGTTTATTTGAAAGAGTTTGTGCATTTTTACCTACTGTCTCCTTTCTGCACATGTTGAAGGTGAAATGGGTGGAGAAGCTAGCTGTCACAGAATCACAGAGTACTTGAGGTTGGGAGGCACCTCTGGAGATCGTCCAGTCCAACCCGCCCTGCGCAGAGTGGAGTCACCTACAGCAGGTTGCTCAAGGCCGTGTCCCATCAGGTTTTGATCATCTCCAAGGATGGAGCCTCCACAACCTCTCTGGGCAACCTGTGCCCGTGTTTGACCACCCTCACAGTTTTCTCATCTTTAAATGGAATTTTCTGTTTCTTTGCTCTCATTGCCTTTTTGCCTTTCACTGGGCACCACTGAGAAGAGTCTGGCTCCTTCTTCTCTGCTCCCTCTCATCAGGTATTTATATGAATTGATAAGGTCCCCCTGAGCCTTCTCTTCTCCGGGCTGACCAGTCCCTGTTTTCTCAGCCTCCACCTTGCTTGTCAGCTGCTCCAGTCCTTTTATCATCTTTGTGTCGCTTCATTGTACTCGCTCCTGGAGGTCCATGTCTCTCGGACTGGGAGCCCAGCACCGGTCACAGCACTCCAGATGTCTCAGCAGCGCTGAGTGGAGGGGCAGACTCACCTCCCTCAGCATGCTGGCAGTGCTCTGGCTAATGCAGCCCAGGAGGCTCTTTACCTTCTTTGCTGTGAGGACACGTTGCTGGCTCATGGTCAACTTTGGGTCTACCAGGAAACCCAGGGCCTTTTCTGCAGAGCTGCTTTCCAGCCAGTTTCCCCCCAGCCTGTCCTGCCTGGGGTTATTCCTCCCCAGGGGCAGAATTTTGCAATTCCCTTTGTCAGACATCCTGAGGTTCCTGTCGGTCCATTGCTCCAGCCCATAAAGGTCCCTCTGAACGGCAGCTCAACCATCTGGTGTTACCAGCCACACCTCCCCATTTTGTATCATCTGCGAACTTGCAGAGGGAGCACTCAGTTTTGTTGGGCAGGTCATTCATGAAGACACTTGGCTATTGCATTGCAAGGAGTCACTTGGAAGGAGAGGTTTAGACCTGGAACTGAGGTTTCAAGATTTTCTACCCAGCACTGAAGCAATGTGTATTAAAATATGGTCAATATCCGGGATATGTTTACAACCAAGAGCGTGGAAGTTGCAATATTGAAGTCCAATACATTGCATCAGCAGCCTGAATGCACTGCAGTATGTATATAAACTTTTTTGAGGATAAAAAAGGAAAACCAATGATTTAAGTTTGCTAAAAGCTTATTTTAGATATTAAAGAATGAAGACTCACAGCTGATGAAGTAATTTCAATTGATAATTTCATTCACTGCATTTCAATTAAACTTGAGTTAAAACCATATGAAATGAATTAAAAATAAAATGAGCGTTAGTCCAATATGATTTGAATCTTGCTGAAAAATCTATCACACAAAATGAGGAAATAGGATAGGGAAGATGCTTATCTGTTAGATGTTGGGCAAAGACATGTTTCAGCCGAGTCATCTCCTGCCTGGCCTTCCTAGCTCCTGACCTCTGGAAATTAGTTAAGCATTTGAAGTAAATGACACTCCTCATATATACACTTCATTTAAGAAGATTTTTACTTGACAAGAGCGGTCTTCAGTATGATAAGTTATCTTCCATGCTCGTATTTGAATTGTGCTCCACAGTCCAATTCAGTGCAAACTTTGTACCTCAGTTTAGGATGAGATATGGCATTTTAAATGCCTGCAAGGATTCCTCCCTCCATATACCCCAGCGAGAGTCTGATAAGACAATTCCCACCTTGCTAGGGACAACAGTCAGCTTACCACAATTTTGAAATAGTGGTTAAGCTGCCCCCTGGGTTGCTGTAACAATTATTTTAGGTGAAAGCCAAGTCCCTCTGCATACTGCCATAGTGCTGCCGATTTATAGTAGAATGGAAATTTTATACTTACTTTAAACGTAAGATCAGATAGAGTCAGTCTTAAGCGTTCTGGGAAAAATGTAAGTAGAAATGCCTTATACTTTTTCCCTTAGCCTGTGCATATGAGGAACCCCAAGTGTAGGCTGACGCGGAGCGGGAGTAAGAGCTTGCCGGCAGGGTGAACGTCCTCTGCCCAGGAGAGGTGAGTCAGCTGTCACAGGTGAGGCAGGAGATTACAACCCAGACTGGACTGGGATTTCAAGATCCAGCAAGTATAGAGCTTTTACCCTACTTATAGCCTACAGGCTGTCCTAGGCATCCCCTGGCGTTGGTCGCCATGCATCTCTCACAACTCCAGGATCTTCCCTTACTTCCAGGGTCTTTTGTCCAGTCTTCACTTTTTTATCCTTTTCTCTGAGACCACTTCTTTGGGGAGCGCTTTTGTTCAGCCTCCTCTTCCTTCTGGAACCTGGGGGCCTCAGTTCTCTGAATCTCAGTGGTCTCTGAGCAGAAGCACATGTGATGGGCCTGTTCGGTGGTGCTGTCCCACATCTCTTCGTTGATTGGATGTCCCACTGTTATTTAGTCCAGGTAATAACAAAACCAGCCCATTCAGGTTGCAGCCGGCAAGAAGCAGGCTTATGTGTGAGTGTCAAACAGCTTTGGGCGTATTTATACCCTCCCACACATCAAATGATCTGCTGCATTCTGCTTCTAAGCCATTTTTCACCTACAGTGTAGCACGCTTCTCCGCAAATGGGAATGGTGAGGACCTCCGTTCCTGTTGCCTTTATTGCCTCAGGCCGTGTCCTTTCGAAGGCAGACATTGCCACCCACAGCCTTTGTTGCAGTAGGTTTCTGTGTGTTAGTGAGCCTTGAGAAAAGAGTTACGCTTCACAGAAATATGGTGACTGTTTATTTTGGCACATGCAATATATAACTTTTGTCTTACAGGAGGGGTGAATGTATTGTAATGGTCATGCTCAGCACCTAACTAACCTTGACACAAACACCGATGCTGATGAAGCACAATAAAAATACGCTGCTGCCATTTTGACTTGTCTTTCAGAAAGGTACGCTTTGTGTCGTATAGGTAATTAGAAGAGAACAGTGTTCCCAATAAACTGTTCCAGCCTCCTTGGGAAATGTGCGATCCCAAATGTCAGGAGACAGCATTGATTGGTGTTCTTTGTAAGTCAGTTTAGGAAGAAACTGTTGTCCTGACCGAGGACAGCTATTTAATTTGACACTGTATGGTTACTACATTCCTTTCCTCTGCTTGAATGATAATGAAAATTTTGCACGTTGTTCTAAAAATATATCAAATGATGTTTGATATTAAGGGACCAGTGAAATGCAATTGCAATGAAATAATGATATTGTGTTGCTTTTCACAATGAAATGAGGTTGTCATCCTCCTTGCCCCCAGAACTTAAAGGAATACCTATTTATGAATAGTTTAGCTAACCTGGGCAGTTTGAAGAACTGTGTGCGGTTTCTTTTATGCAGTGCACATTGTTGCGCTACCCAAGGAGGGCATTTGCCTTATGGTAGGACCGGTTGCCTCTGTAATGCTGTAGTGGAAAATTGTTATGCAGAGAACTGAAGGATAAAATGGTAGTGCTAAATCAGCATTACTGAATAAGATGGCTGAAAATGCCATGAAAACAAACCATTGGAGCAGGAGGATTACAGAAGTAATGCTATGCCTGATTGCCGTGCAGTATACCTCCCAGCTTTCCATATAGGCTGGGGGGCAAACTCTTAGTTTTGCAGGTTATTTTCTTTGGTTCATACTGAATGTTTGGTGCCTCCCTTGTCCCCACACTGCGTTACTCTGCATTGGGCAGCCCAGAGCTCCTTGCCCTCGAGGGGCACGGCAGAGCGGGCTGCCTTGTGTGTCTTGGACTGACCTGAAAGAAGTTGAAAGGACTGCCCTCATACTTCTGTTGCAGCAGCAAGAATCCCCCTTCAGGGCATCGGGGTTTTGAGTGGATGTTTTATTACTAAGCATATGTGGGGAGCTGTTAGTCCCCAGGGCACTCGCTTTACATTGACACACCACTATTTGTGGAATCTTCTGTTCGTTTGATTTCAAATCTGGTTTTGGTTCATCCCAAATAGTACTGGGTATTTCTATCTGTTCTGCATAGTGTTTAAATATTAGAGACAGGTATAGAATGTGGAGGGGTGGGATTTATTTACATGTTTGGGCTGAACACAGAAGAGAGGAGTGTATCTTTTCCAGGAGCATGCGACATAGCAGTAGGTGACGTGCAGATAGAGACCGCTGAGTCTGTCCCAGATGAAGCTGGTTCAGCGTGCAGGTGGGCCCTGGCCGGTACCCACGGTGCCCTGGCTGGGGGGAGCCTGGGTGCCCCACTGCTGCCGGGGGCTGGGAATGGGCTTGACCTTGGGGAAGTGGCAGCGTGGTGGTGGAGACAAATGGTGCTCAGGCTGTGAAAAAAGGTACTCTCGGCTCCAACGGTTGAGTTGCTGCCTATTCCTTTCATTATCTTCTTATGGATCTTAATATAACTCTTTGTTTTAAGAAACCATAGTTACTATGCCATTCCCTACCTTGTTAGGGATCCTCCCCCCCTGCACCTCCCCTCCAAAACAGTATTTACAAAATAATAAAAAAGAAGCAATAACCGGAGGAAGGGACATATAAAATCTGCAATGCAGAAACAGGATTATATATTTATGTGACTTCTCATGTAGACAGATGATTAATATAGTGCCAACTGCAGGGTTTATAGCTTGGTGTATCATTAAGGTTCCCTGTAACTCTAATGTGAAAAGATAATAAATTAAGTGTCCTCTTCCCTGCCCTTGTCCTCCTTTTTCTAGTTTAGAAATACACTTAGAAGTTTTAATCTGAAAACATGATTCTGATACCAGAACTGAGGATGGAAAGAAATGAAAGAGAAAATGGAAGACATCTAAAGTGTTTTTTCTTGAACCTTTTGAAGCGTTAAAATTGAGTGCATGAGGTCTTAACATACAAGCCTCATTTACATATCTCCTTTTGGATTAAAAGGATATCTTTAAAAATATTGCTAGGAAAGTATTTTTGGGGTTTTTTTTTTTTTTTTTCACTTGTTAGAGAAAGCTAGAATATGATTTCTTAATTGGGTCCAGTTTCTTTCTAAGGAAATCTTCTTCCCCTCCTTTATCTTATCTGGAGCAGTTGCCCAGGGAGGTTGTGGATGCTCCGTCCCTGGAGGTGCTCAAGGCCAGGGTGGACGGGGCTCTGAGCAACCTGGTCTAGTGGGAGGTGTCCGTGCCCAGGGCAGGGGGCTTGGAACTAGATGATCTTTAAGGTCCCTTCCAACCTTGACAATTCCATGATTCTATGGAGCAGATGAAAGCTGCAGATACAGGTCATGTTATTTTTCAAGTTTTTGTTATCAATAAGGTAAGTAGCAGTACTTTTGGAGCTTTAATTGCCAAACCCTGAGAGAAGGAAAATTGTAATATTTAAAATAAAACTGAATGAGAATGCTAGGAAAGAACAAATGATAAAGTAACTAGAAATATGCAAACATGTTATTCCTTTAAAACCAGGCACTTCATACTGGGAGACAGCACCACTGATCTCGCTCTTGAGAGCCTCTTGTGATCAGTGGGAATGAAAGAAGATTAGGGTCTATGATTCTGCCTAAAGCCTCTGTGCTGGATGTATTACATTAAGTGAAATATAATGCCTAACCCTGCTCTTCCTAGGCAGAGGCATGACCCAGGGGTTGCAACCCCGGTGTAAAAATTGAAGTGGTATGCTCAGTGTGAAACTGGTAACACAGAAACTGGAAAAGATTTTCTGCTAATTAGGACAGTTTTCATTTTGAAGCTTGTTTGGGAAGAGTTCTGACCATTGCTGGATTAGGAACAGGATAAGTCATTCAACACAGAAAATACACGTGTGTGTGTTTATATATATGTGTGTGTGTGTACATTTATATACACATATATGAAAGCACCCCAAATAAAGAGCAGTTGCTATAAAATCCTTTTTGTTGTTTAGTTTACTGTGTAGTTTAATTCCATTCAAAGTTATTCTTTCAGTGGTTCCCTTGAAAACAATAACAATTCTGTACTCCCTCCCACACATGAGATCCACTCCCTTCCTCAGTAATTCTTGTTTGACCTTACAACGAGTTCTCTAGAAACTTTCCTACCAGCTGCCACCCTCAGGAGTGCCACCAGCACACTGCCCTGCTGGGCTGCTTCTTGCATTTGTTCTGTACTGGCCACAGAGCCCCAAAGCTTGAGCTCTTAGTTAATTCAAAGTTTTATATGGATTTGAAATTCTCTCCCATGGCTCTGCCTTTTTATAGCAACTGAGGCCTGCTACAGTAATAAAAAGACAAATACGGGAACACTTGTGATTGCTTGAGATAAAAATTTCTCGAGAGCTGTGGAATTCATTCCTGCAACAGGCCACGGAATGAACCTCTTACTCCATTAAGTCACAAAACATCTATGGTGATGCCCGTAAGGGCCTGATGAAACTGTTTGTAATTCAGTTTAGGAAGGAAGAGGGAATGTATCCTACTCTTCTAAAAATGTGTGAGGTGAACAAACCCATTAGAAGTCTAGAAATGGGGACTCTCCCCAAACCTATTATACGACTTAGAGATTGTTCAGCTTCCGTGGGAAAGGCAGAAGGTGTGATATTCTGTGCTTGCCCATGAGAAACAGTCTTGTAAGGAAAAAAAAAAAAATGTAGACCTGTGACAGTGGTTTGGAGGGCTTTTGAGCTGCTTACAGGATGGAAAAATTTTTGATGTAATTAAGGTATTTCTGAGGATCTCTGGTATTGGTGGCGAATTCTTCTGTCTTGCTGCCAACTAAAGTCTTGACCCTCGATAGCCCCACAGCTGTTGACGACAACAGCTTACGGCTGCAGCTCTATGGCTCAGTGATGCGGGCGTTGGAAGGAGGCTTTTATGGCCCAGCAGTCTGGTCCAAGCGAGCAGGCGTGGCAGTAGCTGTGAGGATCTTACCCAAGGAGTACAGTAAATACGTAAACAACTAGTGGCAGAGAAATAAACCAACTAAGAAGCCGGTATGTCTGATTTTAAATTCTCTTACATGCATTCTTATGGCATGTAGGGAGCAGTACAGCTGCTATCAATCTGTCCTTCGTATATGCATACAATCGGCACGTCCCAAAAGCCTTCAGCAGCGACTGGCCTCCCTTGAGCCCCATCATCAAAGCCCAGCAAGGTTGTTTTTAGCTCTTCATCTCTCTTAAACATATACCCATAGGAGAAATGTAATTTGCTGTGTGTCTTTGCGAGACTTTTTGAGATGAGTTATTGAGAATTGAGGTCATGCTGGTTCAGCCTGGCAGCTGAGGCCCTGTGCTTGGTTTTCTCCACAAGCAATGTCTCCCTAGAAATTGGTGACTCAGATTTCTTGCTCAACTGTGTCGCGCGCTCTTTCCCCTTTTTTTCAGATCGACGGTTGTATTGGTTCTTGTTGCTTGTTGATCTTCTTCGGCATCGTCTGCTTTCATTAGCGTTTTCGAACAAAAGAATGAATCAGAATAAATCACAACTAATAGGAATATAGGAACAGATTATCATTTTGCAAAGCTGAACTCTCTCAGAGGAGATTACATATTTAAATTGAACAAATACAACTTCATAAATAAACTAAATTAAACATCATCTAATTTTATTTTTGAAGCCAAGTCATTTTAATCCATACTCAGCTTCTCATATAAATATTTCCCAGCTCAGTTTTATTCTTTGAAGCATTCTTATTCATATTTAAAAACCAAAAATGTGCCAAATTGAACCACAGTTGTGTGTGCTGGATAAATGTAAAAGCTCGGGTATATCACATAATAATGTGAGAGTTGGCAAGAGGAAGCGATTGCTTTTGTGGGTGTCCAAGTATTCGTGTAAAAAATATGTTTGAGAACCTAATATTTCTCTCTAAAGCTATCTGGCTGATGGCATGTCTGAAAAATCCTTTTCATAAATCCTGTATGTATAGTTCAAAAGGAAGCAATAGATGATCAGAAATCTATATATTTCCCGAGGGAAGATTCATGCAGAAACTGTGGTGGTGCAAGTGTTCCACAGATGGTCTGCATTTTGAACAAATTCCTCTTCCTAGGTGGAAGAGATGCTTCTGCTGCATAACCAGTTCTTAGAACCGGGAGCATTTAAACACCCAAAATATGTTACTTCGTGATTGCAAATCACGGCTGCAAAGCACTTTAACAATCATCTTACTAGACAAAGAAGAAGCTTTTTTAAAAAATATGCTGTAATAAGGTTCAGGAATTCTTGTTAAATGTTTCAAATAGCGTTCACGAAGCTGAAATACCATTTTAGTCCACCCCATGTTCAGTCTAAAAACCATAGTCAAAAGCCATTTTCCAGAAATAGACTTAAATGCAGTTCTTTCTTCCACGTTCATTAAATCGTTATGTACAGGTTGCAGAACTGCCCTGTCCGATGGCTTCAGTGGCTGAAAGTAGTTGACAGTGGTTTTCAAAAATAGTTAATTTCCAAATAAATCAGATTTAAGATCACCAAGAACTTTTTTGGTCTAGTATCTTGAAGATTATACAAAACAAGAGCAGTGAAACAAATTTCTGCATTTTTTCCCCCCTGGTGTTAATATTAACCCGTTTGTTCATGTTGTAACACAGCAATTCGACTCTAACAGTAGGTAAAATCTTATATGTAAAATCTTTTTTTGTATTAAAGTCACCAATATTGATAGTTTTACTAAAGTTATAATTTTATTACCACACTTAGATTTTTACGTTAATAGCTGATTATAACTTTTCCCAATATTTGAGTGTTTGCCGGGTGTAGTAACAATAGAGTAGAGCTCGCTAATTCCCTTTGGTGATTGGGAAGCATTGTACATTAACGAGTATTGTGGGGAAAAGGCACAGTTAAGAAATCCTTGCTGCCCGGGGAAGTTTTTGGGTTGGCTGATGAAGATGGCTCTGTTCTGAGTGTTTGGGACTAAGTCGTGCACCAGCCCTGACGGCAGAGGCCCCCTGTTAGAAACAGGGACGTCGGAGTCCGCTGACTTTTTTTGCTGTGCATTTGACGTGCTGTTGCCAAAGGATGGGAGCAAGAGCAGCACAAGGAGGCTGTGACTCCTGCAAGCTGTGGCTCCAGTGAAGGTGTTGCTGGCGGTGGAGCTGTTGGCAGCCTGTCCACGCGAGCGCTGCTGAAGGGAGGTGTGGGCGCAGGAGGAGCAGGGGTGCCGCGGGCAGGACAGTGCTAGCGGGCATCCTGGAAGGCTGGCGGTACGGAATGCGGGTGCTTGAGTTGTGGAATGTCTTCTTCAACCGAAACGCAAAGCGGCCATCAACAGCGACAGGAAACGAAGGCTGGTTTTCTTTGCTCAGTCTTCCTTCACAACCGGGGGCTCTGGACGGGTCTCCCAGCTAGGAATGTTAGCTAATGCAACCCCCAAAATATGCTCCTGTCGGTTTCTAAATGCATACGGTTTCATCTGAAATCCATGAAAATTGCTAGTTTTGAAATGAAATGTGTAGCCAGTGTGTTGGTTGGTTTGGTGTAGAGGAAGACTGGTGCTGACGGTGTGAAGGTTGCTGCCTTAGTGCTGCTCTGCGTTTTCTGCATGCCCTTGGGTACGTTTGCAGTGACGATGGGATAATAGAGGGATTATTTCATTAGTAGAATGCAGCAAGAGAGTGGTTCAAGAGCTCGATGAAGACATTTTGCGAGTGAAATATTTCCAGAGTCCTGCATTTTAGAAATATCAGTAAAGCACAAGTATGTGTCCCTAAATGGTCCATTGTTGACAGGCACATGCTCTTTAGGGTGGATGATGGGAGAGGTCAGGTACAATTGCATATATTTAAAAAACATGAAATGAAAACCAAGTATTTTCTGAAGTAGCACTTACTAGATTTTGACAACTCATGCAAAGCCTGATGCAAAATTTGGCATAATACCTTTTGTTGGGTTTTGGTAGTATATCCACCTTCAGAGAAAGAAACATAAAACCATAATTTAGTGCATTTTTTCAAAACAGTATTTTGACTCTTCCTGTGGATTGTAATAATTCTCTTGCCACTGAACTGGATGCATTCCGGTCGTTATGAATATGCCTACCAGTTTGGATGTGATTAGATTCTGTCCTTCATCTCTGCTATCTTTTAATTGCAACAACTGATTTTTTACATATTCAGATCTTATAAACATATTGCTTACAGTTAAAAAAGACTGATAGAAAATCCCCTATTTTTAATAGATAAAATACAATCTGATCTTTGGAGGTTTAGCCACGATTACACATAACCAATATATTAATCTCTTAAAAACTGACACTTCTCAAATAGCAGTTTTTTTGATAGCTTGATAAGGATTTGATATTTGAATAATGAAGGTATGGAAAGCGTGGTACTGCCTGGCATTCAGACTAAAATCTTATTTGGTCTAAAATGTTAAATATTTTCTTATATAGAAGATATTAAATTTTTTATTAAAAACTGCGCGGATGAATCATTTACAGTAACACAAGGTAATGTACTTGGCTGTAACTCAACCAAAATAACCTCATTCCTGCAAATGTTTCGAATCAAGGGCAAGTATTCTGGTATGATGCTGCAGAGTTGTTTGCTGGTGTGGTGCAAAGGATATTTTTAACTGTGTGTTTTTGGGGGTTTGGGGGTTACTGTAGTAAATCTAACAAAACAGAGCTTGACAGAATTCACGCCCAGGTTCATTCTCTGCAGAGGAACCGGCAAACCTGGTGTCAGGTGAGGTTGCCCAGTGCCCTTTGCTGGGATGCACGAGCGAAAACCCCAGCAGAGCTGAATTCTAGAATTAACGTCAGATATGGTTGTGTTCGTGGAAATGTCTGCAACTGAATGCCTGTAACTGCTGATGTTATGACTGAGAATTGTCATCCGTAGATTTCTCTAGAGAAAAAGATTTAATAGCAGTCCTCAAGAGGCTCTGTAATTTGCCCTTCTTGCTGCCTAGAGAAAAAGTTTCCAGAGCTGTGTAAAAGTGGAAGTCCTAAATAGAAGCTGAGTCAGGATCTTTTTCTTAAAAGATCCCATTAACCCCGTCACCTCCCCAAAACGTCCTCTGGTTCTGAGACACATTATCTTAGATTTTGAAAAGTAATATATGCTCCATACAGATAGATACCATTGACATCAGTTGGCAGTGCCCTACGTCGTAATTAGGATCATGACCAGTAAAATATTCAGAGGTTAAAGAAAAAAAAGGTACCGAATAAATTAGAGTTGCTTATTTTTATATGAATTTTTGGATTAGGTCTGTTTAAAGCATTTCAGCCTTTATTTTCCATCTGTGTACAACTGTGTTATTTACTAACCACTTGTTGTGGCATGTTTTTTCAACCACATCTGTTTTACAGAATTTTAACCTCCATTATTTCTTTCGAGCGGAGCTACGCTAGATGAGGCAGCGCACATACCCGCACCAGGTGCACCGTGGCTAAAACAGCCAAAACAACTCGGAGGGAAAAATCTGCAGGTTATCCATTAAAAATCCATATTAAGGAAACTGGCTGAAGAGAGAGGGAAATATCTCGGTCTGTATTCTAGGCTTATCTCTAGCCTAAAGAGGAGTAACTTTTTTTGGTTGACACAGCTGGATTTCATTTCCGGTGCTTTCTAGAAAAATCTGTTGTAACGTCTTTCTCAGTTCATAGATGCAGTAGCCTTTCATCGCTGAGTCCTCATAATAATTATTTTACTAAAGTGTGCAAAGTGACTGGTTTTTGAAAGGATGGTGCTTGCTTATTTTAGTATTGTTACAAACCCCACTGTGCTGATTTTGAGAAGTGTAATTGGAATGTGTGATACTTGCGATCTACGTATTAAATAAATGTTGCACATAAATACTTATCAAGAAATAGGAAGGGGCAGGCTGGTGTGGGGCCGAGAGCACAGGAAGGATCCTGGTGATGCAGGATGTGGGGACAGGAGAAAACACGGAACCACCAGGCTGCGGAGGAGCAGGAGAGAGACTGGCAGGTGAAGGGCTTGCTACCTATTGAGATAAATAGAGCCTACACCTTCAGATGCATTCGGAATTCTTAGAAGTCACTGGTTTATTGTGCACTCTGTTTCAGGTACTGAAGGACTCCTCGGTCTCCCTTCTCCTTTTTAAAGCAGTTGATTGAAACAGAACGGTGATAAATAATTTAGACGCGTGCTTATAGGTATCACTTTTTTGCATCTGAAGATACTCCAAAGCTCTACAAACCATTTGAAATCAATCCAAGCCTTTTCGGGTATATGCTTTAGGCTTTTTCCTTTCTCTGACTATTTTGGGATATGTAGAGTTTTCATAGGAAATAGAAAAATCTCAGATTATTTTTAAGACATACATAAGTTGGCTATCAGGTATCTCTTTTACAGTTATTTATTTTTAATGATATTTTCTCAAGGAAACAGTCTAACTACAACATGCATATCTGCAATGGAAAAAAAACGGTGGAAAGCAAACCAAGCAAATTGTAGCGGACTATTAGTCGGATCATTCGCCAGATGAGACATTTAATTTCATGCAAATTTAGGACTGTAGTCTATATAAAGTACGTGGTCATAATACGTCTATCTGCTGTTCATTTTTCAAATGTGAAAACAACATTAATATAATCTAAAAGCTTTATGTGGTTTTTTTAATACTTTGAAATGGCATTACATTTCTTTTTTCTTTTCATTTAAATGTTCGGCAGCGATGCCTGCCTGGACAGGTATATGCTTTCAGAAGACCATTCTCATTTGTCTTTATCACTCGGTCCCTGAAACGTAGAAGCTATTTACAATTTATGATTATCTCTCTTGGTCCCTCTTGGTTTCATGCTAAGAATATAGTCTATTCCAGGGGTAGCAGATGAGTCTTTCTTCTTTTCTTTGAACTTAATTTTATTTAGGTTCTGTGGAAAAACCCTGGGCTGCTTCACTACATCAGACAATTCTTGTCATGAGTTCATGCAATGCAGGAATATATGTTCTGCCAATTTTGCATTGCATCTTATGTTTATTTTTCTTGCTATTTTCCTTTTTTTTTTTTTTTTTAAAATCTCTCTCCTTCTCATGTTTGTGAAGATTTACCTAGAAATTTAATTTTAAAATATGGAATAATTGTCAGAATCAAAGTTAAAGGTACTTGTTTTGTATGGCTGGTAGCTGACAGAGAAAAGGGAAAACCCAGAGTATGTGTTGGAGACAGAATTGGTTATTTTATAAAGGTAATTTTTTATTTTTTTTTTTTTTAATACGTATCTAAGTAAGTAGGCCACTTTTGAAAACCGTCTGAAGAACACACGTACAAATTCAGGCAATAGCTTGTGGTGGTTTGAGCACAAGGCCTCAGATCGCTTATCAGGCACCATCAAATCGCTGTGCTTTGGTGACACCTTGTATACCCGTGTGTGTGGCCGTAGCCATACTGCTTCCTTTTTGGAAGGTCACAGAATTATAGTTCCTGTTTGACTTTAATCATTCCAGTATAATAGGTTTTGACTCAGCTGTTGGACATGATGAGGATTAAAGTTTAGTATTTGAAAATGAACGTCTTGGGCCAGCTATCCTCGGAGCTGGTGAGCTTTCTGTTGGCCAGGAGCTGTGTGTTCTGCACCCGCGAGCCCCGGGCCGGGCGCCTGGGCTTAGGCCCTGCCAGGGACCCGCTGCATTTCAGCATCCACCCTACTGGCGTTTTTCTCTCGCTTGAGCACTCAGTTTTGCACTCTTAACGTTCCCAGAACATTTTTTGTCTGCGTGTCTATATATACTGGGTGTACATACGCTTATATGTATGTATAAAAGATTTATTTATTTATTTTTTAAAGGAATGCCCACTGAATTACCTGGCCAGGTTTGAATTGTGAATGGTATAGTGGAGGTTAATTTAAACACTAATTAGATAAAACATAATGAATTACTAAGTAAAAACTTCGTTAGCAACAATGGCAAAGTGGCGTAAGTCTCTCAAGTACTGTTGTGACATTTTTTTGAGAGAAAGGAATGAGGTTATAAACAGAAGTATTTCTTCTATACTGATTCAGTGCTGCCATCTGACCAGATTTTAAGGAGTATGAAGGAGCACTTTGGGCACATGTATTGTTTTCTAGATCTGCAGCTGGGTTTGTATTTGTATGCAAGTCTGTATTTGTGCAGGAGTGGTTGTCGAGGCAGCCGCGGGACCACTCTCTCTACAAAGCTCGAGATTTTTTTTTTAATGCAAACCTTTTGACAGGTTTTCTAGGGAAGAACATATACATGAAAATACAATAATGAATAGTTGTGCAGTTATTTTTAGCAGTTTAAAAGACTGAAAAAATGGCTTTGAGAGAAGAGATTAATTTTCTTCAAGACGGATACTTTAAAAGGTATTGGCAGTTTCTTCTGTCATTTCAGTCTTTGTCCTCCCACCCTGTGACAGTGCTGCTCAGCATTTTTCTTCCTAGGCTTAGACTTGATGAGCAGCGATGGGGGTTTGGGGCTTTTTTTTTGTTTGTTTGTTTGTTTCCTGTTGGGTTGAGCTGAAAACTGTGGGTACTTCTGAATATCGTTAAAGCTGCTGGGGGGAGCAGCAGGTGATGCAGCCTATTTTGTTGGAGCTCTGCTCTTGGTGTAGATTTTTCACAAAGACCTGTGTCAATTATATCAGTGCAGGGGTAAAAGGCTAATTAGGCAAATATATCTTTCATTAGGGATGGGTAAACCAGTCTGGAAGATTTAAATGAGATAGCTTCAGTTCGGAGAGCTCGCTGTTAAGCAGAAGTCTTCTAAATTGAAAGCAATGCAAAGGAGCAGTTCTGCCTAGATTAACTTTCTGAAGCTCCATCCAGATTTTACCTATTGACAGTCACATTGTCATCTTTCAGCTCATGTAAGAAGCATTAAGAACATTTTAATAGTAGTTCTACTTCTTCGGTATCTTTTATCTGCGGTTTATTCCCAGTGTGTTAGATTGTAGCTGACATGTCAGAACTGTTATTTTATATAAACCCATGGCTAAAAAAGTCATCTTACAAGCAAAGCGATTTCTGAAATCAGGCTACCTACAAATCTGGCTCTGTGCCCCTCAGTTCCTATCCCACAGCATCCCCGTTCTGTTGCAGATGATGCTGTGTGCTTCCCCTGTACTCTTTGGCGTTTGATCTCTGTCTCTGTCCCTAAGCCACCCTCGTGATATCCCTACGGTACGTGCACGGCTCCCTTTCCCTTCTGCTTTCCCTGGGCACCACCCTCCCCGTCCCTGCTCGCCTCCCTTGGCCGCTGCTGGCACCAAGGGTGCTCTGCTCTCGCAGGCGTGCAAGGACTGACCACGTGGTAAGATAAGAACCGCTAAGTCACAACTTTTCCATTGGTATCTGTGCTAATGAGGTTTCTTCCTTCCAATCAGACCCAGAAAGATATTCAGATGTTCAAGAAAGGCCTTGGGAGTTCTCTCTCCTCCATCAAATCGGCTGTAACTGGGAACTGAATTCAAAGTTTGTCAGGGGAGATAGGGATGGGCAGCGTTACAAAAGCCTCATTTCCTGGGAAGAGCGTGCTGAACCGCAAGGAAAAGTGTTTTGATAAAATGATGGAGGGGAAATTTGCTTTCTGAGCATAACCTCTAATTTTGCCAGTGTATTAATAATAAAATCTGCACAAAACCCAAACATCATCTACAATAAAATGTCAGGACTGTATTTCAGAAGATCTACTTGTATTAGTACAAACATTCTATACTTTATTGTGGCGTGTTAACTGCAGACGTGTATAATGCTTTCAGATACATATTCATACCATGTATGTTATAATTCAGCTGTTAAAAATGGGAATTTTGGTAGTTATACTAGGCCAAAAATAATTTGATTTAACTGCACAATTACTTCTGTTGTTATAGTATCAGTGATTAAAATAATTATTTATGAAACGCTTTTGCAGCAGATGACCAAAATGTTTTATTGCTCAATACCAATCATTGGATTAGGAAAATGGATTACAACTGTGAGTAATGAGTTCTTAAAGCCCCTGCATGATACGATGTCTGTAGATGTCTCCTTGATGTCATTAACCTTAAGCATTCTGAGAAATAACTGACTCTGTAAGATTTGCCTTTACCTAATATTTTGTACTGAATTTACTCTCTGTATTTATTAATATACATGTCAGATCTAACTGGAACTCACTTAAACGAATATGCCTGGTTTCAAAAAAGACGTAGGAACTAAAGAGTAGCTATAGTTGAGCAGATTGCAAATCTGCTTAGAACTGTGTTTACATGGTCCTATTCATGCAGTGAGAAGTGACCTTGTAAAATAATAGGATGAAAAATGAAAAGATTCTATGTTTAAATGAGAGCGTTACTTAATATTTAATAAAACCCTTGTATTATGTTTTCGTGCCAACAATGACACTTTTTAAGGTTTTGTCTGTAGTGATCTCTTGCTCGGTGGAAGTTTAGCTCTGAAATGGGAGGGCAGCTGCCATGATGAAGCCTTTGGATTAAATCTCAGTGCTGGTCACTGGACAGCCGGATTCTTTCCCAATGAACCTGCAGAGAGTTCACCGCAGAACTAGTACAGGAAAATTTACTGTTTCTCCCCACCCCCCTGTAAAAGGTTGGAATTTTTTTTCTCAGCTCGGCTATGATAAACTGTAACTTCAGTATTGGTCCAACTGAAAGACCAATCATGTAGGCATAAGTTCTCTGGCTGGGTGTCTTTTTTAAGGCGCATGGTGAAAAATACGCCATCTGGCAATGGGAAAGAAAAGCCTTAAGAATGGGGTTGGTGATGAAGTCTGTTAACAATGACAGCTTTGGGAGAATTGTTTTAAGGGGTAAATGATCATCAGTACCATCAAGCACGGTATATAATTATAATTCTCTTTACACATTTTTCTAGTTTGGTGTATTTTCCTTTCAAAATACTTTCGCTGAATAGATGAACAATATAGCGCTGAAAAATAAGCCTTTGGGGGCAGGCTTGTAGCTGCTGAGTCCCGGAGCTGGTGATGGGAAAGCTTGCCACGTGTGTCCCGCTTCCACTGCAGCCTGGTGCTGCTGTGCTGGCGTGTGGGCGGTTTGGGTTCCAGGCTCTCGCAGAGCGAGGTCAGACATGGGCAGCTTGGCTTGGAATGAAGACGCTTATTTTCTGTGTGCTTAACATCTCCCTCGACTCTGTACATGGAAGGCTGCGACTCTGTTTACCTGCCAGGTAGCAGCGAAAGGAAATGTCAGTGTGCTAGCGCCTTCCTCTTCTCTGAACCCCGCTGTCTGTATCAACGACTTTGCACCCGCCGGAACAACAATTATGTAGAGAAAATAAACATTACGAGTGACACTGTGGAAGACAAAACCCCGTGTCATCTAGACTACTGCGGCCTTTTCAGAAAATTTATTCTGGACTTCCGTAAAGCGGTCCATCAGGTGATTCAAAGCAAAAATGGGCTTTTGACAGCAAGATAAGAAGCGCAGAGGATGGATGAGCTTGAAGGACCTGAAGGTCTTTTCCCAGACAGATGGAGGAAAGGGGTTCCTGTTGAGATTGGTGCTGCAGACACAGATGCCTCCTGCCTGCCTTCTTGGCTCATCCCTTGGTTCCTGCCACTTACTGCAGCTGTGGGGCAGACATCAACATTATCATGCTTTTGTGTCGGGGTTTCCCAAACATTGCCCGCGAGAGACCTTGTGCTAAGGTAGGAAACCCCATCCATCCCCATTTGCAGACTTCTGTTCCTGACTCCTGAAGTTTGCTTTTGGCCTGAATTCATTTCTAGTCTTCGTTGTCTTACTAGGCAGATACTCCTCTTTGTGCAGCCAAGCGAGGAAAAATGGGGAAGAGTCTTTGTATAACTTCCCAGATTAGCGTGAGAAACCTGAATGAAGGGAAATATGCTCGTTCGGATGTTTTGTTTTGTGCAACAGCTGTGCTAAAATCAGCATAGGGTGAGAAATGGATGTCCTACTTCCGGTTATTGATTTCCTCAGTAATGTTGTTCTATTTGTGCCCTTTTTTCCTGGTTCCGTTTTGCGGTGTGTGTTTGAAAGGTTTCAACTCCTGACAAGCCGATGGGTTATTTTTCTGGCTAGCGGGCTAGCTTCCCTTCCCAACTTCTCGCTGGCTTTTACCCTTGAGGCAGATATAGCTGCTCACAAAGTTGGGCCTAGATTACCTGCTGGTAATGGAATTAATAATAACAGAATTTTCAAATTTTTCATGATCTTTTGTGTGATGATTTATTAAAAACACTATAAATATACGGTGAACTCCGTGCAGGTTTTACGTAAGGAAAGGGACTGAACTGAACAGATAAGGTTTTACTGGGATGCCATTAGACTGGTTTTAAATTCTGCACTTCTCTGATTGACAAGCAGAAGCCAACATGGCAGGAAGAAAGATAGTGAAAAGTAAAATGGTCACCTGGCTCCTCATCAAAAGCTATTGAATTTCTGTGGTTAGTGGTACAGTATTTTTAAAGTATTCAGGAACCAGAACTATTTGCCAGATCAGTATGATTAGATTTGGAATTACTGGCCTTTCCCTAATACAGACTGTTTGTTGTCTCTGCAGGCTCATTGGTGGAATATTTGTGCAAAGACTGGCATCATTTATGAGGGTTTATAGAGGTTTAGGCCTTTAGAACTGTTTTCTCCAAGTGATTTCTGTTCTTTTCTTAAATGATTTCTAAAGATTCCTCAAGTGAAGCGTTCCTGACAGAGGAGGAGCAGCTCCTTTTTTAGCTACTTTTTCCCATAGTTACTTTTCTATGTAGTATACTATGGATGTATAATGACACATTTAAGTAGGTGGTTTAACATGTGTATTTTGTTTCTTTTGGGTTCTAAATGGAATAGTCGGAATAGTCTTGATTTAGCCCTGACTTCACACTTTGATTTTTCCAAAATTTATTTATAATTTTGTTTGTTTGCTTTGGCTTTTTTTTTTGTTTGTTTTCTGAGCAGTATGAAAATCTAAACACAAACTTCATGCAGGAGATAGAATCCTAGAACGATTTGGGTTGGAAGGGACCTTAAAGCCCACCCAGTGCCACCCCCGGCCCTGGGCAGGGACACCTCCCACCAGCCCAGGTCGCTCCAAGCCCCGTCCAACCTGGCCTTGAACCCCTCCAGGGATGGGGCAGCCACAGCTGCTCTGGGCAACCTGGGCCAGGGGCTCACCGCCCTCACAGCAGAGAATTTCTTCCTTATGTCCAGTCAGAGCTACCCTCTTTCAGTTTAAAACGGCTGCCCCTTGTCCTGTCACGACAGGCCTTGGTAAGAAATCTCTCGCCATCTTTCTTAAAAGCCCCCGTTTATATAGTGAAAGGCCACAATAAGGTCTTCCTGAAGCCAGAGTATGCTACTTATTTGAAGTGGAGAAGCATTATTCACAGGAAAAAACCGCCACTTTTAATTTAAAAGGTACAGGCATCACGATGGTTTTTCATACTGACCTGATCAGTATGCCCCATGTGGACATTGTAAATTACCAAAATACTTCGTGAAAGAGACGTGTATTAAATCTATTTGCTTATTCTTTCAGTAAACCTACCTCTTTGAGTACTGGCAACAATTCCTTGAAGTTACAGTGTCTATGGTTACGATTTCCTTGGAACAATAAACAACGGTGACTGAATGGCTTTTCCAGCCAGAAACAAGATATATTATTGTGCGTTCATTTTCTTATTAGTAAGGCTGTTTCAAAGAAAGACTGAAGCTCGATACTATGTTGAAGTTGCAAAAATAGAAATAAAAGGTATGCTTTATGTTTTTTCCTATAAGAACTATGCTCTCAGTGGCAAACACATGGAATATGAGTCCGCTACGTATCGGAATTGCAGTATCAGTTTCTTCATTGAAACTGTAAATGAAGCTCAAATGGGATGTGGATTGTGAATTGGGGAAGACCAGTTTTAGGCCTGTGTGCACTCAGGCACGGTAAGCCTTGCTCGCCCAGCCCTTTTATGTATGTAAAAGAGCGTCTAAGCTGTTGCGGATGCTTAGTACAACCTAAACTGGATGATCAGGCTGTAGTAAACAGATTACAGCAGTGTTTATTGGTAATGCGTTCTGATGTGGGAAGTAAAGGAACCATTAAGTGGTGTATAAATAGGGTAAAATGAAGAGGTGCTGTGCAGCGTTGAACAGCTTGCAAGTTAACTGAGCAAGAACTCCAGAGATTTCTCTAAGGAGAAGAAAAAAACAGTCAGTTTTGCTTAAGTAAGATTGAGATAAATATGCTTTCAGTTTGGAAGGTATGTTTTCAGCAGGAAGGATTAAGTGGACTTGGCAGTTCCTTTGAGCTTGACATTGATATTGTAATGAGCTTAAAATAGCTGATTCCCAACACGTCCTGCTCCCGGTGCCCATGAGGTCAGCCCCAGGGTCAAAGTGAATACCAGGGAGGTCGGCTTCCTCCGACCCTGAGGGACGTGTCCCCAGGTGACCCTCAGTCTCTTGAAAATCTGTCGGTTCATCATGACTCACTTGAAGTGCTACTAGCTGAAGAGGAAGCAGAGATTACACCCTTGCCATCTGTTAGGAGCCTCCTGCTCCCTCATGGCCTGAGGCTTTGGTATGTGAAGATGTGGATCAGGTTAGCGGGCAAGATGACACAGCAGGAGCGGGTGGTGAGAAGATCTGCTTCTGCTCTGTGTGAAGAGCAGGTGACCAAACCGTACAGTCCTTGTGCTGTTTCAGTGACCTCCCAATTTCACCGCTTTTATGTAACAGTATTCTTTCCTAACAGCAAGTGCAACTTTCTCCTTATATATTTGCACCATTTCCTTCCAAAGCACCCCAAATAATTTTAGTTTCTGCAGTAAGAATGTGGTGAATTGCGTTCTTTTTGTTTGAGAAAAGCCAACTGACCCCTTGAAATTATAGAAGCAGAACTGCAGTGGTACCTACGATGCAAAACACAAAATCATCATGCTTGTCATACTTCAAGGACTTACAAGACCTTGACGGTTCTGCAGCGAGATCGTTGTGTCTGACATGTTAGCAGATTTTCATCAAGAAGTAGGGCAGAATCAGCTAGAAAAGAGAAATACAATAAAAATACTTAAAACCAAATCCAGTAAATGCAAAATCATTCCAGTTAACGTAGAACAAACTTAAATGAAAATAGCTTTGAGCTTAGCACAAAGGAGGCGTTTCTATTCTGAAACAAATCCAAATCATTGCTCTTATTCAAGAACAGAAATTCTGGAATAGTAAATTCAGATGATCTCCCATGTGGTGGGACGAGGTAGCTCTGAAGGCCCGTGCTCCCAAGCTAAGGATCAGCAGTTACAGGTAGATGGAACACGTAGGGAAGCACATGTGTACTACAAGTAAATACCACTGTCTGGGGTGCCTGTTTGGCAAATAAATAATTGTGACCTTATTTCTCTTCAGTTGTCAGGGAATAGATTAGTTTTAAAATCTGAATTAATATGTTATTTCGTTATAGCTAAGTTACCATGTGGTTAGAATGCTGTAACCCATTCATGATACAGATGAGAGATGGGCTAATACAGTCTGTGGGAACAGTTTTACTACTGTGAGTAGCTTTGGAGTAGCTGCCTCTCAAAATTTCAACATTTTAAATGGGTGACTAGAAACGCTTTTACAACTATTGCATTCTTTAAGGAGAATCTTGTTTCAGTTCTACAAAAAAAAAACCAAAGAAGCAAACCCCCACTCCCCCTGACCTAGGAACCAAAGTGATCTAGAATATCGAATCTACTCCTTTATCCCAAGAGGACAACTTTCCTGGTTGACTGAGGCATTGGAGGAGTTTGCACCACTTCTGTAACTGAACTAGAAATAGGAAGATGTCAAGCTTTGTGTCAACCATCTGTTTTGCATCAAATTCATCCCGAGGTAGCATCCTTTTTGCCAGAGCACTCTGCCCGTCCGAGCACGGAAGCACGTGGAGATTTGCACTCTGCCTCTCCTCCTGCTCCAGGTGTGAAGCCCGGTGGTGTGAGGGAGGCAGGGGGACACGCAGGACCTTTCATTCCTGCCCGGTGGGATGTTGCACTGTAACTTCCTGCAGGTGAGAAGAGCAGCCTGCCCTTCCTCTTCTGTTGTGGGCAGGTCAGGATGGCTTCAGAAAGGGCTCTGGAAGTTACAGCGAACATCCTGAGTTTTACTGTAATTTTGAACGTCTAATATTTGCTGGGACCAGTATAAAATAAGTCAGTTTTAAAACTGGCTCAGCAGAATTGTAAGTCGGTCTCTTTGGCACAACTCTTTGCAGACTGTTCTTGCCAACAGTTCCAGCGAGCATCTCTGCTGTTGTTGAACCTACAATAGAAATGATTTGTGAAGTTCAAGATTTCATGTAATTTACGCAGAGGAGCATGTAGTTTGTAATGTTCACTGTAAAGGCAGTGTTCCTTACAGTTCCTAAGATAGTATATTAAAAAATAACAAATGGTAGCAAAAAGTTATTTGAGACTTAAAACCAAAATTTCTGTACCTCGTGTGTGTGTGATGGAAGGGGTACAAATGCTGTGACTTTGAGATTTAGTCTTTCTTTTGATAGTTTGTCACACGGATTTTTTTCAAAGATTACTTTAATCTTCCAGAAGAACGCAGGTACGATACAACATGATACCCAACGTTTCTTCTGGCGAGAATCTCAGGAGAGCCAAACCCATGGCTTTTCGTACTAAGGTGGAAGTGACAGTTTCACCTTTGTTGTCTGTTTTCTTCCTGGTAGTATAGAATAAGAAGGGCCAAATATGACAAATTTTTGGGTCTGTTTTTTAAACAGTGTAGGCACAAGTTCAGTGTAGGAAAAAAATCTGCTGCTGATCGATGTGTATCCGCGAGCGGTCTAGGTGCAGTTCTCTGGCGTAGTTTGAACGTAGAAGCTTGTTGTGTCAATATGTTCTGAGTTTGCTGAGGGTGCAACAGTTTTGTTCTGGTTTTCTTCTAAATTAGAGGCAAATTGTTGGACAAGAGCCTAAGCAAGAAGTTCTGAATCCTAGGACCAGAACCAAAAATTTGTCCCATGACCAATGCAACTAATTTTCAAGTCATGGTTTAGGACATTTTTTCTGTTGTCTTAATAAAGATTATTTTTACCCAGACAAACTCAATAGCTTGCAAAATAACAGTTTTCTGTCATAGCATAAAAATAGCAGATCTTTTCAGCACATTTTTTATCTTTTTCTTTGTGCTGAAATGAAACGTTCTTTCAATGAAGAAAAATCCACCCCAAAGCATATTAGAATTGTGAAGAGGGTTCCTTCAGGCCGTTGTAAGAGAACTGGTGTCACTTTGCCTCTGTGGCAGCGATACGGGCCTGGGTGAATTGTCCTGAACCGCTTCTCATGTTGGGCTTGTGGTTCAAAGATGAGAATATGTTTAGAAATAGATTTTCCTGTTCAGCACTGTCTTTTCTTACTTTTGCCCTTTTTGTGCATGAGATTAAATATAAAAAAAACATTAGTACAACTCATCGGTGCTTGGAAAAGCTTTCCATATCAAAGTGATCCACTCATCATTTATAAATAAATTTAAAGATATTTACAAATGTTTTCTGCTTAAGTATTCTTGGTAATGGTAAAGCTTCTACTTTTCAGTATTCCTTTCCATGGTACACATCATAAGTTAAATGTATCGCCTCAATTTTGTGGTGTCTTAAGCTGTTCTACAAATCATTTTCATAAATGCATTTTCTTTTCTATTTCTAAATTTTACTGAGGTGCTCTTGCAACTCATACAAATATCACTTAAATTTAATCTGGGGGATAAAAAAGAGCAAAATAAACTATATTATTATTAATGTACTGTATTTTTAGTCATTAATATGGAATGGTTGGATTCATATCAATATCTTAAGTCTCAGCAAGAAATGGTCATCTTGAGCATTTCGGAATCACCTGGTGAAGTGAAAATCAGCTGAATTGTTCCGAGTGCACTCACTGAAACCTCACTGCGCTGGCTGCGGGTTCTCAGACCCCAGCTGAGCAGCAGCCCCTAGCAGAAGAGCTTGGTGGGATTTTTACAGGTGCACAATGGTTTCTTATCTTCATACGTGTACGTTTTCCTAGAGTCAGTCTGCAATTTGAGGAATGACTTTTCTTTCTACTGTTTCATACTTAGAAGAGGTAACGTTTTAATTCTGTGTTAAATATACATATAGTTTAGGTTCTGCTGGACCGGCAATGCTCAGATTTTTCAGGCTGCTGAGTGGCTTCGCTTTCCACTGAAGCAAATGATTCGATGCAAGATAAAACAGTGTTGAGGAATGAAGAATAAATCTCTCCTACTACTTCGCATTAATGTGTCACTGAGGCAGAATATTCTTCACAGACCCATTATTTATCTTGCAGGTCACTTTTTGTAAACAAGAAATGGTTTGAAAAGTGGTTCTGGAGAAAGAAAGCATTCTGGGATTTGGGCATTTGTGGCGTAGTGCTGCCATGATAACGTAGTGCTTGAGTGACTGGCTGTATGAAACTTCCATAAATTCATGAAGTAATGCCTACATCAGCATAGACTTTTTTAACCTGAGAGGTTTTGCCATTTGGATAAGAGCAAGTCATCTGTTTCTTTATTTCCTTGCTTCATCTTCTGAAAAATCTTGGGGTGCCTGTGCGTTTTAGTAGTCTGAAAGGTGAGTTCTGAAGCTTGCACTTAGGTTTAGGAAGTGCTGTGCACTGCGAGCCGTTACGTCCGCTCTGCTCCGCCTTCCAGGGTGGCTTCCACAGGAATTCTGAGAAAGGCTGTGAAAAATTCAGATAAGTGGTCTTTGTGATCTCTCTGGCCCTTGGCGCTCAGAGACAAAAAGAGAAAAATTTCTGTTTTGGTGACTTCTATTTAATGATTTCAGTGATGTGCCTGAATTTCAAGGAAATATAATAATTTATCACCAGATCACATATAACCAAGACTCGCAGTGTCCCTACTTTGGTTATGTGTGACCTGATCTGGCAACTAAAGTGCAAAATGTCCCAGTACTGCCACGCAGAGACTGGGGGAGGCTGCAGCGGTGTGTTCGAAGAAGCAGTTGTACTGCACTTGCTGAAGGGTAAGCAGCCGTTAGCTCCCTGGTCAATTAAATAGAAATATTTTAAATAGAACAGTTGCAACACTCAAATAACTGCGAAACATACTTTTCCAGAAATTACATACGTTGAGATATGTAATTACCAGTACTATGGCCAGGTGTAAATTCTTTTTTGCTAAATGATTTATTTAAAAGTTTGCCTTAGTTTTTTATTCTGTGTGGGGGTTTTGGGGTTTGGTTTTTTTTTTTTTTCTTACTAAAAAGGTCAGTATTTCTTTCTTGTAACACAACTGGCACTTCATAGCAAACCCAAAGCAGGCATCAGAAGAAGCAGAGTTAGTTGTCTGTGTGCGTTCAGCTGCCCGGACTGCATCATCGTCAGTAAGCAGCTTCTGTTTAAGTTTTGTAGGAGGTATGGGTTTGTGAGTCAGCCTTAGAGGGCTTATCGGCTTTGTAAGCTGCGTGTCTTCTGTGGCCGCTGAGAGCTTTGGGAAGGCTTTCAGCAGCTTGTGCAGCTCCAGTGATCCGTGTCCATCCAGGCGGGATGAGGTGGGCATGGCGCGCGGGGCTGCCCACCTCTCCGGCGCTCCTGCCCCAGGATTCCACCCGCCTCTGATGGGACTTGGATTCTTTCGTGTTCACCCCAGACGAGCCCCGCTCATGCGCCTGTTTGGGTTACGAAAACAGAGTCTCACTGTGAATTTTGTGGTATATTTCTGGTATTCTGTCTGTATCCACACGTGGCGCTCCTTCTGTAGTTGGGGTTGGACTATAACAGTTTTAACATGTCAGTTAGGGGAACTTCCTACTTAACTCACTCCGCAGAAGGTTTGTTAGCTGGGATTCGTAGCCCTTCTTAAATGGGAGGAGCATATTTTTAAAGCCGTGTTCGTGTTTTGCTCAAACGTTTGGGACATCCTTATTGTGGTTTTCACATGTTGATTGTCAAAATTATGAAAAAACGATGGTGGGGAATGAATTCAGACTGAGAACAGTCTGAGCACACAAGTACACAAATGCAATATTTAAGTCATGTTCTCTTGGTTTAGGAGATCCAACGTAGCATGTAATTAAATGATAATTTTACTGAGGTTGAAAGGGGTTTTGCAACTTAGGCTTCCGCTGTTCTGCCTACTTAAAAAGCACATGAATTACTTACAAAGGCTGTGTGGTTCTTCCGAAAAAAATCTTTTAGAGAGCCTTAAAAAGTAGAAAACATTTAGTTTTGAAACTTCCTCCTCAAGCAGAAAATCTGTTCTTATATTACAGAAAGGTTTGTCATGACAGATGCATTTGGATGAATTTAGACTAATAAAGTTGCTTGAGAGAATGCTTGAGAGCATCAACTAACCAAACTGTGGCACGGACACTGGACAGTCTTACAGATAAAATAGATGTGTGTGGACTACAGAGAATATGAAATAGAGTCAGTTTGTTCCCATTCTATTCCTTTATATTATTCTGGCTTGAAAATTGCTAATAGCAAGTGATTAATAAAACATAATGAATCATATATCATAGAATCACAGAATGGTTTGGGTTGGAAGGGACCTTAAAGCCCTGGGCAGGGACACCTCCCACCAGACCAGGTCACTCCAAGCCCCGTCCAGCCTGGCCTTGAACCCCTCCAGGGATGGGGCAGCCACAGCTTCTCTGGGCAACCTGGGCCAGGGGCTCACTGCCCTCACAGCAAACAATTTCTTCCCAATATCTCATCTAAATCTCTTCTAGTTTAAAACCGTTCCCCCTTGTCCTGTGGCTTCCCTCCCTGACTGGAGTCCCTCCCCAGCTTTCCTGTTGGGTCAAATTTTGAGGCCTGACCCTTAATGGGTTCAAATTGGTACATCCCTAGATATCACTGGAGTGAGACTGTTTTGTCTTGCTTATGCACCCAAGTTTGTGGTAAAAAAAAATGTCTCCCCATGCCCTTTTTTCCTGTAACAAACATGTGCTGCAGCACGGGGAGAGGGGAGGATGCTGGGACCCGTCTTTCTGCCTGTGGTCCAACTGCAGCAGACGGTGCTGGCGCTGAGGAGGCTGGTGAGCGAATCCCTCCTTGGACCGATGGCCTGGGGGCAGTGTGCGTGACGTGGGATGTATTTGACCTGCATAAAGATGTAGGGTTTGAAAGATTTGTGTTGGTACAGGAGTTTGTATTATAATGGTAGTCAAAGCAATATTGTAGGTTTGTGCAGTCGTCTTCCCAGTCTGGAGGCGTGACGGCTGTCTCGCACTTATCAGTTACCTTTGGGGGCAGAAACTTGACACCTTCATAAAATATTACTGCTGGGTTGCTATCTGTACGGATAAAAAATGTGCTGCAGTGGTATGTCTTAGCTACTGCTGCAATAGCACAAAAAATGTGTGGAGTTGGGTTTGTTTTTACCTTTCTCTAGATGAGGTTGAATTTCCTTTACATGTGCAGCTTTTGCAGCGTGTTGTTTAGGAGAGATGTGGGCAAAATACCAGGGTACGATGGACTCTCAATTATTAAATGCAGAGCTGGGAGGTGATTTTGCATAAGGTCACTAGCTCATGTGGTGCCTACCTGGTAGCTTTTGTCGTAATTCATAGTTCTCACACCTTTGTCATCGCTGCTTGCAGAGATTTGGTATGAGCAAACTTGTTCAGAAGCTGAGAAATGGAAGATCTGGTATAAAGGTCACCTCTGAAACTGTAACGGATACAATCTTATTGATTTAATCAAACCCACTTTTTAATTTCAGGCTTTTGGTAGATGGCTTTTCTTTAAAAGTCCTAGTTTTTTTTTTTTAAAGCTTCTTTTAAATGAGCTGTTTAATTCTTGAATTTGAAACCGCATTGCTAATTTTATGGAAGTACAGGTAAAGGTCGCCTCTGTTTTCTGTCACCCTTTGCCAAACTCATTGCTTCTCAGGTCTGTGATTCATTTAGTTCTTATTTCTCCTGCATATTTCTTGGAATGAGATTGCAGGTTTTAAAATGTTGCTGAAAATGACCTGATTTGCTATAGAGAAAAATACAATTCAAAAATTGAAGGTACTTTACAGCTTGAGAAAGTAGTGGTGTTTGTGCCGTTCCCCCAAGCAAGAGGCACCCCCCCAGCCTTCCATCAGCTCCATTCTTTATTCGTTCCTCGAAATTCCACTCTCCTTTAACCTTGTATATATGCCCTCATACAATGATTTGTCATATTGCATAGATTTACTGTATCTTATCTTACTTCTTACAAAAGATTTTAAACATCTGGTGCTATTTTTAGAGATTTCCTGTAAACCACTTGCACAAGAAACAATATTCTGTCTCTTACCAAAGTTATCTAGGGCAGTAGCTTAAATCTGTGTACAGGAAAATGTGTATATCTCTGCCTAACAAAGGTGATTTTTATAATATAATTGAAGAAAACATTCGGTTAATCTGAGCTTCAAGCAAATTTTAGAGCAGTGGCCAAAGTGACTTTGCTAAAGTAAGATCTTGGAGTGCTCTTGAATGTCCATTTCCTGCCCCGTCAGCCAAACTTCTCTCGTTTTGTTTCTCTAATTTTTAAGCACTCCCTAGTGTAGATTTTTGGCTTTTTGAATTGATCACAGTAGTCATAAAAAAGTACTCCCCAGCCCAACTGACTCTTTTTTTCCTCTTCCTCTGTAAATGTAGATAAAACAATTTCAGAGTTATTCAGGATGGAAAGTACCATAAAAGTAAGAGGAATAAGTTACTTTAGTTCTTGGATTTAGACTCCTCTGCTCAGGTTCAGAATAGCTATTAGTAAACATTTATGTTCTTGAAAATGGGAATTACATGAAAAAGTGTTTATTATTTGTGTGAAGGTTTGAGTGCCAACAGTGTTTGCTTTGAAGTGACATTTACCTTTGGCCTGTGTGGGAGCCAGTTCTGCCCCGCTCCCCCCTCCCCTCCAGACACTCATTGTTCATGGCGACCCACACCCTTGCGTTTTTGGCCAGCGGTGCTCGGGGCACTGTGTACTTTTGCAGGTCACAGTGCCATTTGGGCTTTGAATAACTGTAATACATTTATTGGTTCCTTTCTGTCTGCTCTAAATAAGCTCCACAGTATGCTGTACAATGTGTGCAAATCCTTGATAAATCAAAGGGTTGGTTTTCAGCAGAACCAGTTAGGAATGAACGATAAGTTTGGCTGCGTACCGCTGGGGTGAATGGAGCTTCTTAGGGACGCGTGGAGATGCGCTGCTGAGCAAACTGCTTTGATTAACAGAACCTGCTGTAATTTTAGAAACTGGGCTGGAGTATAAGTAGCTATGAGACGGAATTGTAAGTATCTTTCAGGATACACCTGTATTCTTAATGCTTAGTCAAACCAGGGCAGAATACGCGCAGGACACCGGTAAAAGATGAGCTTAAAAAGTGTATTTTAATTATGACATTCAAAAGGCAGACTTGCTCTAACATTCTGGATTTATAAGAATATGAAAACGAGCAATTTATTACAGTTTCAGTGCTTTCTTGCTCAAGTTCTTGTTTGGACATGAAATATGAATAAAAGTCCATGATTTTCAAATAGGCACTTAGGCTGAGTCCTAACAAATAGATCTTTATCGTATTTATCACTTTGCTTTAAGAAATGAGTCATCTTAATAACAGCAATTTCTTCTCGGGCTCTAAGAAAAACAGTTTATGGATGTTGCACACACTGCTTTCTTGTTAAGGCATAGTTTTGTTTAATTTTGGACCAATTACACGCCTCAAATGTACTTCTTTAGCAGACTGTATAGTCCCATATTTTGTTTCTGTAATATTTTTAAGTGTTTTAACTACCTAGATTTTAACAATTTGTTTTAATAGTTGGGTGAAGCTATTTCTAGTATTTTTTGGGGGGTCTCTTTTTACACTCACAAACCCAAGAAGCTGGGAGTGTTCGTTCTTCACCTCAACTCTGCTGTGATGGAGAGTCTCTATATGTGAAATACGACTTTGAATTCTGGTTGGTCAAGAACCCATTAACTCATAGATTTTGATCTTCTAAGGTAAAAGTCCAACAACGCTTATTTTTGAATACAACAGCGCCTCTTCTAGACTGTATCGCAAATATTTATTGGGCCTATAGGAGAAAATGTTATGCTTTACAGATACAAAAGTTTGTAGCGTAAAGGAATCAGCAGTTAATTTCATCACTTTTTCGTAGCGTGACAGTGATAAACATAATTTACATCCATTAAAATATGGTAACTTACTGAGATAATCTGAGGATAATTTTAAAAAGCTGCACTAAAAGCTTTCTTTCTTTTGGATATTTTATAATTCTTTTTTTCTAATCACAATTCTGTCTTTTATTGGTGGGATGGAATGTTTTATCTGTGGGTTTTGAAAGCTCAGTGCTTCGATGTTGAACCGGTGTGGTGTGATTGTGCTGTGGAACTGAACCTCTGCTGGCCTCCCGCAGATGCACTCCTCGGTGGGCTGTCCAGCTGCGTTCCCTCACGGGGAGACGGGTGTTCAGGACAGACCCAGAGCCAGTATGAACTTTATGTGCGTGTACACTCTATGTAGTCTTTCTCCTATAAAAATATAGCTTTGGTTTTGTTTGTTTTTTTTTGTTTTGTTTAGTTTTGTTTTCCCCTAAATGTGAATTACTGCTCGCTTGTTTTTGTGTGCACATTTTGAAAAATGGAAGCTATTAAGAACTTTCTTTCCTTTTTCTCTTTGTCTTTATTTCCTCCGAGGCTTAAGTTGAGAACAGTAGTTCAGTACGTTTGTGTGCATCACGGGAAGAACCTGTCGCAGTTCAGTTCAGGCGAGTTGTACAAAAATAGAGAGCTAGGCTTACCCATGGTGTCAAAACCTCCGAAGAGAAGGTGGGAAATAGGACCAATGACTTAGTTGCCCCCCTCTTCTGTAACATTGTAGTGGTTGGGGGATTCGGAGTGAGGGAGGCTGGGATTCAGTTTCATCTTCTGCCGGATCACATTTATTCCATTACCTCTTATTTTCCTGAACCTTTCCATAACAAGTAACTTGCATGATGTTCTGGGTTTGGTATGATGACTTTGTTTGCCACTAGTCTTCCATTTCGTAAAAAATACTTAAAAATAAATAATACGTGAAAATCAGAGGCAGCGGTTGGAACTCTAGTAGCTTCCTGTCTTTTCAGTAGCGTTTCCTAATAGTGGTTTTTAAAAATCATTTTTTCTGGTTTAAGTGCTTCTAACTGCAGTGGATCTTGTTTTGCTTCATTGTGCACATTCGTACATTTGGTTTGTGAGAAAAGAACTGTCTTCTCTCTGGCTCAATAGCCTGAGGTGCGCACAAAGCCCAGGCTTTATTTTCTTGAGTTGCATTAGAACTTCAGGAACACAGGAACTGTCAGGGCAAGCGAATCCTCTTTCTTTGCCGCCTTCTGTGGGAAAGCAGTGAATTCTGCACGAGACGCTTTAAATTGCCGAGAACAGAAAGCTGCAGAAATGTCATTCTATTTTTCGGGATCTGTTAATAAGAGCCAGCGATAACCCACTGCGGCTCCCTCCCCCCTGTTGCGTGTCGCCCGGTGCTGGGTGCCGTGCGCTGGGGAGCGCCCGTTTCTCCTCCGGAGGGGTGGGGAGAGAGTGCTTCCCGCAGGGAAAGGGGCGTCTTCTCTAAGGCGCGCTCACACCGCCGGAGTTCGTCTCAGGTGAGTACATCGTACCGTGGGCATTTGTGCCGCCTTGCTGGCACGGGGAGCCGTGGCTCACCTGCGTAATTCATCTCTGGGTTCGGTAATACAACCCCAGCGGCTGGGGAAACGCAGGTATGGGAGACTGCTGCTTTTAATGGTAACTTTCTTGCTCTCCTTTGCTATCCGTCAGGATAATTCTCTGCTGTCCAAACAATATTCTGTCTTCTGCAGGAGGGTACGCGAGCAGTGTGTAGAATGAGTAGCAACTGGAGTTACTCTTCGGGCAGATCTATGGGCTTGTGAGGGAGAGAATGGCCATTATTAGTTTGGACAGCCAGAAGGCAAATGATAATCGCTTTGAGAACGTCCCCTACATTTTAGTTTTAGATAGTACGATAGTAGAAATGATTCATTGTAATTGAACTGTGTATGTAGAAGAAAAACTAAACTATTACTATTTTTGCAGGATTTATTACCTAGTGATGATGTTGTACCTGAAATATTAATCAACTGCTTATATTCTCATTAACAATTGTCACATAGCGTACTTTCTAGCTCATTGCAAATGCAATGTTTTGGGATGAATTTCATAGATAACAGTAAATGTTCAATATTACATGAAACTAAAAGAAAATATTTGGAAAGAAAACAAGCAGCTTACTAATGTACTTTATCAAATAATGATTGTATTCTGCACAGATTTCTATGTTGAAAATTTACATCCTTTCTATTTAAACGTAATCTTCCAAAAAAGCACCCGGGACCAGATTTTGCCTTGTCAGAATTTCCCATGGACTGTTCTTTCATTCTTTTCTTACTTTCAGACCCATATAATAGCTGTGAGTTTTATTTAACTTCAGCTTAGATACCAATAAGGACAATATTCAAAAATTCATTTTGGAGGTTATAATATTTGTTCCTGAACTAAACCCGTTAAATGAGTAAAATTAGACTTAATATTGTAGTAGAACATGGAACGCATCACTATTCCTGCTCCTCATTGCAAGTAGGTTTACAGGAAAATAGATAACAGAATTCTTTTTGATAAAATACAGCAGCATTTTGCAAGTTGTCATGTTTTATATCGTCGAATTTTGCCTATGCTTGAATTTTGAATAGATTTCACAAGTGCAGTTTTAGCTGAAATCCAAATGGTAGAGAACGTCTGAATAGGGTGATATATTTGGATTTGCAAATGCTTGTATGAAATGGGTATGAAATGGATAACGTCCCTGACAGGAATTAGCTGAAAAGGGATTCTCAAGAAGACACTTTTTTTTTTTTTTTTTTTAAGGATTCAAGTTACATCTGAAATATTGGCAGGCAGTCTGCCATTCAGCAGGCCAGCTAGAGCTGTACCTAAGACCAAAGCTTTTCTCATCCCTTGTGAGAGAGACAACCCATTATTTTTCAAATGTTCCTATGTGGGCATGTCTGGGAAACCGAATTCTGCTTGAAAAGACCCCAAGTTGGTGAAGCGTGGTTACGTAACTGGGATTGCATAAGGGTGCATTTAACGCTATTCTAATAGGAGTTTGCTTTTATCGCTGTTTCTTTAGGAGAAAAGGTTGCGGGGATGTGACTAATTACCCTCCTTCTTTAAGGTCACCAGGTGTCCTACTTTTCAAGGAGCGTCCTTGCTAACAGGGACAACCCTGGAATCTTGGAGGCTTTATTGAAAATGGGGCAACGTTCTAATTTCAGAAAAATCCCATGTCAGCCATACCTGAGCGGCTCCAGAGCCTCACGTGGACCCTGAGGGCAGTGCAGCTGTCTGGGGTGGCACGGGCACTGCAGGAAAAGGTGTGAAATACGGAGCTGCCCCAGCAGGCAGCCGTCCCATTTCTGGGGGTGAGCGGTAGTACGGATATAAAAATCTTCCTGGGCTTAGATATAAAGGAAATAAATGGTGTTTTCTGTTTAGAACTGTGTTCGCTTTTTCCTTTCTGTAACTTCCCTGTAGCTACAAAGCTAATAACTAGTCATGAGAATGGGTCAGCCACGTCGGGTCCGTTGTCCCTTTCCACTTGAACGGAAAGACCAGGCAGCAAACGTGGGAGCGCTGGGAAGAATTTCTACAGAGGCTGAAGTTAGATTTAAAGGAGGAGCAGCTCACTGCACTCCCTGTTCTCAGACGGTTGTCAAAAGGAAAAAGTGGGTTTAAGAAGCATTCAGATTTGTTTGACTACTTTGTTATCTCTGTACTCAAACTCAAGAGTATTTTATATGTATTTTAAAGTAAGGAAGTCCTGGGATTACGTAAGAGGTTATCGAGGTACAACAGAGAGCAGTCTCTGTCTGCTGGAGGAAGCATTGGAACCTGACTTTGCTCTCTGCTCTAAAGGTGTGCTAAGACATCTCTGATTGCGCGTATATCCAAAGGTTCCTCTATGGCAGAGATTGCTGAGATACCCCAGTTGTGCCCACCTAAAATAAGCATGGGTGTAAGGTCCTTACTGCGTTTCACTGAAGTTTCCTATGCTTGAGAAAATACCACGTAATTGTGTATTTCGTTTGAATAAAACCTGTCTAGTTTTTTTAGTACGGAGTCCTTAATAAATTTGAAGACTTAAATGGGAACCGGTTAAAAAGTCAAACTCCTTCCCTCTGCCCGAAGCCGCGGGGAGCTGTCGCCGCGGTCTCGGTGGCACCTGGGGCTGCTGCACCTGGGCTTCCGCCATCGCCAGGCGGGCAGCTCTGCTCCGTGGAGATGGCGCGGCGGAGTATTTACACACACAGCCGGCACAGCCGTCTTGTAAGCCGATGTGTAAACTAAATAGGAAATGGCATGCATTTTTCATGTGTGACGGGCACATGGGAAAACTCTCCTTTATTGGGTTTTGGGGTTCTGTCCTGGTTTGAGGTGAAACAGAACCAATGTATCTCACACACACACACACACGTGCTGTTTGTGTTACGGTGACAACTGTTTTTTAAAATAAACAATTATAGTTACTGCAGCTTTATTTTGTAGCAGTATAAATACTTGGTGTCGATTTATCAACGCCTGAATGAGTTTAAAAGAATGTAGTTTTTTATTTACAACAGCTGCCTCCTACCTGGGTAAGTGAGAGTTCTAGTATTTCATTACTTCCCCTTCTGTCATTTGGCAGTATAAAATTTCATGCATCTGCCATCTCAGTTTCTTTTCTTTGTTGGAAAGATTTCGTGTACTCCCACTTCTTGTAATTAGAATAACGATGCAAATTTTTCTCAAGGTTAAGAAAACTGCTGGAACCACAAAATAGAACATGAGCAAGCTGTGATTGCCTACTTTCTTAAGTGAAGATAGGAAACTCCCGAAGAATTATGCTAGTCTTTTGCGGGGAAGGTATGCTGTTAGTACCAAGGGAAATGTCAGTTCTTAACAGTTGCCGATAATTAAGGGCCAAGGTTTCGGCTGAGGTGAAGGAATGATTTTGCTTAAGTGTTGGAGCCGATGTGCACCAGTAAAAGCATCTGTGGAACAATTTGTAAGCTATTTAATGTTGTAAAAGTCAACGGAAAAGAGTGTTTGCATTTTCTTTGTTAATTAAATAGGAAACATTTCAATGATAATGCATCATGTGGATGAAGTCCTACAGTTCTCACTGCTGCTAATGGGATTTCTAAGTGTTGCAAAATCCATATGCATCATAACAGAAAATTTACTTCAGAGTGCCTTAGAAAGCTATTCAGTCATTATTTCTGAACCTTTGTTTGGGCGACTTTTAGTTGCCCAAACCCAATCTCAGTTGGATTTGCCTTTAAAAGACTATTGCTCTGAACTTCACTGCCCAATCATATCATCTGGATATACAGGCAAACGTGGTCAGCAGGTTGGAAATTTTAAAATGCTGTAGGTATTCCTGAATCACCATATACACAGACAGCTGCGTTCTCTGAAACAAGTGCCCTTTCTGTGTTTGCTGGTTCTGTTTTTAAAACTGTCTAGGCAAGCTGTAAATGCTGTTCATATTCGGACAACACAGACAAACTTCTCTGTGCCTGGCAAGTTTTGGCAATATATAGGTATCCGGGAAGCGTAAGTGAGGATGTTTGTTTGTAAAACAATATGGTGTGGGAAAGCCATGCTACAAAGCAGTATCAGTAGGTTTTCTTCCATCTGAATTCCGTGGTGAAAGCCAGTATCAGCACTGGTCTTTCCCTGTCTTCTCTGTTGGGTCACAGTTATTTGGTTTAAGGGCTTCTACTGCTCTCTTTAGACACTTTGATGTCTCTTTCAGTGACTCCACTCTCTAGTTTTTCTGCTTGTCTGTCTTCCTTGACACGTGGTGTGACAGCAGTGGTGCCACTGGCAGGGTTCCCGTCTTCCCTTTCCCACTAATGACATCTCCAGGACGCTACCGAGTTGCATCAGTCGTGCTGCCCAACTGCTGAGGATGAGATAATGCTGTAAGATAGTTAAGAACTAAATTAACATTCTTTCCCATGCTAAGAGATGCTAGCTTGTTGTCTGTGCTGCCAGCTGCCTCCGTGTTGCTTTTTCTAGATGTGTGCTGATTTTATTCTGGTTAAGCATCAGAGAGACTGACTTTGTGCGCACGTTCTCTCTTTGTTAATCTTGTGGCTCCACTGAAGTACTAATTGATTTGGTCCTTTGTTTTTCCACCACTTCACGTGATTCCTACCCGTCTCTTAGTGCATACTAAGACCTTTCCGCCAGCAGTGCCCTTGTGGCTAAACGTCAGTCTCTGGAAAGCTGGCTGAGTTAGTCATCTCTGAATGCTGCTCTGCTCTGCTTTGCTTTTGTTTGCCTGTGTATGCCTTTACCAAAGCCTCACTTTTCAAATGTATTTATGAAACCATGTTATAGGTGATTAAAATTAATAATCTGCTGGTGTCTTACTGTGGCCCTAAATGTTGATGTTCAGTGTTAGGTATTGCATTCTCTTGTATACTTCCAATATAGCAGAAATCAGTCTTGCTCTGAGTGTTTTGGGGAATTATGCAACCTGCTAAAGCTAGTAAACAGATTTTTTTTCCCCCTGACATTCCAAATGAATTCTTTTTAGCAAGGCGGGCTTGATAGCATTGTGAATGGAGATTTATAAATGTATCACACTCCTTCACTGATGGGAGTTAAGTCCCTCAATTCCAATATTTTGTGGACTGAAGAAAAACAGTTTTTAAAAGAATCTTTCTTATGTGGCTAATCCTATATGTAAGAAATGTAGTTAATCTTTATTTGCAACATTTGACCTTGTTGTTCTGAAAATGCATTCTAGGTTTAGTTTTTTGAACAAATGGATGTGCTTCATTCTGTGTAAAATGTTTCCCCCCGCCCCATGCCAGTTAGGAAAATTTATCCTTGATGCTGAAAATTAAGTTCTTTTCCCAATGGCTTCGGCAAATTCTATCCAAGTTCTTCATTTACTCTCCATGGCATTGTATAAATGATAGCAATTTGGTATGGCAGATAGACCTTAAAAGCTATGTCCATGATGCTTCAGCCAAGATCTGGTCAGGAAAGTTTTTAATAACTGTCAGCTCGCCTCTTTTTAACTTCCCCCTCCATCTGGAGTGCTGTGTCCCCAGGCAGTCTCAGTCTCCTCAGGACAGGACAGATACTGACAACCGGAGGATGTCCAGTGAAGGGCCACCAAGGCAGGGAGCACGTGGCGTGCAAGGAGGGAGCCGGGGTTGCTCAGCCGGGGGAAGAGACGGCGTAGGTGCATTTAGTTTTTGATTTCTTCAGTTAGCCAGCGGAGGGTTATAAAGGAAGGCAGAGCCAGATGCATCTCCAAGGTACACACCTGAAAGGATGTGAGGCAATAGACACAAGTTGCAGTAAGGGAAAAACTGGTTAAATATAAGGAACTTTCTCACCAGGAGGATATTCGAACATGGTAACAGTGGCCTAGTGAGGGGTGGGAATCTCCATCCTTGGGGATATTCACAGCTCAACTGGGCATCACCCTGCGCCAGCCCCTTCCAAATTTGTAGTTGGCAGTGAGTTGGACAAGATGACCTTCCAAAGATCCTTTCCAACCTAAATTGTCCTGTGGTTTTGATAAGAAGATAAAAAAAAAAAAAAAAAAAGAAAAAAGAGAAATATGTTTGATTTGAAATGAATTTTCAAAGTCAAAATGCATGGAAGTCGGAGCCTGCGTTTTCTTGAGTGACATACAACTCTCAGTCTGATGGGACCTCCACGAGTGGTGTGCTGTGGAGTCAGTGCGTCCTTGGGCAGTCTGGGAACACGGGTTTGAAATGTCAGTTCATGCTCGGCAGTTATTATGGGAGGTTATGCTTTCAGCGCGGCCAACTTGCCATCCTTTTTGATGTTTTTAGATTTTTACATGACAGATCTGTGATTTCCTGTTGTTCTCTTTGATTGATTCCAGCAAGTGGAATTCATACAAGTAAGAGTTGGAGGGTGCAGAAACAGGCGAGGAGGAGTGAAAGCAGCACAATCTTGTGCTGTGTAGGGAATTCAAGGAAGTTACAGGTGTAGTCCCCAGGTTCTTCCATGTTAGAAATCAGTGTGGAGTTGCTTGCCACAGTGGTAAGTGGCCTGCCCCAAATTTCTAGATGAGTTTTCCATTTACTGTGTGAAATTATATAAAAGTCAGGGTAATAAGGAAAAAGTGTTGACTTAATCTTGACTGCTTGAGTCCATGTACTTCTTGCTAGGCAAGAAGTTTGACAGTTGTTTCTGCAGTGTTATTACAGTGCTTCTTAATTAACGTTTCTGTTGTTAAAGCACCCTTCCTGGAAGTGTCACCTTCTATTAAGTGAATTATGCTGCAGTAGGATTAATGAGGGATGCACCATGAAATAGTTAACAATAAATCTGATAATCATCTTGATAATGGCCTGTATCTGAGAGGGAACTGCAGAAAAAGGAGAAAATGAGCTATGATAAAACATCCTCAATTAACACAAAGGTGGCACTTTGAAAATGCAGGGTGGGCTGATTAAGGTTACAGGGATAAAAACTAGTAGGTAACTACTACTCCCTCCCTCGTTAAAAGGAAAATAGCTAGGGGAAGTCTCACTCTAATTCTGTGTCCTCACGGATGTCTCACTTCATCCCGCAGAGGCGGTAGTGGACAGGAGCCGGAGGCGCAGCAGAGGCAGAGATCAGCCAGCCCAGGGCAGAGCGGGGCCGGAGCGCAGGTGGGTTCTGAAGCTGGCGATCTGACAGCTGAGAGACCTCCGTCCTAATCTCAGGGTGTAGAAATAAAAAAAAAAGGGGGGGAGGAATTAAAATAAATCATAGTTTACAGAGACGGCTTGCTGTCAGAGTGAGATTCGCCTTCAGAAGGGAGGTTTTCAAGACTTTTAGGATGTAATTGTGAAAAGGAATTTTAGCTGGATAAAGCTTGAAATATTTGAAGTGCATTAACAGCAGTTGTTGACTTCTCTTCCCGCTGAGTATCTGTGATGTGCTGTGTTGGGGTTACTTTTTCTCTGACAAGGTTTTTTTAAAATGAGTCTTTCAATCCAGCTCCTTTCATTGCCATTGTAGCGCTCACAAATGTACCTTACGTAATGGTCCTTCCTTCTGTAAAAGTTGAAAAGCCTAAAATACTGCTGTTCCTGGTAGATGAATAATTTCATTTTCAAATGTTGACCCTTATTTGAAGGGCTATTTTTGTAGTGTTCCTTTTTAATATTTTATTCTGATAGTGGATTTGCAGGTACATAAGTTCGACTCTGATTCTTCTGCCTAATGCATAAGCTAAGACGTTACACAAAACAAATGGGAGTTTTCATGATGCAAAGTTGCCAGTTGATGCACTGCTAAACAAATGATCTCTTGTCTAAAAGTGTCTTGGAAGGTTAATTCTGGGAGAGAATTTCAAACAATTAGTCAATTCTCTGTAAGAGGGAGGGAGGCATAGCTCTGAGGCCATAATCCAAAAAGGAAATCCATGTAATTTAAATAAGAATCTGGGGATACGACACAGAAGGTCATGAAGATCAGTAGTGCTGAGTGAATTATTTAGGATGGCATGGGAAATAAAAAGATGATGGAGATAAGGAGTAGAACTAGAGTTTGAAATGTGTCTACATCAGCAAGCCATTTGGTGCATTAGAAGCAGATCAATAGCTTGAAGCGATCAGCGCTGAGGCCCCCGTGTCTGGGCGGGTTTGCTGCTGGACCACCTTTAGTCTGAGCCCTTAGACTGGAAGCGCTTGCTGTGTGTGACTGGAAGCTCTCTGGAGACCCGCGGTTGTTCCAGGTGTGTATGTGTTGAAGGCTTCTGGTGTGAACCTGCAGTGGGGCTTCCACTTTGTCTCCCCCAAAAGAAATTTAATTTGGGAGCACCAAAGCTGCTGTGGAAACGGAACTCACAATAAAAAGGGATGGTTCGTAGGAGTTACTTCAAAACTGCAGTGTTGCTCAAACCCAAAATGTGGACGTAGGGCATAGCAATGTCATCTGGCTGTGCGGCCTATTGTAAAAATACGTCTTACCCTCTCATGGAGAAGCAGAGGTCCTTCTCCCTTAGAGTAGAATTTATCAAAATGAACTATATTGGGTTAAATCCATTTTCTTTTGAAGTTGACGGTAAAGCTTCAACTGATGTAAATGGGAGTAGAATTAGGCCAACACCGATCACTTAAGGGAAATCAAAATCTAGGCTAGAGAAAAGGCAAAGATCAGCTCTGCACAGATACAGAAATAGTTTCTGTGCGTTATTCCACCGGTGACTCCTGCGTGCTTTAGTGTGAGCCGGAGGGCTCCTTTCTAGGGCAAATGTCACTTACCTCATTACCAAGTTTTAGCACCAAGTTCGTGGCTATCAGCTGGTGGGACGCAGCTGCCGAGCAGTTCTGGCTGCAGCACGGCGTTTCTGGAGTTTGCTTTCAGACCAGCAGAACGTTGCCTGTAATGGGCTATCCTGAGCAGCCCTTTTTGACCACTAAAACTTTACTCTTTCCAGTGCTGTTGTTCGGTCTTCTGTGACAGCTTGCGAGTTGGAAGGAAATACCTCCCAATGCGTAGAGCTGAGATACTAAATAGCTTAAGTGACAGCGAACTGAAAGACTTCAGGCTACCTCAGCAATGTTACTCTGCTTTTCACCGTGCCGTCTGGGATAACAACATTCACATCTCTACAGGAGGATGCCCCCTGTAACCTGCAGATCTGTTTTTTTCCTGTGCTGTGAATAGCGATGCCAGTACAACGAAATCTGTGTTTTGCTGGTCACTCCTGTGGTGCCGAGGACTTTAACTCCTCTTCAGTCGCTGATTTGCTCCTTATTTACATTTTGTATGCTGCGTTTGGACAGTCTTTCTAATCTGGCTGGAATAGCAGAAAGGCATCTATCACCGGAGTAAAAGAAAATAGGCTACTGGAGAGGTTTTCTGTGTCTGTGTGCTGGGATTTCATTCTGGTGCGTGAAATGTCTTATGCAATAGAAAAACAGCTCTGGTTATAATGTGGCTCTGGGTAAAAAATCTGTCAAAAGGAATGACAAATCCACCAGTGTTTCTTATGCAATTAAAATGGCAACTTATCTTTGTGTGATTCATGTTTCTTCCTTTCAAACTGGTGAGCTATTCCGCAACGCAAAAGCTCGCCTCTTTAGGTCCTCTGCCTTCTGCGCGTCTCTGACTTGGGTGCTTCTTTCTACTGATACAACCCTGGGGATGTTTTAATCATAAGAGAATGAGCGCTTTGCAATTCCGGCATGACTTCCTGTCTCCTCCGAAACTGCGTCCTCAATTATATTAATCTGACTGTTGCCTATTTAAGCATCATACTACATCTTGAATGACAGCGGGGTAAACAGATTCAGCAAATGAGCTGTCGTCCCCGCGTGCTCGCGAGTGGCAGATCAGGTCAAGCAGAGAAAAGAGATAAACAGGAGCATACACACACGTTTTCCTGTGTCACTGCCTTTTGACTGCCATGTAAACGAAGAGATGGGCACGCAGGGTGCTACAAGAATGTTTTCCAGGCTCTTAAAATGAGATGTACGTGCTTTTGGCAGTCATAGGCAGACACTGGGGAACTGCAGCTTTGAAAAACGGGGAAATAAGTTTAGATGAGAGACGTACACTTTCTACTGTTTGTATGATTTCTTGAAGGTCGCTTGAGTTGCTGTTACAGAAGTGGAAATGGGTCTGTTCTACTCGTTGTATTTCCACAGGTGCAGGCTCCCAAGTGCTGGCAATCATTTTGACAATGTGAATGTAGGCACTTTTAAAAATGGTTATGCTAGAACGTGTTAGGTTCTGTTCTTGCAAGAAGTTACAAAAAGCAAGATAAACATCGGGTTGTTGAGGAATGCATCTGAGGAAGTGTTTTCTGTTCATTTTCAAAGACAAACTGATAAACACATGAAACATGCGTGAATAAAGCTATGTCATGTAAAACGCGCGCCTGTAAAGCTTTGCATTGAATTACATTGAGAGCACCAGGTTAAATGGGCTGTAGTGAGAGCTGGTGCCTTGTCAGCCCGCAGCCTGGCCGCGTTCTCGCTGACTAGGTACGCGTTCTGTGATGGCACGTGGGCTAGGTGCACGCACAGCGGAGTCGGGGCTTAGGTTCGGATTGGTTTTCCTTAATTTTCTGAGATAAGCTTGTATTTTTATCTTTAGGGGTTGTATGCAAGCATGCAAAGATTGTTGTTGGTGAATATCCGACAGTTTCCTTTCAATATTCTGGAGATTGTGCTGGGGAGTACTACCGCTGTAAGATTTCGGATTTTAAAAACAGATTCAGGGATTGCTTAAAGTCATTAGAAATACAGTAATTTTGAGTCTGTGATGTGTGAATTATTTCAGATGGGATAAACAAATCTGTTAGTTGAGAGGTGTGAATTTGCTTCTCTTGGAAATACATAGGAGTTGATTCATACGAAAACCTGGGAAAGGCCTGGATTACTTGTTTTGTTTACTTGCAGATTTCAGGTGTTAAGTCAGTGCAGTGGTTTTGAGTCAAACAGCGCTCTAAGATTAATCGTGGAAATCCCAGGGCTACAGATATGATTCATAATATTGCTGATTTTAGCTGTGTTACAGACATGTTCAACGCGCTGGCAGGGATCTTTGCAGAACTTGTGCCAAAATACGGGTGATTCCTTGTTACCATTTCTACCTGTAGAGGGAGAGATTTAATTTTATTGGTTCGTTTGAGAATTTATCCACATCTATAATGATGTAATGCGTTTCTTTTGGAATCCTTTACTTGTCAAATATTTCTGGACCCGGTGTGAGGTGAAGCGACGTGGCTTTCTAGTAAATCTGTGATGGGTGAATTTCAAAAGTTTCGTTGTGACATGAAGAATTCAGAGACTTATCAAAACCATTTTTGGTTTAGAAAGGGGAATCAAAATATTGTAGTAATGGACTGATTTTCCGTGTCAGCATTTATATGCTGAAAGAAGTAAGAACCCAACAATCCATAAAGCAATGTACTGTAGTATTAGATGTAGCTTTAAAAATGGCAGTAATCAATCTGTCTTAGCATTTTGGGGGGTATTCCAAATGTCTCAAGATGCTTCTTCCAAAAATTCCCTTTTAGGCATTTATTGATACAATGGTAGCAAATTAACCCAAGACTTGATTTCAGTTTCAAATAATCACTTTACAGTCAAAAGCCAAAACATTCTCTGTTGGATCACTTTTTGAGAGGTATAATCAACAGAGTACCATTTTTTTTCCTCAGAAACTTTATTGAGATGAAGAAAAGCGGAGAAAAAATATGCTAAAACATGCTAAATTTCTTAAGAGCTCAATATCCCTAGAGTAGTTCTACTTACAAGAACAGTTGTTGGTTTTACTCTCTTAATTTTCAGATGTCCTTGGAATCTGAAGTTACAGGTGTCATTTCTGGTGAATGCATCATTAACAGCACTTAAACGAATTTAAACGTAATGTTTAAAATCTAAAATGGTTAACGGTGCATGCTGTCTGAGTTATTTTGGTGGAAGTCATCACACATGCACCTCACCCACTCCTCCCACCCCAGAACCAGTTCTGGTCTCTTCAGAAGTAGCCGTGAAGTTTGCTACAGATTTTAGAATTTGGAGCATTTCACAAAGCGTTACTGATGTAGAAAAGCCTGTGGGAGCGTAGAAAGTTTGGGTTCCATCCCCTATTAATTTTATTTATTTTGAGAATGGAGCAAAAGTCTTTCAGCTGTCCAGAGAGTATTCAAATTATTAGTCTATAGAATTATTTTCACATTTTTCTTTTGCTGGGCTTTAAATACATGGTGGGGTTTTTTTTTCCTACAAAGTAGAACAGTTTCAGCTTGAGAGACTAAAATCACAGCATTTCAGCCAGTGTGATCAGGTGTAGACCTCGGCTGGCAAATAAAAGTGCGGTTTGATATTTTCACCCCACTGCTGGCCGCTTATTAGCATCGCTGGCAGAAAGGAGCAGCAGGTAGCGTGGAAAGCCCCCCTGCGCTACCATCACAGACTTACGCTAAGCTAAAATTGCTGGGTAATTGCAGACAAGTAGTGCAGTTTGATTGAGCCGCGTAAAACTAAGGTGCTTATCTGTCAGCTAGGTAATAGTGAAAAAGGCAGTGCTCTGTGGAGCTGTGGGAAGAGGCTTTTGCTGCTCCATTGGGCTCTGCTGCCACTTTCATGACCGTGCTGTAGTTAAACTGCCAAAAAAGAAAAGAGCGGTTCCGATACTTAACCTCTCCCAATAGACTCACTGTTTTACCTTGTGGAATATAGAGAGGGTCAACAAATTATATGTTTAAGTGGAATAACAACATAGTTATCCACGACTCAGTATACATTTACAACTGAGTAAGGTACAAAGAAGTGCAAATTGACCTAATGCCAGCGCCATACAAAAGTGACAATTTAATTCCCAAATTTTTTACACCAAATGTGTTTTAAAAAAAAAAAAAAATTCAAGGTCTTTGTATAACATCCAGAAAGCTGGCATCTGTTCTGTAGTTTGCAAGTAAATGGTGGTCACATCCCAAAATGGAAGATTTCACTGAGACTGCTCGCTGTCAGCCTCGCACAAAAATACCTTTTCAACTCAATTGTCTTGGCTTATCCCCATCACCGTGGTGGAGAGATGAGGAGGGAGTTGTTCCCAAAACAGACAAGTAATTTACTGGAAATAGATTTTAGATCAACACATTTGATTACAAGGAGAAATCAAGCTGAGCTAGTGCACTCTGTGCAGCACAGGTCTATGTTCTCTGCAAGAGACACGGTTAAAATCAGCAAACAATCATGCTCGGTAGCAGCTGAGACATCCAGATGGTCTCACTTTATCCCTCATTAAAACACATTTCAGTGTTCCAATCTTTAGATAAAGATAGGCTTGAATAGCTGTGGCAAGGCCTATATCCTGAAAGAAAGGTCACAAGCAGTTAGGCAGCTACGCAAAATACATCCCGAAGCGGCCCAGCGCCTGGGCTGTGTACCAGTTTGCAAACTGGGCAGGCCGGAGAGGCGGGTGGGGAAGCCCGAGTGCGGGTCCTTCCCGTCCCCCCAGCGCTGCCGGGGCGCAGCAGTCCCTTCCCTGGCTCGCGTCGCCGTAGGTGGGCACCACAGCAAAGTTAGTGACTTTCTGCTTTGCAGCAGGCGTTAGGGCTCTCCCGTTTCCCTGACAGCCTAGGGCTTGCCGTTGCTGTTTTAATTGCTTGCAAGTGAAAGCAGCGCTGCAGCATGATGATAAGGGTGAGTGCTGCAGCACGTGTACCGTGTATCGGTGGCAGTCCCCTGGGCCCCAGGGAACGCTTTTTGTTGCCTCGGAGGAGTCAGCAGTGGCAAAGCAGCTGGAGCAACCCCATCCCCCTGTCAGGTGGCCACAGAGTGCCACTGTGCTCAGCTCTGACTTTCCATCATCCCTCATTTGCTGGGAAATTAATGAGGACCCCAGTTGTGCTGAAATTTGAGTATCTGCTGAAGGGCTTTGCTGGGTAGGAGTCTATGTATCCTGCAGCTAATTATGTCATTAATTAATCTATTATCTATTGATGACTGACAAGAGAGTTGCTGAGAATGATTCAGAATCTATGTGGAAATTCTTATTTATTTCCTGTATTTTGATAACTTCTTATTACTGCTCTGTAGCCGTGATAAATCCTTGTATAGCTATAGTTAAGATATTCGTAAGGAAAATTCCTATTTCTTCCTTGTTCTCTTGATTTTTTTTCCCATGTATGCAGCTAGCTAATACAGTTTAAAAGATGCGGAGTGGGAAGATTAATCTCTCTTCCCCCTTGCCGCTCCTAAAGAAGCTACAGCTTTGTAGTTTCAAAAGAGAACATTTTATTTTTAAGTTGCTATTAATAGAACAGAAAATTAAAAGCTCACCATGGTTAGGATGAGATCCCGATTGAACTTGACAAGGAAGAAGATATTTAATAAAAGTACCAGGCACGATGATGGCTTTAAAATAAATCTGTGTGTTAATAGCTAAATTATGAGGTGATAATCTGATGGTCTATTTAAAAACGCGTTTGTAGGAGGATTTTTAAGATGACCCCACAGTTAATGTTTGGTTGTTAGTATGTCCTGTCCTACTGCTTATATTTTTTGGCTAATTGTATGATTTTAAGGTTGGGCAGCAACATTCTACATAGCTGTGATCACTTTTTATCCATCAATTGATGTCTGCTGCTGTTTTATCAGCTTATTTTTCTGAGCCACCAGCTAGGATAATGTGCTTGAGGGAAAATTATACCCTACATCAGTGGTTTTGTTACAGCATGTTGTACATTATTGGTAATTTGAATGCACCCAGATAAAAATAGAAAGGTTAAGTAGTTTTCCAAATGTTGCTGCTGTGAAGCAGAAAAAGAGTGGTGTCTGTACCATATATACTTTTGAGGGAAGAGTGATTTTTTTTCCTTCCCCTTTTAAAACCACTTGCTAAAATTAATGCTTTCCTTAAAGCTGAATGTAAAGAACAGTTGGCTTTTGAAATTTCTCTCCCCAAAGTCTTTTTGTTTTTTTTCTGATTAACTTTTAGGATTAATGAGCTTGATGTGTGTCAGCTTCTGTATCCATATGCATGTCCAGAAAGTGGCCCGGCCGCCCCCCCCCGCCCCGGGCATGTTGTGGGTTTTTGCCAATTAGAAGGAGCTGCAATCAACCGGGGACGATTGCCCTCTGCATCCCCCTCCTCAGGCTGGTAGCTCGGATGTAGTGGGTTCAGTCCTCTCCTTTGTTTTATATCCAGTGGCGTTAAATGGTTCTGATCTTTCCCAGGTTTGCCAGTAGAAAGGAGCAATGCCATTTTTGTGGCTGAGATATTTATACAGTGCGTACCTGTGATTTCTGTAAAACTAGTTTTTAATTTCTTTTCCAAAACAACTTCTCGATTCTCTGTGTGTGTATGAGACTAATCTGTGCAGGGAGCATCTAGCAAAAACTTTATATTTTAGATAGAGGCGACTGATATATGTATGCTTCTAACCCTTTGTGAATGTCCTATTTAAAATCACTGCAGAACATCACTGTATGTCTTTCAGCTAATGCCCACTGAGATTTAAAACCTCCTTTTTGGCTGCTCTCTTTCTTAAGAGTGACCTTGGCTGACAGTTTCTATTGTACAACCCAGTCCTGCGGGGATTTCTTTTTTTTCCTCGCTCATCCTTTCACATGGCTTTACATGGTCTGGCTGATCTCTCCCGTAGCTCTGCTTCTGTTTCATTGTGGTTAAGATGGTCGCAGTTATCAATCACCGTGGAGAACATATGTTTATATTTGATTTTCTTACAGATTAAAAATTTCATGGTAGATGTTAGATTCTATCTTATATGAATGCTTCCCTTTCTTCTCCCCTGATTAAAGAGGAGAGTATTCACAGGTGGGTTTGATGGCAGGTGGTAGCAATAAGGCAGCTAACGACCTGCTCTGGGAGCCGGGCCTGGCTTTCGGCTGGGGACAGGCTGGGGGATTGTTCACCCTTCCACCTCTTCAAAACCTGCAAAGAGACTCTGCCCAAATCGGAGTTTCATTTGCGATATATTGTCTTAAGTTTCTTAATCTACAAAATCTGCCGAGGATGTTTCCCATCGAAGCTGGAATTCAGAGCTGTCGAGGTTTGGATCTATGTTTAGTGGCAAAGATAGATAACTTCACCTTTTTAAAGGGAAATTTTATAAAGCTGGGCATTTTGGTGTGACTGTAAGAGTTATTTATGTGGATTGCTTTTTTGAGTACAGCACAAATATATGTTTTTGAAGAAAGATGGCTTTTGTGTTCTACCATATAACTTGTTTCCCATAAGATGCAGCAAAGCTGAAGGATGTTTTTTCTGGTGCTTGCATAATTACGCACTGTGAGTGCGGTGGCATAAAGGAGATTTAAACAGAGTCAAAGTTTTGTAGGAACTTAGTTCCAGTAAGTGTACTGCTGATGTTAAAATAGCGGTAGCTGCATTTTTCATTAATTTATAACCTCATAAAGTTTGATTTGAAATTTGTTATACTTTCATGGGCTGCCTTTGAATTCCGAGGCATATATGAGTATGTCTGGGCATGCTAGGTGATGTACAGGCGTGCAGCAGGATAGGCGTGGGATTTATACAGTAGTGACCTGCTCTCAAGAGGTAGGTATGGCGCTTATAGGATTTACTTTGACGTAATTCCTTATGAAATTTAGAGAATAAAACAGAGGAATGCATGCAGTGGTATTGTCAGCAGTGTAATAAGAATTGCTTTGTATTTCCTTAACATTTTGCATAAAAAAAAAAAAATAGAGAAGTACTGCATATCTGTGGGAAATGATCAGGTGAGTCAAAGGGAGGTGAGAAACTCTCACTAGAAATCCATAACTCTCATTAGAAGTCAAGAAGATAAAGAACAGGCTATGGCCAGTGTGGAACAGATATTTTCTCCTCTGCAGAGGAGTACTGCTTCGGTGGGGGGTGCTTGACTACTAGAAGATAACGGCATGTGAAACGGGCACCCAAAGGCGGGGCGATAGCCCGGAGATGGGCCCAGGTAGGCAGGGGAGCTGCACAGCGACTGTCTAGTGAGAAATACAGGAGGCTGCTGTTTGTAAGGGTGTGAGGAGCAGGCGTGAAGACGTGGATTGTTTTGTTGTAGGTGACTGATATAAGTAGATAGGAAGCAGGATGAATTTAAGAACGATCTGAGCTTGTAAGAAAGCTTTGATAGCTGGTGCGGTTTTACCAGGCCTGTGTTGTGCTGATGGGCAGCAGTGTGTCGTGTTGGAGTGATCCGTGGCCGGAGCAGGCCGCTTGGTCTGTCTGCGACTGGCGCCTGCTGGATTCATCTGTCCCGCTCAATGAGATGCCTTGTCTAAGAGTAGCTATTTGCTTGAAAATCCTGACAAGCAAAATTAAAATACTCAGGATGGCTGATATCCTTGTACTGAGTATAACCACGTTGTGGTTCCACCCAGGCAAAGTGGAAATGGTCCCTTGCCTTGAAACACACAGGCAACAACAACAGCAAAATCTGTCGCGGATGGTCCTTGTAGCACCAAACGCAGCTGCTAATTATAATTTGGGCTCCTTGCTCTCATGTTAGAGAACTGCATGTTGTCTCAAGAACAAAATAGCCTGATCTTATGTAAAAATTCTCTTTTGGCTTTTTTTTTTTTCCTAAGAAAAACATATAAAAGTTCTTTTTACTGTTAAGAAAATATGTATTTGTTCAGAAAAGTAGATTATAACATGGAGTTTTTTCCTTTACAGCCATTACAGTGCATATGAAAAATATGCATGTTTCAATTCCACTTAGATGTATTTCTGTTCCCTCATTAAATAACAATATGTTGTGTTTATTTTAACAACGAGATTATTTTCTTTCATATTTAGTGTTCTTCCAGTTTCATTATTCTGCTTCTAGTTCTTTTGCATGGAAGCTGGATTTTCTGAATCTCATTAACAGCCAATGGTGCTGCCCTAAAAGCTTCAGTATTAGATCCATGGCTTTATATCTTTACTTATTAGTATAATAAGATGCCTCTGACAGCAAAACCAAGGGGGCAGAAGGTACAGCTGCAAGTGCAGACTGCAGTGTACGTTTGTTTGCGGTGGATTTTGGTATTTTTGTTTTGAGGGTTTTTTGTGTTTGTTCATTTTCTTCCTTCCCTGGGCCAGCTGTTGCTCACGGCGATCTGTCGGATGCTGCAGCACCTCCTCTGCTGAGCAGTCACACGCCAGCTGCTGACTGACAATGACCATCTCTGACTTCAGCTGCCCCCCGTGTTTCCGTGTACTCCACAATGCCTGGCCCTGCTGCTAGACACAGGATTTTTTTTTTTTTTTTCTTGACTAACCCCTCAAAAATACAAGAATGGAGTACCTCCCCCTGCAAAAATAGTTTTGAGCCTCAGTTTTGAGGCCACTCTTCGGTAGAACACATTATTGTATGTATAAGGCTGAAATAGAGCATTTCTGGCTAACTACAGCAATCTGATCCTGGTTTTGTATGGCCATGCTGTGGCTCTCCTGTCTTTTGGCTAAAGGTCTGTTAATATACTCTGATTTTCTTTGCTTCTAAAGAGTGGCATGACCAACAGTAGTCAACTAGTCCTTTTTAATGCTAATGTTTGGTTGGTTTATACGATAGATGCTGACAGAAGAACAGAAAAAACCAGCATAGCGAGTCCATTTTTGGTATGCTTTTTTTCCCTTGGGTTGCTATGTAGAATTTAGAACTTCTTTCTTACATGAGTGTCAACACGGATCATACTATAGTAGTTTTGAATTAGATGTTAAAATAGTCAAGGCCTTTTCTGTGAAAAAGGCTTGGATTTAATCTTGTCTGTAAATTGTATATGTTGCAAAGTATTTCTAGTAGGTTCTAGAAGAAACTGTTACTTCCCAAGTAATCATCCATACCAGGAATATTGCTATTTAAAGAGAAGTTTTTAGTAAAATAGTCAGCTGTTGGTACTTTCACATGTTGGAGGTAATTTCTGTCTTGTTTTTCTCTTAAGAAGCAGTAGCTGTTTATCAGGTACAGACCCCGTTGACCTGTATAGCATGTTTGCTGACACAGGTTCCGTTTTTATTCTGGTTTCATCGCTGCAGTTTGAGCTGATGTAAAGAATTGCCACTTGGGCAAGGACGAGGTGGTTTGGGCCCTTTCACCTCCAGAATTCAGCAGAGGACACAACGAACGCGCCTTGCTGCAGTGACCCGTTACAGATTTCCTCAGGTTTTATTCTCTCCGTTATCCTGCAGAAAACATGATACCCAACAACTTTTTTAGTAAAAGTAATCCCTCAAAATTACATTCCGCATTAACAAGCACTTCTCCGTTGTGCTTCCTCAGAGGTCTGGATGTGCTCTTTTTGCTTCCATCTAAATCAGGAAAAGGCCTCCGTTTGTCTCCAGCTTATTTTAAAAATAATAAAATTCTGGTCTCTTTTAAGTATTTGAGACTGCTGTTATGACAGAGTTGTAATTCGTACTGGAAATATTTCTGCTACCCTTTGAGAACTCCCGGAACAATTAGTGGGTCGGGGCAGCCCAAGGTAGGTGTAAGGAGCAAGGCCACGCGCTTCCAGAGCCGGCTTCTCTGCTGCCGTGGCCCAAGAAAGGGGTGGGTAGAAATTGTGATTTATTGATTAAAAGGCTGAAAGGTTGTTCATACAGACATAAGATTTTCTTCATCACTCTCAATCTTTAAGATAAAAAGTCTATGTAAAATATTGTTCAAAAATCGGAGAAAGGAAGGTAAAATGAGGTTAAGATATACATGTATTAATTAGGAGAAATGGCAATAGTGTTAAAACTTTGAGTTAGTCTTAAGATAGGGAGATTAGGTAGACAGGCCAGTTAATAGTTTTACAGGGAAATTATTACTAACGGACTTAAAAAAATAAAATTAGGAGCCAAAGTCCATGTTGCCTCTGAACAGAGGCTGAACAAAAGTCCTAAAATTTTTGGTAGTGTGGGGTAGAATAAGACTGTCAGTTGTATTTAGCCAGGCTCTATCAAGCTGAAGCTGCTATTTGTTGTGAGGAGCTAGATAACCTATTTCTTCCAAGATATTCTGGAGAATTTGCTGATTAAAATGAGATATACTCAGATAGCAGGCACACAGACTGTTAAAGCACAGACTTCTCAAAATCCCTTGAAATCGCATGCTTCAAGCTGATATCTTCTCGATGGTAAAGGTCACATGGTAATTCATATTCTAGATTGAAGAAATCTGATGATATTTAAAATGCGTGAATGAAGAACAAATGTAGAATGCCCAATCTTTTTAGTGTTTTTGTTTCAATGATTCGCTTTTAATGAAGCAAAGTACAGAAAATATCTGAATAAGTGTTTTTTTTGTATAGGGTTTTTCATCCTTGTCCCCTGGGTTATTACTGTAACGGACTATAGGACAGCATTAATTTGGGGGGGGGTGTGGAACAACCGAAAAAATAAACAAAAAACAACCCCCAAAAACCTAAACCCAGTTGAAGCAACTTTGAAAATTTTGTCCTGGAGACAGTCCTGATAAGCTCCTACCTGATCAGTAGATCCGTCTGCTGCATCCCCGGGTAATGCATCTTTTGCGTGTTTTCTGCTCAAGAAAGGCTTCCCCCGCCCTGTAGCTGCTGCAGTAATCTGTGCTGGGACCTGGGCCTTGGCTGATCAGCTTNTGCTTTATTTAATATCTGAGCATCTGAAGTCCTTAGATTTTTTTTTTCCACCCGTGTTCTCAATTAAATTGATAACGTAGTTTGGAAGTTGGCCTTCCTTGGAACAACTGTGCTGTCTTAGGCTCTGTATGAAATCAGTGCAGCTACACATGAAAACATGGATTTTCTGTAGGTGTAGAACAGGTCTCTTTTCAGTGCCAAAAATACCACCCTGAAGAGTAGGAATATGTGTTGTGTAGGAAGGTAGTGAATAAAAGAAATCCAATAACTGCTTTGCAATGTGGAATTAGAGTCTTGGGAGAATAAATAGCTAACGAAAAATAACCTTTCATTTTGTCACTGAAAGCAAAACAAAATAAATTCATGTTAGTACTCGCAAGAAATGACAGAGACGTTCTTAAAACTCGTGGCTAGTATAGACGTGACCAGAAAGATCTCCCATGCAAGGACATTCCTCTTCAGGGATCACCGGAGCTCAGCAGTGCTTGGTGGGGTTATGGAGCAAAGCCGGGAATGTTTCCTAACCCAGACAAGAGCCCAGTGATGAGCGATAATAAACATGATTTGGTTTCTTATTGCAGTCTGTCTACTAACAGTATTCATAAAGAGTGAAATTCTGGCGTCAGAGAAGGAAGGGTTTCATCTGCAGGACCTGATTCAATCCCCCAGAAGTCATTGATAGAGTCATTTCATTGGCTTTAATGGGACTGAATTGATTCCTTTAATAGTATTTTTTGTTCCTGTCAGTAGTTCATTTGGCTTTGCTCTAACCATTTACAAGAGTAATGGTGGAAAACAGACTTTGTATCAAATTGTAGGCTGAATAACTGTGCACTGTAACCGGGCACTGGAGGTAGTTTTATTCCACAATTGTTATTTTAAGATTCCTGCAGTATATTGGTACAGCATGGGGAAAAAACATTCAGCAAATTTGTGAAAGAATTTGATTCTGTTTGATAGAAGTCCTAAGTAAATAGCCTTATTATATGACTGAAATTAATGAAATTTTGTGCCCCCCCTAGTAAAGATTTATTTTGTGACAGTACCTTTTTTTTCTTTAGCTAATCAACAGTATCTTATAGGAGGCATGGAATCCTTTTTTATTTCTTTTACCTGATAGCAAAACTTGTGCAAGAAGTCTGAGCTGACCGGAGGCATGGATTCATAATGAAAGGACTGAAACAATTGTTACTTTAGGGATTATAATGGATAGTTGCCTGTGATTTTTTTTTTTTTTTTTTTAAACCTTTTTCGGTTTTTGATTTTTTTAAAATAATGCCCTAACTGTATTGTCTTTATGTCTTCGTATTATCAGGGGAAATATATTCCTGTCTTGGAACAACAACTGAATGAAGTGTCATAGAAGAAATTCTAATTTTTTGTAGATGGAATGTACATCTTGATGGAATATCTCATTCCTGGGTGCTCGTCATGAATGAGTTACGTATGAGTTAATGCAACTTGAAATTCATTAAGAAATGTAGTGATGAAGTTAGGAATATTTTCAGACAACACATAGCTACCAAGTTCAGTTTCTCTTCCGTATCTACTCTCAGCTTCCTGGTATTAAACAGAAATTTCATACTTGTGAAGGTGCCAACCTGCTTTTATTCAAATGGTGTTTCTCCTTAGTTCCTTCTGCGTCTTTTGCATTCCTGATAATTGAACTTCAAAGTCAGTATTTGTTTTAAGAGAGTGTGAGTTTGAGCATCTTTGGGTGAGTTTGATTAGCTTCATTAGCCGCTTGGGTAGATAATCCACTTCTCATTCTGGTCCGCGAAGAGTATATTCACAAAAGGATGGGCGTTTTGTCTTTGACGTGAAAAGAACAAGAAATTGTAAAAGGTGGTACAACGGGGCCACACTTGATTTATTTTGCTCATCCGGAGGCTTCCACAGAGCAGGTTATGGTTTTCTTTCTCAACTGTTCTCACCTTGCAAAGGGCAGCCATGAGTTTTTCATCCTCTGCAGTGTGTTGCCAACCTGTTGCTACCCGCACCTCACGTGAGCATTTGAGGAACTGTAGGCTCAACAAAAACCTCTCGGATGATTTTGCTCAGAGTCAAGGAACGATTCCCTTAAATCTGCTTCCAATCCTGTTTTATCAAGGAATGGTATCTCTAATGCAATGAATGTAGATTAATCTGGTTAGACACCTACTGCTCACTAAAATGTGACACTTTTAGTGCTTTTTTTCCCCTCTTACTTTGGGGGTTCTCTACAGGTCCCAAGGGGTCCGGAGTCCAGTCTGGGACTTTCCCCCCGCTTAATGCAGCAGGAACCGGTTCTGCATGCCTTCTTCCCAGTCGGATGCTGAGCCAGTAGTACCTGGGCATTGCTGATCTCCCTGCCCTGGCCGTTCCTCTGCCAGCCATCAAGGAGTGATTACTTTTTCGTCCTTCCTCCTGTAACACAGGCAGTTCCTTCACCATCAGAGTTTTAGATCAGAGTTGGTGTAATCTTAGATGACAATTTAGAGAAAGCAGGCAAATTATATCCTGAATTTTTGGAGTCGCCATGAATCTGATATTTGTCCAGACCTTTAAGGACTGTGAAACGCAAGTCTTGTGACTCTGATCTGGTGAAATCTGGTTTGTTACCTTGCTACTAATTATTCTGCCAATAGAAGTCCAAGTGAAATCAGGTAGCAGAATACACGGTGATCATATCTACTTAGAAATCGTTCTGACACACTGTGAAAATATTTACAAGTTTCCAAGATGAGACTTTTCCTGATGAGGGAAATCAAAGAACAGTTTTCCCAGCAGGCCTGCAGTTACCTCATCCAAATTGCTTCTGGTTTAATTGGCATACATTTCCTTTAAGCAGCCAGAAGATGAAACATATGTGACTGAGGCTCTACAGGAATGGTAGCCTGTTCTCCAAGATACAGCCACTCTGGAAGAAAAAAACCCAACCAACAAATAATCTGAGTTTGTGGTGCTTTTGTGCAACAAAAATCCATGACATCTTTGACAAACAAAATCCCAGAGCAAGGTAAAGACTTATGTTCTTTTTAACGAGAAAAATAAGGATGGTATTTTACTCAGGTTTTCTAGTATGTAGAGTCTTTTGCTACCTAAAGTGAATCTAGGTGGGCTGCTATTCTGTCTTTTTGTCCACAGCATACTGTTGTTTTTCAAAGGGCACTCCAGAATTTTTTTTTACTCAAATTTCTTGTTTCTAAAGCCTGTTTCAGACACATTGGTAAGAATAAATAAACAGAAATAACCTTCATTGAAAACTAGAGCTTTTATCTGGAAGAACAATGTAACATTGTGCATGCAATCAGTATTTCAGTTCCTGGAAACTTTTATTTCTCTTTTGCTGAACTCGTCTATGGAGGACTGGCTTCCCTCTAAATTGTTGTCGTAGGGAATGGTGAGACCGAATGGGCATAACTGAGGGGGAAATGGTCATGTGCTAGAATGGTGTCAAAAGCTGCGCTCTTGGGATTTGGGGATGGTGGCTTTTTGTGGCCCGGGAGGCATTGGTTATAAATGAAAGCCATTGAAGCATGTGGCTGCTGGAGACGTTATTTCTCAGTCAGCTCAGGCCCTGGCTATCTTTTTGACAGCTAGTTACGCAGACCTGCCCTATAACCAGTGGAAGCAGGCACCCCAGGGATTTTTTTTTAAATCAGGATTTTACCTCTTCCACATCCATATATTGAAAATGTCAGTGTTTTGAGTGTGTTTTTAAAATAATCCCTTCCCTATCCTCCTCTCCCCCACAAAAAAAATAGCAAACAAAAAAATCCCACACAAACCTAGTGCAATACTTGGATTTCTTGTAGAGGAGACTCTATACGTCACCCACTTCTAGTAATTTGGTCCATTTTGGAGATGCAAGGCCTGTAGCCCCACTGATGGGGGAATATCGTCCTATGCCAGCCTCAAGTTTTCTGTTCCTCAGCTTTAACCACTCGGGAAGAGTGGGGTGGTCGTGCGTCAGTCGTGCTGACCTGGGCTGTGCTCTGGCAAGGGCCCTGGGCCTTTTGGAAGAGAGATTCAAGGATGGGATGAAGCCTGCACATCTTGTTCCATGGGATGAGAGAGGTGCGTTATCAGGGAATAGTGCTAGTCATGCTTTGTGCTTTCTGTATTTTACCATCTGCCTTTCAAAAACGTGAGGCGCTGTTACCTGGTGTCGTAACATTAGGTGAGTCATGAAGAGCACAGACTCAGAGTGATTTGTTTTTAAAGCACCGAAGGAAGCATAGACTTCACGGAATCACGGAATCTTTAGAGTTGCAAGGGACCTCTAGAGATCATCTAGTCCCACTCCCCTGCTAAAGCAGGAATGCCCAGAGCACATCACTCAGGAATGCATCCAGCCGACTCTTGAAAATCTCCAGAGAAGGGGACTCCACACCCTCCCTGGGCAGCCTGTGCCAGGGCTCTGTCACCCTCACCGTAAAGAAGTTCTTCCGTGTATTTGAACGGAACTTCCTGTGTTCTAACTTGTGCCCATTGCCCCTTGGCCTGTCACTGGGAACCACTGAAAAGAGCCTGGCTCCATCCTCCTTCAGCCCACCCTTTAGATCCTTATAAACATTAATCAGGTCTCCCCTCAACCTTCTCTTCTCCAGGCTAAAGAGTCTCAGCTCTTCCAGTATTTACAGTATTCCAGTTGTGGCCTCACCAGTGCAGGGTAGAGGGGGAGAATGACCTCCTTCGACCTGCTGGCCACACTCTTCCCTGTGCAGACCAGGATTCCATTGGCCTTTTTGGCAACAAGGGCACAGTGCTTGCTCATGGATAATTTGCTGTCTACTAGGACCCCCAGATCCTTCTCATGATCCTACTTCATGTTTGTTGTTTACTGATTAATATTTAATTGACAGTGAAATAAAAAGTTCAGCAGGCAAATGACTCAAAACATGCTAAAAAAAACAACTACACTGTCTTGCCGTGGCTGACATATGACAATGAGTTTCTAAGAATAGAAGCAAATATATTAATGTATAGTGACGGCACAGTGAGTCAAAAGAGGTGCTTTCATTGAGAGCGGTGGACTCATCCCACCGAAAACATCTCTAATACCAAGTTTAGTACCCTTTGCAGCACTAATTAAATCGGTAGATGGTTTTCAGAAAACGCTAATAAATGTCTTTTCACTGCGGTGTTATGGAACAGTTTAAGAGCAATTTTATTTTATTAGAGGAATGTTTAAAAAGCTCAGAGGACTGGCAAAGCCCTATGAATTCTCTGATAGGTGAATGGCTTTTTTTTTTT
>VXBH01003457.1:0-180016 GCA_013400035.1 Rynchops niger | reverse complement strand
TTTTTTTTTTTTTTTAATCGTCATGGCTGTTATAGGCACCCAGTGTTCAAGATCTTGAAGTGTACTTAACCTTATGAAGACATTCTTTTTTTCCTACTGGAAGTAAATCGTAGTCTGTCATTTTAGCTATTCATTATTATTAATGATGCCTCATTTTTCACAACCTTTTTCTGTATATTCTTTTCCATGATCAAATCTGAGTCTGCTTTTTGGTGTGGCTGTCAGCAGCGACTTACCAGCGATGAAACCAGGAAGAGTCTGAAATGCTGATTTTAGGGAAGGGGGGCCATGTCATCAGAGGCGGTTGTGGTGATTCAGTGCCTCTTGGGATGAAGTCTGGTTTACTGGACATCTGTGACATTTCTACCCTGCAATTTTTCCAAAATAACGCTCCAGGCTGATGTTATTTCTGTTCAGAATAGTGATCCATCCTGTTTAGAAACAGATAAAGCAATAGTGAGTAAGGTCTTTTCTGCACGCTATCCCTAGGGATTTATCTAGGAGTGAATGGATACTGTGAACACTGTCCAGCACGCAGGGGTGGAAAGTTGACAGAGCACAACATCTCCTCCTCGGCTATGGCTTGGCAAACAAAGGCCCTTTTTAATTACTGCTTCCAGTTTCTCTTCATTGCTCACTATAAGCCACTTTTTGTGCTGAAATTCTTCTCTTCTGGTGAACTTGTAAAGCCATATGTGAAATCAAGGTTGGGAGAAGTTCTTAGCACTAGAATATATGTCAATAAATAGGATGAGTAGAAGCAGCATGTAGCGGTTGGCCGCTAGTTTAATTGCGTTCTGTAATATTGTAGTGAAACCTTGTCACGTACTTTTTTTTTTTTTTTTCTCCCCAGAAATCAAAGGCGTGTCCAGTCTTTATGTGTAAATGAGGGGGCAGGTAGAGGTTCGGTTTGTCTAATTGAGCGAGGTGTTTCAGACAGCTCCAAAGCAGATAATGCCACTGGGGGCAAAGAGGAGTTAATGCAGTGGGCCTGATCTGCCCCACAGGCAGGGCAGTGGTGATGCAGTTAGGTTGTTGGAAGTACAAGCCTACGTGTTATATTAACTGTATGTGGGCAGGAGGTTAGAATTAGTGCACAAATATACAGTTGGGACTTGAAATACTTCGGGATCCTCTTTGTGCGTGTGCTCATTTCCATGGTGTCTTGTTGTACGCACACGGTTCAACGTGTGACTGTGACTCTGCCAGGTTTGTTGGTCATTAGGCTGGTGGTGTGCTATTTTAAAGATCTTTTTTACTATGAGAAAACTATTCTGAGACCTATAGATTTGACAGTGCGCACGCAGGAACCTGCTCGAGGCAAAAAAGAAACCTTTAATCTCTGTTAAAGCTCTCTGTGCCAAATATAATACTGGTTTCAGCAGTATTTAAACCAACTTCATTAGAACTTGGGAAGGGGAAACGGGTTTTAAAGGCTGGTTTTAGCAAGTAACCAAGTGTCTCCCAGATGGTCCAAATGTGACTTGTTCAACACTGGGAGGGGGTGGGGGAGAGAAAAAAGACAAGACCCGACCCCCCCTGCGTGTGTGTGTGTTGTCTCCGTGCTGGCACCGGGGGGGTGGCAGCCCAGCATGTCCCTGGGTGCGACACGGCTCTGCCTGCCCGAACCCGGTGCCTGGTCTGCTCCGGGCGATAGGCTCACCCTCACGGGAGGCAAGCCTGCAAGATGTATTGAAATGCATTCTGAATTTGTCATGGTGGCTCTATTTTTTCCGCATTTTTTTACTGTCCTTGCACTGAGAACCAGTTTTGCCTTAACCCATTATAAAGATTAGTGGTGTTTAACTGATTTTTGTTACCTTGTAGCCTCTATAAGAGAGTCTTTGTTCTTGTCAGATGGAAGATGGATGTGGCTGTATGAACCGGAGCACACACTGGAGGTACATCTAGTGTGCTGGGCTAATCACTTCCTTATTAATATTCATGAGCCATCTCATTTAGCGTGTGCTCTTGGGACTTGATTAAAGTAAGCAGCGCTGCTATTGGTGCTTTAGCTGTGGAGAGCTTTCTCTAAGGCAGAGCTCGCGTTATCTTGTTGTCGGCGCTGGCTCTGATACCTGCAGCGTCTCCCAGGCCGTCTGTACAGTGTTTCCGCAGAGCTTTTCTTAAATGACGAGTCAAACTGCAATGATAGAATAAATTTGAACTCACCTTTGTAAAGCGTTATTGCTCAGTCTCATAATGAATCCTTTCTGTTTGCTCCCAAAGGTGCAGAGGAAGAAATGACCATGTAGATTCTACAGCTTGGGTGCACATAATGGGAAGTGGTGAATGGAGCGGAGCTGGTCTGCAGCCTTGAGAGCAGCTGTTCTGCGGACCGCTGGGCAGCCAGGGACACCTTGCGCGCTGGGGGCGTTCTCCACCTCGCTCGCCGGGCACACGCGGGATTCTTTTTAATTTCTGAGGTTGGAATTCAAGATTCCTTTCCTTCAATTTTTAAACAGTTTTAAGATTGTATCCACTACAACAAGCGGAGCAATATAATCAGCAACAATGGGTGACATGACAAATAGCGATTTTTATTCCAAGAACCAAAGAAACGAGGCCAACCATGCAGGAGAGTTTGGGTGCACACTGCAAGAACTGCGCTCCCTCATGGAACTTCGAGGAACAGAAGCAGTAGTAAAAATCAAAGAGACATATGGGGAAACAGAGGGGCTCTGCAGGCATCTGAAGACATCACCAACAGAAGGTAAGCACGTTTTCCTCCACTGGAGTGGGGACTTTGCATAAGGGCTCTCCGGACAGTGAAAGAAAGAGGTTTTGTTTCAAACCTGAACACAATTCTCATGGTGCTGCCATTATTCCTAACAATAGTAAAACAAAAGAAGAGTCTTCAGAGAAAAAAAGATAAAAACAGTCGAGCTATAGCTAAAGCTAGCGTGAGAGTAAAAGAGGTGCTTTTTATTCAGGGAGCTAAATGGATTAATTCTTCCTTAAAAGGCAGACAAAAAAAAATATTCAGCACTTGTTTTATGTCTTTATAAGGAGGCTTTAACATACACGCTCTTGGTGGTAAGAAGGCGCACACTAGTTGCTTCATAAGAATTTCTAGGTGTTTAGGCATCTTGAGAACGTAAAATGACCTTCTGAGCTACACACTATGTTACTTTGTAGATCAAAATGTAATATATATTTCTTTGTGGTTACTAATCTTGACTTGCTGTTTTACCGTAGATAGTTTTGCTTGAATTATCAATATATGACTGCATCTATGATTTTTGTTACTTGGGATATTTCCCTCTCCTCGTGCAATTTTACTTGCACTAAATGAGAAAGAATTGGTGAACAGGAACATTCTATTTAATTCTAAGAATTCTATTTTCATCACTGTATTTTCATCTCCAAGGAATATTAACGCTTTTGGAAATTATACAGTCTTTGAGTCTGTAATATTTAGCTTGTCTTCTAAAGTAGCCAAGATGTTCCTTTTTAAGTTATTTTCTTTTTCAAGAAGTGTTGGCTTTATTCCATTCTCTCCTTTTTGAAATTAATCTTTTAGTTTGCTCCTCTATTTAAATGCTGGAAAGTCTTGAATTATTGGTGTAACCGTAAACTCGTCAATTACAGCATCACATAGTGTGAGAGTATAAATTGCAGTAGTTGAAGAGTCCCGGAGGAGCAGCTATCAATGCCTGGTCTTCAAGTAAATTCTTCATGGTCCGACACTCGATCGTATACAGTCTCAGTATTGTTTAAACAGTATAAACTATAAAGTTGTGAACAGTACCTTTTCAGCAAGGGATTATTAAGCTAATTCTATATTAAAACGAGCAGCAAGCTCCAATAGTGCTTCAGCATTCATCTGCAGTCTTGTATTCTAGAGTAACTAGTGGCAAATGGAATGTTTACTGACAGATCTCTCCCACTTTCTAGTCTTGCCCAAATATCTGATCCTTCAGACAGGATCTCTTCTCCTGCCTGGAGGTTGCTCCCAGTGGGAGTGCTGAGGTAGGAAAATGAGACCCTGCCACTTGTCTGGGATTTCCAGATGCCTGTCGGTCTTCCAGAGAGTGGCCTAATAGCTGTTTGACACCAGAGGATGAACTCTTCAGAGAATGTGCGGCAGAATATCCCTGACACATCTGGGGAACTGCAGACAGAAGTGCAGGATCTCTATATGTACCTGACAGAATAAACACTGATTTGGAAATATCCCACTAGGGCTTCAGCATCTCAAATATCCCGTAGTGGTTTATGGCATGTCAAAGAGGAAGTCTCAGTCTGCGTGAACCAAGGCCACTGCAGTGACTCCAGTAAAGTTTTGCCAGTTCATTCTGCCAGTTAGCTGGTCAATGTGAACTTCAAAGGAAACATTAATTGCATTATCTGTTCAATTTGTGACATCAGGGAAACTTAATTCCTCATATCGGAACAGGGCGTATGGATCCAACTATTGTGGCACGCTGACTCCAGCAGTAATCTATCTCTGATACTTCAGATAAGGTAACTTTCCTTTAAGCCTTACGTGTGCTTCATCACTTGTGCATTAGGGAAAAACCTTTCCAGCTTCAGATGGCAATCAGCATAGCCTTGGAGTCATGAAGACTCTGCTGGGTTTTAATTTTAAATTAGATCACATAATAGGAATTCCCAGTCGCACTAAGTTTTGATCTTATTTTAAATTGTTCCGCTTGGAAAAATTGTTTTAGGAGGGACTCTCTCTGCAATATGTCATGTCAAACTTGGAAACTTTTGTTTGGGAGAAGGTATCCATAAGAATTCAATAGAAAACCTTTAAAGGCTTCTGTCAAATATAAGCAGAGGTTTAGGCATAAATCCTTAGCCGTTGCTTTTCTTGTATCCAAGCACAGCAAAGAAGGTTAAAATACAGTGAAGAGGATATTCTTGAAGATACGACTATTCTTAGAGGAAAGAAACATAGTAGTTTCTTATATGGAAATGGAATTTTAACATTACGTAGACATGATTTACAAATAAAATATTAAGCTAAGTAGTGGAGGCTCCCAGAGAGTTTTATCTTTTGGCATTTGCAGCAAACCATGGATTCCCCATGCAATATCTTTATGAAATCCCTTAATTTGTCACTATGGCTGAAAATCACTTTTCCAACCACCATCTTCTGTGGTGAAGCACAACCAGACTTCCGCTATTTTTTATAGTTTGGAGTGCTGTGCATTCTGCACAGTTTTATTGAGGTATAACAGAACAAGCATTACTGCAGGGCACTACTACTTTTTTCAGTAAACCCAATAAACTCGTGCTGAGCAAGAGTCCTGAGTTACTATGAATGAAATAGGAAGGAGGACTTGCCCATAGAATTTAGTTCTTCCCAGGCTTGTAAGCTCTTTCAGAATTTATTTTCATAAAGTCTTTGTCATTTTCTGGGTTATGGCTTAAGTAGTTACTGCAACAGAGGAAAAAAATGTATCCTGGAAGCAGGCACGTTATAATTTGGTAAAATGTGCCTGCACAGGTATTTGCGCAAAATAATTTATGTAAAATCTGAATTTGCTGGCTTACTCAATATTTAGAAAATAAGAAGTAGCAATTAGCTCGGTTTGCTCAGCAGTTCATTTCCCATGCTAATATTTGATGTGCCACCTATGGACTGGTAGAATCAAGCACTTACACGAAAAGTGCCTTTTTGAAGCTCTCTTTTAAAGGCCTTGAACTTCTCAAGGTAAGACATCTTATGCATAACTCAAATGTTATTTTTACTGTTGTGAAGGTACACCTACCAGTGTTTTCTGAACTCGTGTATTGATCAATGTGGAGCTTTAAAAGCCTGCTGAATGTTGGGTAGCATAATATTTCCATGCTGAACGACTTCACAGCGTTATTATGGATTATAAGGCTTCAGTCTCTTCTTCCTATTTTCTGTGGTCGCTTTTCTGACCATAGATGTGGTGTGGATCCCAGCTCTCAGTTACGCCAAAGGGATTTCCTGCATTGAAGTGATTATATTGTAATGAAAAGCTACCATTTCAGTGCTCATAAAAAGAACCTCCCCAAAAATCTATGGAAATGCTTTATATGAAAAAACACAAGTATGCGTCTCCTTGAATAGTCTCTAAAAATATTTTTATTGAGATTAGTTTCGCTTTCATTATTCTCATAATACAGAAAATGAGCAGGATCTAGCTGCTGTTTTGCCAAACAACGCTGGATCCCCCACCGGGCAGAGCTGGGTGACGGTTGTACAATTTTCCATGCAATCTGAGTCTCTGAGGCCCACTCAAGCATTAGTGATACCTTACAAAGGGCAGCTGGTAAAACGCGAGGAGTTAGTTGGATGAATACCAAATGAGACCGGAATCCACTCTTTCCAATGCTTAACTGTATTTTGCCCACAAGTTTATGTAGTATGCACCAATTTACAGTAAGTTTTTAATCGACATTCCCTTCGTATTACAAAAATGTTTATTCCTTATAAGAATACATTATTGAATTAACTTCCACGATTTCTTGCTTAAAATACTTGGATGCAGTCATTTCCAACGTGTGTGAAAAGTGAAGCCGCTTGTAATGATGCTTCTTTCATTTTTATATAAAGAAAAAAACCTGTCCCATGGTGGTGTCTGTGGGAGCAGCCCTGCAACAGCCGCTGGGAGAAGGTGTCAGGCGTTGGTGATAATGTCACAGCGCTGCAGGAGAGGTTCTGCCGGCGTTTGGTGGACGCCCGATGGGCTGAGCTTCTAGAAATGGTCTGGTGGAGCACGGGATTGTTTCAGATGGGACACGGTTACGTGAGATGGTGGAACCTACTTTTATTATGGAAAAATGCAAGTTTGGGGGTTTTTTTTAGCTCTAGTTCCCTTAGGATGCTGTAAAGAGGCCTCATAGCAAGAGAAAGTATGAATGAGCGGTTAAATGGTAGTATTTCTAGTGTAGAAGCGGACTTTTTAATCATCATAGCTACCCTTAACTAAGGTAGAAACAAGGTAGGTCACTCTCTTCAAAAGCATGTTTGTTATAGAGGAGATGTGGGCTAAGGATCAACTAGGCCAACTGTGTAGATGTATTTATTTTTATAATAAATAATATTCTTTTTATTTTTGCAATCTAAAAAGCCTTTTATGATTTAACTATGAGGTAAAAGATGAAGAAAGACTGAGTGCAGCAAAATGAACCAGTTGCTTTTAGTACTCATTAGTTTTGGTTCCTCAAGATTGCTTTTATCAGAATACACTGTTAATAACCCAGTATTCTTTTTTGAAGCAAATCTTGCTAGTACGTGCTGAATTTCAGTTAGGTGCGCCACTATGTTGTTACATGTTACATTAGCTACAGATACGCAAAGAATTTAGAAGAGAATTGAGAAAGGAATTAAAGATACTTGATTCAGACAAATATTAGTTTAAAACAGAAATATAAAACAACGTATTGCTAGATACTGAAATCTATAAAACCACACTGTCAAAAATAGATCATGAAAGTAAAGAAATGGATAATCGCATCATTTTAGCTGTTGTTACAAGAATACACTTTATCATGCATAAACCATCAAATATTATGTGTAAGTTCAAGATTTTCTTAAATTATTTTAAATACAAGGTTAGGATGAATATTATCCTACTCATGAAATAGGTTGAGTTTTTTTTAAAACCTATGTTGCCAGCTCTCCTAAAGTAGATTTTAAGAAATTGGCTGTGAGGCTGAGCTTGAAGTATTTTGGAAATCTTCAAAGCAGCACCCTAAAAGCGCTCTGGAAGAAGCTGCGCTCGTGATCTCTCCCGCTCGCCGTGCTGTCCAGTTCCTCAGCCTTATTGGTGGGGTCAAAGCATAATTTGCAGTTCAGGCCAACTTGCCAACACGGCCAGGCCAGAAGCCAGACTCCCGGTACACATCTCGTCCTTATTTGTGCATGTTCTCCCCGCATGGAAGGGTTGGTTTAAACAATGACAACAGCCTTCCCCATGAAAAAAGCCTTCAGTACTGTCACGGCGAAGGCCTCTGAGGGTTGCGTTTTGCAATGCTTTTTTCCTGCCTTCCATGGCAAAAAAACCCTTCAAATTCGTATTTCATGCAGTGTGAAGCATGGTTGAGCTGATAAGAACTTGTGAGAACTTCACGTTTTTCTGCAGTCACTTCAGTAAGCGCTTGTTGCCTTTACTGCCCACTCGGGTCCCCACAAACCCCCTGGAATGTCCCCAGAGCGGTGCTGAGCAAGCACCGACCACCTCGGCCAGAGGCTGCTTAGCCAAGGAGGATGGCGGATTCTGGACACTCCTCCGTTTTGAAGTTACTGTTTCTGTTGCTGGAGCCCTGAGGTACCACCTGAAAGGATGGATCTCCCTTGGGGGCATGCCTGGGAAAGCTCCAGTGGTGCCACCACCCGGGATGGGCTGTCCCCTCTGTGCCCGCGGGCCCCTCCTGCTCTTGCCGTGCAGAAAACGCCAGAGCCGTTATTGTTTATCTGGCTCTTTGGAGCTCTGTTCTGTGGGGAAACACTGGGCTGGACACAAGTTGAGGTTAAACACTGCTGTCATATGAGGTCTTTCGAGATTGTGAACAGATGGAAAATATCTAGGCAGGACGGTTCATAGAATCATAGGGTTGGAAGGGACCTCTGGGGATCATCCCGTCCCACCTCCTGCCAGAGCAGGGTCACCCACAGCAGGTGGCACAGGAACGCGTCCAGGCGGGGTTGGGATGTCTCCAGAGACGGAGACTCCCCCCACTCTCTGGGCAGCCTGTGCCAGGGCTCTGCCACCCTCACAGCAAAGAAGTTCCTCCTCACGTTTAGGTGGAACTTCCTATGCTCAAGTTTGTGCCCATTACCTCTTGTCCTGTCCCTGGGCACCACTGAAAAGAGCCTGGCTCTGTCCTCCTGACACCCACCCTTTAAGTGTTTATAAATTGTGTGTTAGTAACTCGTATGAGGCAGGGTGTCCCGCTCTGGCGTACAGCTCTGAGTCCTGTTCAAGGACCATAAGCCGTGGCCTTGGCGAGGCTGAGGTGGGCTCTTCTGTTCCTGTGTCCAGGTGTGCGCTCCAGCCCGGGCCACGCGGTGGCACTGGTGTGAGGACTCCTGCTGCCCACACTATGTTATATATCCATAAAATAATATCTACACGCTTAATGATTTGGGAGGAGTGCATGGACCATTCTTGGCAACTGCGGTTATTTTCCTTATCTAGTATTTCCATTGTTTGTGTAATGGAACAGCAAACATTCTTCCAAAGGTTACCCAAACATAAGCATCGCAAATGAATGGCTTAGATTTTTCAAAGCGATAAGTACCTTTTCATTGCTCGGTTTGTTTCTGGGTTTTGGCATGTCCTGCCACTTGCTGATTTACTTTGGCTTTGTTCATCTACTTGTAGAAAACTAGAGGAATATTGCACGATGCATTTTCCCCGCAAAGCTTTTAAGAGAAATATAAGCTAGATATCTGCTCCTTTGAGAATCCTGAATGGTTTGCAGAGAGCTTCTCAGTGCGTAACCGGCATCGCTCTAACGGGAGGTGAGGAGAGGAGGAAAGCCAGGGAATCTCTTCTGCCAGCTGTATTAGGCAGTGTCAGAGATTTTCTGAGTCCACTGCTGATTCATTTACGTGATTGCCCAGAAAGTTGTCTTCCTTTCAATGATTATCTTTGTTTAGCAGGTGCAACACTTTCAGAAAGGAGGCTATCTTCGGGCAAACTGAATTCCCCTTCCCTCCAAGGCAGTACGTTAAATACATCAGGCAGCGTTTGCTGCCTGCACACGTACATTCTGCTGCCGCACCTCAGGTTTAGATGAACGGAGTAATAAATGGGTGTGAGATTTTGCACCTGTTTTGCACAGGTCTAACGTTTATTCGTTGTAATTAGCTCAATTACAGCTACAATGTGTTGTAAGTCAAAAGAAAGTCTGGTCCAGTGACTTCAAATAATTCTTTCCCTCTTTCTAAGGAGCTTATTGTAGGTTAACGTTTGCCGTAGCGTGTTGTGCCACAGGTTTCTCCTTGATCTAAATACGATGATGCAATACAATACGTCATTCCCTTTTTGCAAAATAATAAGTGATGGAAAGTGTTGCCATTATATAGCACAGCTGATAAGTCTGTAATCCTGTTCTTAAAAATAGTGGTTTGAGTTTGTTGGTTTAACTGACTCATTTATTGTGTGAACAAAGATGAGGCAAGATCTTTAACGTAATAGCGACAGCGTATATAATGATGGGGAAAGTAATTTTTAGATTTCATGAGCTCTGGCAGTTACGTCAGTTGTCAGAATTGCTAAGTCGGGTTGCGTTAGTGGCGCTCCCCCAGAAAAAGGCCATTAGTCTTTTGCTCGGAGGATCAAAAAGGTGTGCTGTTGTGTGCGCCTTGATGTACGTGTATCAAAGCGTCCCTGTGCTGGGGACAGGACAGCCGTGCGTGTTCTGAGGGGCGGTAGGGAAAGGCCTGGGGGAGGCGAGGCGCGTGGGGCGGCCGCGTGGCAGCCTGGCCCTGGCAGAGTCCCGGCGGGGGAGTAACGCTACTGCGGGGGAAAATCGTGTAACGAGTACCTCCCTGCTATTGTATCGCGGGGCTTAGAAACCCATAAATATATATAGCGCGTCAGCCTTGGGTGAGAGCTGATTTATCTTCATTTTGTTCTAGTTTTGGGAAAGCTGCAGGAAGAAAGCAAAGTCCATTACACCAAATGAATAATCCAATCGATGTAGCCAGTTTGCCCTTGATGAAATTAAGCTTGTCTTTGCAGTATATCAGAGAGAGTGAAAGGGTGGGGTTTTTTTTGCCTTGTTTTGTCAGTGTCTTGTGAAAGCAAGCAGTTGGCAGCCCGTGGCTTTGTCCTTCTGTGAGTGGCCCTGCTAGAGGGAACTTAAGAGCACAGCCCTTAATTAGGTGTCTCAGCTGACGCTTACAGGGGTGCAAAAAGTGCTCCATTTACAATGTCACCTTAAAAATTAAAGATAAAACAACTACCTGCATCTCTGTTAGGCGTTCCCAAACTTTTTGCCAAGTGTCACTTCTAGCAGCGATGCTGCTTCCAGCTGAGCCGCGGGAATTGGAAAACTTCGCTACTCCCGTCTTTGTAAGGATCCTCTGTGGATTGGGCAGGTGATGACAATGCCATCGAATAATAATTGAAATTTTGAAGTTTATTTATTCGACTTTGCATTTATATTTTTTTCAGGAAAGAGGATTCTGTTACTTGTTGAAAAAGGTGTTTAGCTAAAATATTGAAAAGTCTTGCCACTGGGGCAGTAGCTTTCAATATGCAAGTCTGAGCTCAGTAGCCTTGCGAGTGGAATTAGCGTGACTGACTGACTGGTCATTTTTCTTTTGGCGATAGCTAATGTGAACAGACTTGGGATAAGACGTGTCAGATGCAGTAATGATTTCCTGCCTCCTGTTCCCTTTTGCAATTGCTACTCACCCTTCAAATCTAGACCGATCAAATTTACTGTTTCCATCTGTTTTCCAAGAAGTCAAAGGTTGATGGTACTTGGCATGCCTGTTATTTATAAAGGTATGGGGAGTGGAAAATAAAGCCAAAGATGTATTTTTGGCAGTCAACACGATGTGCTTCCAAGACAAACACAACTGCATTTCCTCAATACTGATTTCTTTTAATGCGATGCATTTCTAGTTTCTGACTTGCCTTCTCAGTATCTCTAGAAATTACTTCTGCCTCATCTCCAGTAATTTTTTCCCACATCTATCTAGGTGTTCTAGAAAGTAGCTTGCAGTCGCCGCTTGTGAAAGGTGTAAGGAGAAAGAAGGCCTCCCCACACGTCTTGAAAAATTGATGATCGCCTTTGACATAAAGAACCTGTTTTCACTGATAACAGATGACACAATCTGGCATATTTTGCAGCATGGTATAGTAACTTTCTTTTTAACTTTTAAAGAAAAAAACCCAAACCCTTTCTGAATACTCATTAGGAAGCCAATTCCTTGCCCTTGCCTCGGAGCTGGTAAAACAATGCGTTTTAATGTCCTGTCCTCCTTGGCAGTCCAGAACTTGGCAATGCAAGCACAGATTATATTAAATGCAGAGTATTTCTGTTGTATAATAGAAATAGCTGGGGTGTATGTAGCTGCTATTTCTGTAACAATAGCATTTACTAGCCCTTGTTTCCTCTTTGCTTTCAAATGAAATTCTTCAGGGACTGCAGATACTCTTTTCCTGTGTGGATTGCGAGCTGAGTCAGTTCTGTGAAAAGACTGGAAAACCTGAGCTTCCACAGGCTGTGCGACTCCTTTGATCGTTCCTTTTGCGTTCGCTGTCAGTCCCTCCTCCCCACTGCTTCCCACAGAGGAACCCTCCCCTTCAGTACGGGGGCAGTTGAGGTACAGTCCTCTCGGGTACAAAAAAACTGAAAAAATGAATAGTAGGAAGGAAAATGGACCGAATTTATAGAGTAGCTCAAAAGCCATCATGATTCATTTTTCTGATTAGCATTGGAGATGAGGGAAAATAGGGAATAGCCCACTTCTTTCCAGGTGTGCTTGAAAGGAGAACTTGCCCTTGAAGTAGTTACAAAAGGAGGAGAGGGGAATTTTCTTAACGCATTCAATAAGTACCCTATTAACTGCAGCAGAATTTCTCTTTGACTTCCCAAATGAGGGCACAGCTCCTCGGATGCTGTAGTCTGAGTGCTGTTTGTTCAGGATCTTGTCAGCGTTAATGCAGGAAGACAAATGTATGGTAATGCTCCAAAACAACAGTGCAACTATTAAGTTATAATCTTAGCACTTAGCATAAGCGTTATTCTAGGCACCTTGATTAATTCTTTGCTTAAACAATACAACAAATACACAGTTTTTCTGGCAGTTCCAAGTCATTACCTTAGTTTGGGTGGCAAATTAGAGCCCTGTCAGTTTCCTTGTGCTTGTTTCACTTTAGTGGTGTGTTGGCCCCTGCCCTTTCCCTGGCACAGGGTCTGAATTTTAAAGGAATGATGATTCCTTTCTGAGCCCCTGGGGGGTTGGTTGGTTTGTTTGTTTGTTGGGGGGGTTTGGGTGTGGTTTTTTTCTTTTTTAATTACACCCTGAAGTATTTTGCACTTGTTTTAAAAAAAAAAAAAAAAAAAAATCCCTGAAGTAGTAGAGAATTATTGCATTGCATCATCTTTGCCAGCGGGGTCGTGGCTGTTGCGTGGCTTTGCATGGATAGCAGAGCTCGCCTGGCTTGACACTTGTAGTCTTGGGGTACCGCAGCCGAAATACACACCTCTTCTTGAATTGTAGTCCCGCAGTTGACTTTTAGCCCATGAAGACCTTGCAGTACCTAAAGATGACTGTCGTGGTGAAAGTCACTCCTGTTGTTGAGCAATAATTGATTAAAAGGGTAAAACAGCAGTGAGGAGTGTGGCCAAAGTCGGGACCTGTTATTTTCGCTATGCAAATTATCTAGTGTTTGCTTAAAGAAAAACCTCAAAAAAACTTTAAAGCCACCCCTGTTTATTACAAAAGTATGGTGTAAATTTGGCGAACCAGTCAAGTGTTACGGCGTGCTCCGCTGCTGTCTGTGGACGTCTCACGTGGTGGGGCTGGAGCCCTGGGCTTTGCCTTTGTTCTATTGTTTTCTCGAGCCAGTGGGTTTGGGCAGTGGCGCCGCGCGGGCGCGAGGGCACCCGACAGGGCTCATCCTGCCACCGCCCTCACCTGCGGCCGTGGCGCAACAGCCTCCTGAGGTAGGAGTTCAGAACAATCGCTTCCCAGACTTCAGAAATAATTTGCCGAAGCAGCCATCAGAGTGAACTGTCGGTGATTACCAGCATTACGGGCGCATCCAACAGCAGCGATACAGGGCTGTGCCAGTGCTGCAGCTGGCCCTAGGAAGTTAAATTCACTTATTTCTGGTGCTGGCCTTGCCAGTGCCTAATGCTTCAAAGCTATAGGTGCTGGAGGACTCTACAAATAATTTAAAAAATTTACAAGATAGCTAAGGAAAAACATATCAATATGTCATTGGTTTTGTTCCCAAGGAAGTCTCTGTGGTTGTATTGCACCTTCTGCTACTTCGCCTGCTTATAAACATGAAAGCTGATCTGCTCCGACCCACAAAGTGAAAACTATAACCCGAAACTGCAGAGCTGAACTGTCATCCAAACCCGTCGTGCACACTGGCTCATAACACAGACAGCAATAGTATGTTGTATTACCAGAGAAATGAAAACAGTTTTATCTGCGTAAGTGTATTGGCTGGGCAGAGGTCAGCTCTGTTCCCTTCAATGAGTTGTTCCTGCTGGTTTGTTTCTGTTCAGTGCTATAGCATAGCTGAAGTCATTTGCTTAAATATGAAATATCAGATAGCAGAATTCATTAAGTTCAAATGGTCTTATTGACTGTTTTAAAGTGACCTCTCAGTAGAGGAGGAAGGCTAGACCCAGTTTGTTACATGTGTGTGCACTACGCTCCGCAGTACTGTATGTGGGCTGAGCTAAGCCTGGATTAACACTTGTGTTGAATGTTAAATAAATGTCTTGGAAGAAACAGATTTTTTTTTTTTGCCTTCAACCCTGAAGAGTGTGCATGGTAAAAGATCTGGACAGTTTGAAAAGCTTTAAAAATAACTCGTAACGATAGCTGTTTCAGCATTATCAACATACAAAGACTCTTACGGTGAAATCAGTGTTATTTTTTTTTTCTCCCCAAACCTAGATGTTATTTTTAATTCCTGATGTTAATCCTATTTAACAAGGATATCAGTGTGGCATGTTTTTGCCATGACATGCTGGCAGTGCTTTCCGCTGCCCCACTTTTCCAGAGGTATTGATGCTGATGTTAATGTTGCTGCAGCTAGCAGCTCAAAATTCTGGAGAAAAAGATACATTTCGTCTTGCTCTGCAGGGGCAATCAATACCACTTCCTGGATGTAAAAATCTTTATGTCTCCCCTGTTCTGCTCTTCTCTCCTGTAAATCGCGTGTGCTCAGCAGCTGCTGGGACACCTCACCTTGCTGTGCAGACGTGAAACGTCCCTGCGGGGCTGATGCCAGCCGTGCTCTTCTGCGTCACTCGCAGCCACTGCTTGCCGTGCGAGGGTGGCTGCTGGCATCCTTCCCTGGAGGGTCAACCCGGCGCTTTTGCAAGCCTGTCATCTTTTCTATCTAGTCACGTTCATGTGGTGACAGCAAACTGAATTTTAAGTGAGGTATTTAAAATTAATGCCCTGAATCTGGGACCCACTTTGGAATCCCCTAGATTTCCAGTTTGATTGGGTCACTATTTCATCATGATTTAGTGAGACTTTCCTCTTCTCTTACTATCCTTTTGAGCAGTTTACTGCTCAACCCTGAATTTCATTTGGGGGACTTCTTCAGTCTTCCTAGATGTCTTAAATGGTTCAGTTGCATGCGGTTGCTGTTATATCTTCAAGAAAAAATTTTTGTCAGCTTCATTTGAATTTGGGAGGCAGAAGGAGGGGAATAGACTTGAACCTGTTTTCATTTTGGAACATTTTGAAAGAATTCATTCTATTGTTAAAAATTGCTAGCACGTCTGATCTGCCTGGGATGATCCTTGAAAATTGTGGTAGCCACCTTGGATTAACAAGTGACTGGTGGTGCCTGGCTGGAATAAAATCACGCTTCTTGCGGACGTTGCAGTGTGAGCAGAATCCCTAGCGTTGTACAGGCAAAGCGTCCTTTGCCTGGTGCGTCTTGTCTGCTGGGGGAACAGGCTTGAACTCCGTTTGCTGAAGTTGCTGTCTCTCATACCGGAAAAATCCCTCTCCAAAAGGGGGATTCCCAACGTAGCAGTATAACATTATTTAACTCATTATTTAGGGGTGTTTTTTTTTTCCTTTCCCTTTGTTAGGTGTATCTTCTTAAACGATCTCTTTCACTACTTTTACCATAGAAGAACCCATAAAAACCCCATATTTCCAAACTTAATTCTTGTATGCACAGGAGCTTTCCAAAGTTACTTCGTTTTACTCCAGGAAGAGGGTCAGACCTTCACGAGAAGGGGCCAGAAGAGGGCAAGGGGCGCAGGGCCCAAGGAAGGCAGTCACAGATCCACCTTCTGAGCTCTCAACTGTTAGGAAGATGCGGTGGGTGTTAGGAGAGGTGGGGGTTCAGTTTAGCACACCTGCCGTGAGAAAACTGCGTTCTAGCAGATTGTAAGTACCACGCATAATAAATCTGCTCAGATATATGTGATTTCTAGAAGGCATTTATTCATATTACAAATTAATCCATGTTTTCTTGCATTACTGAATAATTGCATATGTTGGTGTGAGTGGTCAATGATCATAGAATTGTTGCCCTGATCAATTTATGCAATCCAGTTATCAAAAGGTGATTGTTTCAAGACAAAGCAAAACATCAAACTGCACGTACAAAACCTAAAACTAATTGGAAATGGATTTTCTCTTCTTAAATCTTAAGAGGTTCTTCCCTTCTTTTCTCCCTCTCCCTTCCCCCAAATGTTCAAGCTTCTGGACAAAGTAGCGTATCCATTCCTTTGCTATATGTAAGTAGGAGTGTGTATTCTGGGAAATCTCTAGTGCTATATGGAGAACCAGAAGAAGATATAAACTATTTCTGCATCCTTTAGTATGTAAGACTTAGATGGCTGGGCAAGTGGATGCCCTGCTACACATATCTCTATTGTCCATATTTAATATTCAGGATACTGTTCCTGCTTGTGGACTTTTCCATATCTTAGTTTATGCTTATAGACAATTTGAAGCAATTAACACCAAAATGATATTCTGATTTCATACCAAACCACTCTTTGTTCAAATTTCTTCACCTGCTTCCATTGTCCTTTGACTGTATCAGTTTTTTCCTGATACGTGTTTCCTTTATTGCTTATTTGCTTTGAGCTTTGCATCTGATATTTATTCCTATTCTAATGCTCCTGGAGGTGTTTCTCAAAGATCTCTACTATTGAATTGCCTGTGAAGTCACCCTTGTGGCCTCAGGCAGTTCCCCTTTTGTTAACAGAGATTCCTCTTCAGCCCAAAGTCTTTTGAGAAGACTGTGTATTTCCTGGTATTGATCAGGTCGCGTGTTGGGCATTTGTCCTGTTTGAACTTGGACCTTTTGGCAGCACTGGATCTTCTCTGTCTGCTTAGGTTACTCTATAGAATGGTGGGGATCAATTCAATATTATTTGTACACAAGGGTGATTATGACTGCATGAAGTATTAAATCTTGGCAACCGATTTAATGACTGTTAAAGGCAAATACTTCACCATAGCTCTGAATAAGTAGACTTGAGATATTAAATACAACTGATGCAATTGAGCTAGGTGTATCGAATGAGTAACTCCACGGCCTTCTCTAAATGTAGGTACCAGTTTCCAGTTTAAACTATTTTAAGACCAGCATTTGTCTTCAAACTTGGCTTGTGGCTTTTAAAAAAAAACAAACCCAGATTACACAGTGAGTTTCATGCCATTTAAAATTATACCAGTTTTTATTTCTGAATCTTTGAAAAAACAAATTGAAGTTGTTCTTTGCTGGAAGGGCTTTCAAGAAAAATATTTTTGCAAAAAATGAACTTTGAAAACTTCTGCTACTCTTCACTGCATGAGGTAATTCCTACTAAAATTTACAGGCTGAAGGTCAGTAAATGACGGGAAAGATTGGCTACTTGTGTTCCTGTTTGCAGACATACAAGAATTGGGTTTTGTTGAGTTCTGTCTCCTGGCTTAACCCTTATTTTATTCAAGTCAGTGATGAAATTTCCATTTCCTCCTTAAGCAGGATAATTTAAATTTTGAGTTTTGGGCATATCACAAGAATTTTAAGTCCTTTGTAGCAAAGATATTATTAACTTAACATGCAATGTTTATGACAGTCTTTACCTGATGAAGTGTTATAATATTGTTAAATGGAATGGATTTTGGTGCTTTGACTCCGTAATCTACTCTAAGAATCTATCTACTCTAAGAAATCACCATATAATTATTTAAAAAAAAATAGGTTTCAAAAGACTTTAATATGGTTATTGTTTTTGATAGGGAAAGGTTGAAGGTGATACAAGAGCAGATACTCTTCAACTTAAAGTATCTTTGTTTAAAGTCAACTGTTTCCTTCTTCAGGCTTCATTATACTTATTGAAAAGGCTAATTGTATGTAATCCTCAGAAATTTAGAAGCATAAAATAAAGGGAAAATATAGTAGCTTTACAGTAGCCAAATGTGTTTAAAAATACCACGGTCTGTAGTACGCTGGAAGTGTTATCACTTACAAAGAGGAGTAAGCGAGAGAAGAAAGCGTTAGACGTGGAAGTACAGGAGCACCCTCTACTATGGGGGTAATCAAAGGAGTCAAACAACGTTTCTGTTCAGTATGAATGGCGTGAGCGTTTAGAGCATGTGTTGGCAGGAGTAAAGACTAGATAATAGTCTAGCCGTGAAGGGTTAGGCTCAGTGCAAAGCAGTCTTACCGAGAAGTGAAACCCTGGTTTATTCAATAAACCAACAACTCATTAAAGGGAGCTGGCAAGCAAAGCTAATTAATAAGCATGTCCATGTCTTTTCAGAGGTGAACTCCTGACGTTCTATTTAATATCGAGTCAGTATGTGTAAGTAAGGTGAGCTGGCAGGCAAAATTAATTAATACATTCACTCAGTTTATCAGAGGCTACAGTCGTCTTATGTAGCTCATGCTGAGCTGGGAGATGTTTCCCAGGCAAGGTAATGGCAAATCGGACACCACGCCAGGTCTCGTTTCCATTTGGCTGTTACTTGACAGTGGGTAAAAGGAGCCCAGTTCATGCAAAAGGAGTCCACCGTTAGCATGATCTTCTCTGCAGTAGGTGTATTAATATAGGAAAAATTGTTTGGAGTTTGGGGTTTTTTATTGTTTTTTTTTTTGGCTTAAGGCTTAAGACAGAATTGTATTCCCAGGTACGGTCCGTTAAGCATACAGAGCTAAGGGTGGATTTGTAACTACTATCAGCATCACGACAGTGGGGTCCTCAACAGTCTGTAGACTTTGTGGAAGAAAACATGTTCCAGTAATAAATGTTCTCTTAATAGGCAATGGTATTGCCCAGTATTTATTCAGATTAGCTCTTCTGTACACCAGGGCTAGGTCCAAGGGGCCAGTGGCTCACTAGGGAGGAGAAACAAAGTTTGCTTTTCCAGAAGGGGGTTTATCTGACTGACAAGAGGATGAAATAGGCCTAGGCCTTTACATACCTCTGTGTTTATCATCAAAAGACACGATATTGCTTGTAGTTATGAGAGAGTTCGTTTGCTTGGATCTACTTTTCAGCTGGGAATCTGTTGCAATTTACTGCTTGAGTTTGCTGTTCATCCTCATCCTCCTGGGCAGGGCACGCAGAGTTTCACTCTAATCCTTTTGGGAGGAGGAAAAATACAGAAGTTTCAGTCTACAGAAACACTTACTCAACAATTTGACCTTTCTATAAACCTGAATCAGCAACTGATAAATGCCACCTTGACATCACCTGAAGAGCTGACAACTTTATTTCAGCTATTCTAATAAAAGAATCTTAAACGACCAACTCGCCTAAATAAAACACTGAGAGTGCTAGGCTAGGGGACTTGGGGGAAAATTTTTAGCTCTGGGTTAATGGTATCAAAAAGTAGGTCTGACAAGGGTAAAAAATGGATCTTCCTCAGCATCACACTGATGGTATCACCCATCCTCGGAAATTGTTTCTTGCTTGCAGTTTGACTTCTGATGTTCAATTCAGATGTGTGTGTTTAGAGGCCCATGTTTAGATTGAGAGGAAATTCAATCTTTTGCTCAGAATATCTTCTGTAAACACTGATAATGCTAGTAACTTTGTGTATGTGATGTTATAGTACCTGGCTCTGAACAGTAACATTTTAAAGTGAGTATGATCACAGTTACTCCTCTCTTTCCCTCCATCCCTGCCTCTAATCTTAACAGGCAGCAATAATACTCTTGGAAAATAATGTGATTGAAACGCTTAAGAATCTTAGAAGCTTCTGGTAACCAGAATTGAAAAGAAATTTTATTAAGGCATATGTTAACAAAAAAAAAAAAAAGGCAACCAATAGAAACCAGACCATGTTACCCTTTCCAACTAACTGAAAACCTGGAAGTTATTTTATTCAAAGCTTGCCCAAGGAGGAGGAAGGCAGAACCTACAAAGGAAAGACTGGATTTCCAAACTATTTTTTTCAATACAAACCATGAACCACAGCTCTTCTAAAGGACATGGGATATTTAGAAGCCTGTACTAACAAAATTAGCCACATTTGAGGGATACCATGTTTGAAAGAAGTGTCTACAAAAATATAGGTATGCAAAGAAAGAGGAAGGTGGATTTAATTTCAGATATTAACTGCGTTCAGTACTAGGAATGGATTTGTTTTTGAACACTGCAGCGATGTGTCTGCCTAAGTGGAGACAGCCACTTACATTTCAAATAGTGGAAATACCGCTTGTTTTTATAAGGTAACACTTGCTACTAATTGAAATAGTTGTTCTTCATATAACCCCTGGCTTCTTCACATAGAAAGCAAAACATTTTACTATGGTGGTTGTATTTTTCACTCTGACACAATGAGGGTTCCTTTAACAAGGTTCTGAATGAGTTTTTCTCTCATGGAAATAATGGAGATGTTCCTGCAGTCCAAAAAAGGCTGAAGGGAATTAGAACAAGAGTTGGAGATTTTATAACAGACAGCAAAATAAAACCTGAAACACCTGTAACCTCTAAAAGTTAAACTAACATCTGGAAACCTCCTTGCAAGAACTGCGAGATGACTTGTTGGTGAAGACAATAGTTGGTTAACTGTATAGTGTTTGGACGAGGAAGTGGAGCTGTGGTGAATTGGGTGAGTGAGGTTGTCACCACCCTTAACAGCCAAGCCCTCGGAGAGAAGCCCTAATAGGCAGCACGTCCTGAAGCATAGTATGGACACCCCTGATCTGGTGGTATCTCTTAGAACCAGAGGGGAGTCCAGTTCAGGCCATAAAAAATTGTGGTGCTGTGTTATGGCTGAGCAAACAGCCGCTTACCTCTAGCTTGGTATACACCAGAGAACAAGAAAAGGCTTGTTGGGCAGCGGGTTGGAGCCTGGCATGAGGGTTATGGTTTAGGCAATAGACTAGCAAGGCAAGGGGCTGGCGTTTGAGAGTGTGTCACCCTTGGGATGTCTGTTGCACCATTGCCATGTAAGAGCTGCGGGTAACATTTGCATAGTGGTGTCAAACATGACTTGTTTCAAATTCAGTGTTTAATCTGTAATTTTTCTACTGTGTTTTTAATGTATGTAACCCCTCATCAGCCACTAGATCAAAACATCCGTTTCCATGGTGTGAAAGAGTTCTGAATGTGACCCATGAATTACATCACATCTGAGTGGTCATTCAAACTTTTGAACCGTGGCTTTCCCTATCTAAATTTCAAAGCTTTGACTAGCATAGAGCCTTGATGGCATTAATGCTGAAATGCTATGTTTTGAGTAAGATCAAGTAAAGGTGTAGCGTTTGAATGCTTGGTGAGTGGGAGCTGTCCTGCCATAGTGAGTAACCTCACGATGGCTGGCTGAGGCTGCTTTATTTCCATGTCCGCTTGGATTGACCTGCAAAGTGGAAGTTAGACTCATTTACAAAATCCATAGCAGTCCACGTGCAAGTAATCTGCTTTAAATTTCAGAGCAACGTGTATCTTTGAAATAAGCCACGTTCTCAAAATGGTGTGACTGCAGCTTGGGGTCCTGTTTGGCCTAGCTGGGTGGGAGCAGGCCTGGATCTAGGAATGGATATTTCTTCTTGTCATAGGCAGAGAAGGGGACTGTCTGCCATTTAGGGATCAGATTTGCATCCCATGGGACTAATAGGGACAGGGCAGTTGTATTGGTAAGATCTGCAAAAATCCACTTCAAGTGTAAGCCTTTGGGAATATTTTTTTTTTTTTTAGAAGTCACACCAGCTGTCTAGTAGAAATCGAATGCATTCTATCTGAAATGACTTCAAAGGAAAAATGGTCAAATTATGTATCTGCATGACCGTATGGCATTGGTTTCCAAGATGTTGTCATTTTTACTTTGTGGTTTTGTAGGGAATAAGAAAAGTGCTGGAAAACTTTAAAGTTTTCCAGCTTTCATAGATGCTAATTGTTACAATGAACAAACTCAGCAATGTGGTGATTAGGAATGACTCTCAAGAGACTTTCTTGGAAGAAGAACCTTATGTTTTGACTATTTTGTTCAGACCATATTGGAAATGATGTTTTTCATCTGTTGTTTCGAAACTAAAAGCAGTTTTACTTCCTTCTTTATTCCGAGTAACTGTTTAGTTGCTGTGCATTCTGAATTACGGATTTATGAAGGGTATTCTACTGAGTTTCAGGAACTGAATATTTAAGTGTGCTGCATTCCTAGCCATCAACTCCCTCTGTTTGGCCAAAATTGCCCACGATACGGCACCCTCCCCTCTGTCCGTTGTCTTGAGTGTAAGAAGACGGTGGCAAGCAGCTGTGGTTTGCCCTGTAAATGTTCAGTTAGCTGAAATTCCAAATGGTCAATTATAGATGAGTGCACCTGAGAGGGCTGAGGTGACTGTTCCCAGCAGGAAGCTGCAGTACTCTTCTGGAAGAAGACAAAATTTGTTTTTTGTGTAGTCTTTTCAGAATATCCACCTATTGCAGCTCATTGCTTCTTGAGAGTGGAGAGAGATTATACACGGCGTGTGATACAGCAGGGATTGCTCTTGAATCAGGTATTTCAGTGTTGAACAGTAAAATATTTTTAGTCCCACTCGAGATGGTCCATAGCGGTTTTGTTTGAGCATTTTCCTGTTTTGTTAGTAGTGACTAGTTACATTCCTCCAATAATATTTGATTTGAGGAGATCAGAATTCAAAGTAATTTATACACAAACGTATATGTTGTGTTCATGGCTTAAACTTGGGTGTTATGTTGCACTGAAGGGACAGTAGAAATGTCACGTTCTCCCTTAAACTGATAAAGCCATTTATCTGTTAGGTATATGAAACATAAATATTGCTTTCTGACACACGAGTTTTAAACTGTTCAGTAATAAGAGAATAATCGTAAGTTTACATTTTACTGCAAAATATGAAAGTATTTTTAAGAAACTCTCTTAGCAGCACTGGAAGCTAGTAGAGAATATAACCCTGTTGCATTATTATTAACTCCTGTGTATTATTATAATAAACTATAGTTCCTGCAGGAAAGGTGAAATTTTTTACATTCAGCATCATCGTAGTTACCGGCAACTTAACACGGAACATTACGGCAGGCATCAGATGGCAGTACTCTTCCTCTTCTTGCCATAGATTTGGCTCCAGAAGTTTTAATTCTGCATGTCCGTAAGATGTAATTTTTAATTCTGATGCATCTTGTAATAATATTCTACTTCGGTTTGTGATGTAATCCTCAAATCCTAATTATTTATAGGCAAGAGACAAAGCAATATGCCAACGATGTGGTGCAAAAGTGAATATAGTTAAAGATTCTAGTGCACTACAGGGATGCACGTGTTTTCTACGCTTCACAGTAAAAAAATATTATTTCTTTAATTTCAAAGAACAATTTACACTTAACTATTATTCTAGTAAAACCAACTCTCTACCCTTAGCTTCAAATTGTGTGTGAAATTCCTGATGGAAGATATTTATATTGAAAAACAATTGATCTTTTTATTTTAGAATTCTTATTACATTTGATGATAAGTGTTCTCTTTTTTAATTTTCTTGTTGTACCTTTTGATTTATAGCCCTTCATAAATTCTCATTTTAAAGTAATCTATGATCTGCCTCTGATGTGGTACTTTAAGTGTTCCAATACTGATACTAAAACATGGTCTAAAATAATAGACAATTTCAGTTGTAATCCTGAATCACAGGAAATGGAAGTTTTGAGAGGTCAGTACTGAATATGCAGCACAACATTTACTGAGGGGGGGGTCTTTTTGCAGGATTTTAATATTCTAGGACAGTATAATTTTTGTTTCCTTTCAGCACTTCTGTTCAAGTGTTTACATTGAAGGACAATCTTCAGAACAGAAATTTAAGGCCAAGATCCATACACTCTAGATCCTGCCCTTCACAGTGTAGGGGGGTTGGGGCAGTGTGAGGCATTCTTACTTAATCTAGCACACAACCTGTGATTCCATTGTGGTCTGCAAAACTCATCAAAGCAGCTAGAAGGACTCGGACAGTTAACCGTTGAGTTTATTGCCGCGCCATGCTGCTGTAAGTACCTGAACCAGTTAAAGAAAGGCAGCTCAGGTGTTCTGTGCTGGAGCACACCTGAGACTGCAGTAAATATTGATGGACTCGAAAGCATCTGACAAGTGGGCGAGAGGCACTGACTGAGTATCTTCATGAAGGAAGCAGCAGATTGTCTTCTGCTGCTATAGTCTTCATCCAAAATAGCTTTTCATTGACACTTAAGAGTTAACAGAAGAGTTGAGTTTTGGATGCTAAGTGAAGACTATGGATGCAGAGTCCCAGAAAGGAGACAGAAATAGTGGTGAGCGTAGAAGGGCCCTGGCCAAGGCTCTGAGAACAGCTGTGGGAGAGGCCCTGGCTCCCATGGAGGGTCTAACAGGGAGCGCTCCGTCACAGCACTGGGTCATGGGCACCCGTGAAGGGAAGTGTGCCAGAATTGGGCCTCAAAGAAAAGGTGTTTGCTTAGGTGAATGAAAGGTTGCGAAGTGGTGAAGGAGATGGTTTTTTTTTCTTACTGAGTTCTCTTGATAGCTACGTAGGAAAGAGCAGCTATCTATGAAGCTGGCCAGTATTCCGAAACTTGACTGCTTCAGTTGACTTTGCAGCATTCACGGCATTTTCTGCCACAGCTAGAGGGGAATAGAAGAGAACAATTTTATTTCACTGTCCCCAGACCTTACTAACAGAAGAGGAAAAATTAGAAGTTGCTTAAAGCAGAGACCGAGATTCTTATAAATCTAATAAAGTGTGTGCGTGGGGAAGTGATGTTTATATTCATCTCCTTTCAGCAACAGCTGTTGTTGTATGGTAACACTGCGGTACTTTGTAAAGACCATGTCAATACATTTGATTTGACACATGCAGAGCTCTTCTGGACACTTCTGCGTAGGGCTCTGCTAAGGAGATTTCCTCAGCTCCTCCCTCTCCCTCCTCCTCCCTGCTCTCCATTAGGATATTTTGGGCAGAATACACAATTTGCAGGTCTTCTGTGCCACCATTTAGCTCCGGAGAGTCAACCTCTCAAACGTTGATAACAGTTGTAATTAAAATACGCCAATGGTATTTTGAGCGTACCTCAAGTGTAGCAAGTAAACTTAGAAAAACAAAACAAAAGCCCAGACAGTGAGAAATAAGGTCGGACTTGCAAAATGAAAATTGGACTGCATCGCATGTCCTACGTGCATTTTACCTTCCCCCCCGGCAGTAACCAACCAGCTGCCTGGAGAATTAAGCTGAATGTCATCCTGACTACTTACCAACTTTCTTCTAACCTGAAATAAGAGGACAATGAGAGAAAAACCTGTGCCTCGGGACAAAACTTGCCTGTTGTCATGAGTTAACAGTTAACTGGTGAAAGAACATTGGAATGCTTAGAAATCGTGCTATATTTAGAATTTATTCTGCACATTGGCAAGGTCAGTGCCTCGTTCCCTGTTGTGTGTGCAGAATGCAGAAGCACCAGGGCGTTTTACCGTAGGTCGCAGCTGAAGGTATTCAGGAGGGTCGATGGCGTGGTTCCCCCGCTGCCCGGTGAGGGAGAAAAGCCTTGAAAGGTGAGTTGCTCCTCGGAAGAGGAGAGAGATGCTGTGCATACAAGTTAGCAGTTATTTCCAAGGTCTCTAGGGAAAACATTTGCATCGTTATTCTGGCAGAGGTTTCACTTCAGAGATCCGGCTTTAAAAAAAGAGCCAAACCCAAAAAGGTGCTGCTAGTAAACGGCTTAAGAAGGATGCTTGAGGCTGGAGATGTTGGGGCCCATAACAGGCACGCTCTGCGGCGATTTCTAGCTCCTCATGGTGCAAGTGCATTTTACCTTCGAATTTGGTTATTCCAGAGCACGAAGCAAGGCAGTGTGTTAGGGATTATCAGAGTAACTGGACATTTTATCTGTATAAATGGTAGCATTTGTTGAAGAAACACTGAAGTTTCACTGGTGTTTACATCTATTATGGATAGACTTTTCTGAAAAGCACACCATGATACCATAGGAAATTGATCTTAAGAATATGGGGTTTTGCCTAAAACTTTGTTTCAAGCATGGTACTTTTTACTTTTTACTGCTTTTTAGAATAGTAGCTTCACAATTTGAAGTGCAATTAAAAATTCATGATAGAGTGAAATGTGTTCACTCGAACTTGCATTTGGACCTTCTTCAGCATTTATCTGATTTATGTTAATGAATAATCAATGTGAAACACAACGCTCTTACTCTTAACTGATTTGAAATCTTCTGTTGTGGAATAAAGTGCTGGTCGTCTGCACTACAGAGCAGTGATGGAGCAGGCTTCACGGTATAACCTATAGCTGTTTGAAAAGATTGCTCTGCAGGTAAGCTCTGTGAATCCTTTCCATAGTTCCCGAGGTTTGTATGGAACTTCTGTGTATTTCATAATGATAAAAAGAACTGAATAACCCTTCTACCCCGTCTTTTGACTCTTCGCTGTATTTTGTTTAGCTTTTGCATCCGCATGGATGCTGCAACATATTTCTTGACTCGCTTGTTAATTTGGCAATCCCAAATGAAGCCAAAGGATTTTGTAATTAATATAACTTATTATCATTCCTTAGAGTTAGAATGTTAAAAGTTGGGTAGTGAATAAATTAATTTCTTAAATAAAATTCCATCTTATAACAGGTTAAGAACACAGACATAACACTATGAGTTAGGAACTCTTGTTGACCCAGTATTTCCTAAAATATAAAGCTGCTAACACGAATATTTTTACATATATCGGACAGAGTATTTGTGCATTTGCAACAAATAACTTTCCTCGTTGGTTAGATGAGAGAACTATTATGGCAACAAGTTAAAAAAAAAAAATTAAAAAGGAAACAACCTACTTACTAGTTATCATCCCAGCAGTTACTTCAATGAAACAATGATTTTAATAGTCACGGGGAGCCGTGCCAATTCTGGGGAAGGGCACTGCTTTGCCAAAACCAAGAACCTTAAGGTGAAAAGACAGATCCATTTTCCTAAGACTGGCCTTTTAATGGAAGGAAAGAAAAGCCAGTTGCTGCCAGCAGAGACGGGCCGGGAATGTCCTTTCCAGGGACCCACAGACATCGATGTCATTAGGATACTGAAGAACACCCGATTATATAATCATCAGCTGTAATGACAAAGAATTTTGGCATAATTCTTAGCATGTGTTGACTTCTCATTTGGTAAAATCTACTAAAGTTCTTGCAACAGTGTTGAGTCGGCAGCCTGAGTACCCAGCTAGTGTTGAAAATATCAATATTGTCTGATAGTTATTTGTAATGCTGAAAGCATAAAATTGGGCTTCATCTCACACTGCCCAAGCAGGACAAGCTTTGCACTGAATGTTTTTTCTCCGGAGATTTCATAAATTTTCTACTCTGAAGGTTACAGGGTTATTGGTGAAAGTGAATTCAAAAAATCCTTTAGAAACGGTTGACTCATAAATAAAATATCACCAGAGAGCACAGTTCTGGTGAGTACATTGCACAACCTAAAAGGCAGAAGGACATTTGACTTTTTTATTTTTGGTGAGGACTCGTTCACTTATTTTGGCGAGCACTTGTTGCAGAATAACAGTTACTATAAATATCTGGTAGGAAAAGCAAAATTTTATTTAAACTGCTTGACTTGATAGTATAGCAGCATATAAATACAATTGCCTCTTCTGCAGCGCGATTTGCGTTTGTATCACGGGGCGGGATAGACAGAGAGGTCTCGGTGGTGGGGAGGGCTGGTAGAGCTGTAAGCGAAGCCCCGGGTCTGGGGGGGTTCTGGTGTGTCCTTCACCTCATCGCTCCCGTTCCAGTGGGTGTTTCCCGCTCCGGGGCTCCGTGCTCAGTTCAAGCACTAACGAGCGTCTTTGTGCCGCAGGCGGCATGGCATTCGCAGTATGTAACTATGAAATGTTTTCAAACCTATGAGGCTGTTATTACAAATATTTCTCAGATCTCTAAAATGGTATTAGGCACGAGACAAGGCTCTGTGGTGCCTAGGAAGGTTAGCGTGTGCAAGAGGACAGCCCGTGTGCACTTCGCGTCGGGTGTGCCTTGGGAGACCTTCAGAAAGGTTTTGGGCATTTGTTTCCTTTAAAGCACATACACCAAGCGTGCTTAAATCTAAGCATATGCTCAAATAGTTTCATTTGGAATTGGGTTATCCATGTATAGAGCTAAACTGTGTGTCAAGCAAAAAGAAGCCTGCATGTTAACTGTCTGTGTTCTGGAAAGGAATTAATTGGAGCCTGAGAAGTGTTTCATCTGTCATTGTTTTGTTAAAGCCTTGCATGCTTCGTGGTACCAGTAGGGACACGAAATCAAGACTCTATTCGTCCTCTTTTGTTGCGTGGTGACACTGCTCAGTGCCCAGGGAGTTTGGCTGTGGTGCTGCCACTACAACAAATGAAGACTCGGAAGCCCTCCTCTCAAGCTGTTTGAAGTGTATGTACCTTTAAAGCTAGGAATGGGAGTATTTTAGAAAAAACACCCTGCACTTATTGTTTGAAATCTGAAACAATGAAAATGAAGCTGCATATTTAAATTTTTAAAAGGTAATGGAAGGGGTTCAGAAGAAGTCCTCAGAATCTTTTACTACCATTCTGTTTTGGATGGGATCCATTAGGATGATGCTCCTTGCATCTTCTACAATGCTATACAAAACGTGGTGCCCAAAAACGTGATGAAGAAAAATTAAATCTTTAATAATTTTGTAACTGCTTTATTCTTTGGTAAAATGCAGTGTGTCAGAAATTTGACACTGCATTGGAAGTTACTGATCTAATTTTGTTGGCTTGACTTAATTTTCTGTTCTATATTTGCAATTGGTGTTAAAGTTTACACTTTGCAAGACACTCTGGATTCCTGAAATCGCATTAGTGACGGGTTATTTAATCAACAGCACTATTTAAAGGTGTCTGAAAAGAATGTTGTGCCACTACGGCTGCGAGAGGGTTGGTATGAGGTGTTAAAGACCCCGTGCAGTAGAATAGGTATTAAAAAAAGCTGTAAGTCTAAAGAGGGCAATGGGATGCTTACAATGTAGAATGATGGAAATCAAAGAAAGTCACTAGGTGGTTGCTGCCTTTTGTTGTGGCAGCTACGTCTACTAATGATCTTAATTGTGTCTGTATAAAATACTGTGTGCCGCAGACCTTCTGATCTCCAGACTTAGACTTCTCCGTCCTGCCAGGTTCTAGATGTTAGTTACCTGCTGCCGGGCATGTCCACTCGCTCTCTGCTTTGACGTTTTAGAGCTATCCAGAAAGAAATGCACCATGGAAAGATTTTTTTCCTAAAAACCAGGCATGACTATGAAGAACTTTCATCAAGTTCTTCTTTTGTCTACTCTTTTGAGCATATGAAACCTTCTGCAGCGTACAAACGGTCCTGACTGTTGTGTGCACAGAAACAGAGGACATCCTAGTTGGCACAAGAAAAATTGAGATTTCTAGTTGGTGGCTCAGATCTCAATTATCCTGCTACTAGTCTACACCCATGTGGGCATGTAAACATCTTTATTTCTCACTAGCACTATTTTGTGCATGTAGAACAGAGGAAGAGATAGGAAATACTGGTAGTGTTTATAAAGCTGCCTGGCCAATTGGTACTCACTGAGAACCCCTAATGGCCTCATTGCAAGGTTAGCTACGGAGGCAGCCTCTGCTCCACATCCTTAGAGGTACAGTCACAACGTTCAGAAGCGATCAAAACCCCAGCCTAGATGCTTTAAAGAGTGTTTGATAACTTATTATGTATTCAACTTCCATGTGGTGCTTCATATATTTGTTGTTTGTCTGTCTCATGACCTTATTTGTGGGATAAAGGTGGCAGTGAACATGGAAATTATCGTAAATACTGTGTATATTTGAATGGGAAGAGCAAATGAATGGCACTAGATAGCAATGTTTATTGTGTCAAGTCTTTGGGATGTCATTTATATGTAACTACTTCTAATTAGTGCCATTCAAACCATCTAAAATGACTCCAAAGCAGATGCCAGTTGTTGCAAGGGATGTGCCTGGATACTTGTCATTTTGTACAGTTAACTGGCACTTACAGCACTGACAACACTTTAACATTAGAGATGGAGGAAAGGTTTCAGTGCTGGCGCTCACGGTAATTTTTAATAGGGGACATTCCTCTTAATAAACAGTAATTAGGGAACTGCTGCTTCTTAGATGAGAGTTACCATTCCCTTGGGCCTCGGTTACTCCTGATGAACAGTAAGAGCTTACAGTTCCTCCTTCCATGTCATCTCTAGAAAAAGGGCACCACACTTCATCCGCATTGGGAGCGGTGTTAGAGGCTGAGATAGCATCAGATGTCGGTCTAGGAGGGAAGGACTCTTCTACTCGAAATTTTGTGATTTGCTCGTTCTTTGAGAATACACACTGAAAAATAGCATAAATTAATGACTACCTCAGCCTAAATTCTGATGATATCTAAGTCAAACGGAATCATTCAGCAATAACTTTGCTTTTGATTGAATATGATTTATAAACATAATCAAAGAGCAATATAGCTTTATGTAAATTGACATCCAAATAGCAAGGCTTCACTTTGTAATGATACTTCCCCCACCCTCTAAAACTGCCTTTTATTTAATTAAGACTCTCCAGGAGGCTGACGCTTTTCAGTGGCTGAAACAGCAGCTGTACTGCAGTGGTGAACCTCAGAAAAAGCTGTGGATCTTGGCAGAACAATGGAAAAGATCCTCTTGGTATTGCTAAGAAAACAACCTTCTAGCTTTTACAGCAATTTTCTCAGTGATCACCATAATACTTTGCAGTGGGGGTTTTGATTTTAAAACTAGTAATTTTGGATGTTTCCCTAATGTAATTTTACTTGCTCTTTTTCACAGAGGTATTTAAAGCCACACTCGGGCAACATTTGCCAAGACAGTGATGAGAATAAGCCTAAGTAAGATTTGAACTTTGTGTGTGCTGCTGTTAAGCGAATTCTAGGTACTACAGGGACAGACCCGGTGTAGGTGCCAGGCTGTGATGCCAAAGGCCAGTGGGATTAACCTCCCTGCCTCGTCTCTCCTTTCTCTAGCGCATCACGTAGGTGTCAGTGGTGGCATGTATCCTGCTGCCCCACCATCAGGCTGATTTCTGACAAAGTTTTCTGTGTTGCACTTGCCTGTACTTACGTTGAAGGAGACGCTCTTGAAAAACAATTTGACGTGATAACATTAATAGCACTGAGAGGTAGAGATTTATTAAGAATGACTTCCATAAGAAGAAGGGGTAGGGTAACTGAGATATTAACACTTCAGAAAATGGTAATAATAATGTGAGGTCTTCGCTTTGTGTCGAGGGAGTTTTCTCGATTTCAAAGAAGATATGCCAGTTCTCGCAAATTCTGTTTCCGAATAGTTGCAGCCTGATTCAAAGCTTGTTTCGGTTTGCCCTTGGGCGCTTTGCTAGTCTCTTTTGGCCATGCTGAAAAGAGATTTCTGTTTAAGATGCTTATGTGAACCAGAGGTTGGTGGAAAGACAATAAATTAAGAAGGAACAGTTTTACCTTTAGTAGATGGTGTTGAGTGGTTATGTGACATATTCCTGAATTCTAGACAGATGGCTTAGGACAGCTTAAAAAAAGATTCAGTGGCAAAGTGGTCTTGAAGAGAGCTTAACGCTAATGAGTTAGAGTTCCCCACGATGCTGAAACTGCTGTCCTGACATGCGTGATGGGAGTGCTGTCCTGGTTGCACAGCGCAGCACTCTGTGTTACTCCAGGTGGACATTTGGAGGAGACATTGTCTTCTGAACTGGTGGGACTTTTAATCCCCACATAGAGACACTTAGCTTTGTGCTAGCTTGGGTTCTTAGTGCGTCTGTTTTTTAATAAGTGGTAGCAATTACTGCTTTGAGTTCTGTCCCTCTGTACAAAATAACTTAAAAATTAATATATGACATTCTGTTATAGAATTTGTATGAATAATGATTTTTTAAATCAGAAGAATTGCAGAATCCGTGCAGTAAGTGAAAATTTCTTTGAGATGCTCTTTCAAAAATAACTCCGTTGGGTAAATGTAGACAAGTAAGACATATTCTGGTAGTCGTGTTAGATTTAGACATGAAGATTGTGTCTCCTGCTTGCACGAGGACTTTGAACGCCGTAGGGAAGCTTCAGGTAGCTCCAGGAATAAGCTATTTGTGTAGTTCAGCAGTGCTCCTTGCATCCTCTGCGCTGAAGTCAGGGGTCACGTGTAACAATCCAACTATTAGGTGGTTAGAGAAAAAATTCCGTGCATTCTGAAGTATTTGAGTGTTCAAGAGTAGTCGTTTATAAAACTAGACTGCAATATGCTTTTCCCAAGAGGCAATAAATCCTCACACTTCAGATGATAGACCTATTTCTACCTAATGGGGAAAAATTCACTCCTGGCTTAACTCCACTGAAGTTAATTTCTCTGACAATAAATTTGGCCCAATATGTCAATACAACCTTAACTCACTTGTGTTCATGGAGATTAACTCAACAGCATCTTATGTATGCCCAGAATAATTAGTTTACTGTCTCTTGAGGTTTATTTAATTAATTTAGAATGCTTTCCATTTAGAAGATACTTACTGCAGAAACAGGTCTGCTGCAGATAAGAGAAACTCTAACTACTCCCTCAATCTTGTGCTTGACTTGTTGGAAACAAAGTACTTAGAGCAGGGAAAGTCACCTCGTTTTGTTAAAGCTGCTCTCTCTCAGCCTTTTTTATAGAATCCCAGCAACCCGGAGTGGCTCGGTGCTTTAAAATAATATTCAAATACATATTTTTTACATTTTAATGGTATTGTGCTTCCTCTGATCAGCTGAGAAGCGTTGCCATACTTTCTGAAATTTGTTACTGCTTCGGAGAAGATAACTTATTTATAGGAAAGTCTTTTAGATCTGCAGTCAGACACTGAATTTTTAAAGGGAGGGTATGTGTCAGAAGCTAAATAATTTAGATCCATGCCTTCTCAGCGTTTTATTTCAAATATTAAATATTACATAAGAAATTTTTCCCTGTGGAAATCAAGCCTTTAAAGTGGTGCAGACTCAGCCAGAAAATCACTGTATTGTACAGTTAAATTGATACATCCTCAATCCTACAAATAGTTCAAAAAAGTTCTTCAAATATTTCAGCATTCTACATACGGGTTCAAATTGTCCCTGTTTAGAAATGTTGCGATGAGATGTTGGGATTTTGGCATAAACTCACCCTTTCCGAAACCCCCAGCAGTGACGGCTCTACGGCTCACGGACGGTTCCAAGCAAACCTTGGTGTTGGGGCTGACACAGGTAGAGCCCAGGCTGGCGCTTGCCATACTTGGCTCCCATAAAACCTGCCCACATGAGGAACCAGGTAACTTGCCAGAGGAATTGCAGCCATTCGGTTCCTTCTGTTGTAAACCACTGTCCTCCACTGGAAGGAATTAATACTGCACCAGTTCTTCCCAAGCCCTGGGCTGCAAACATGGGAGTCCTCTGCTTGGAGAGCTTGCTGATAGAGCAGAATGCTCTATCCTCACAACGTGCATAAATTTCTTAATGTGGTCATCGTGTTTAAAAACCACCTGAAGCTTCAAATGCTTACAAGTAGTTTTGTAAAAATTTGCTGGAATTTAAATAGATGCGTTAAACCTATATGACGTGGTGCTTCAGGAAACGGCTGAGCCAAAGTTTTCTTCTCTAGCAAAACCTGTACAGTTAAAGGAACCGGCACAAATTTCCACCAAGCTCATGTTCCAGCCCTGTCTTTGTTTACCAGCTCCGCAGCCCGGCTGTAACACTATATGACAGCAGAGGCATCGCAAGCGTATGGATATACTGGAAGCAAACACTGCCGTTATCTTCTGCCTCCCGTCATCGGAACTGCAGAGTTTACCTGCTTGCCGCTTCCTCCTCAGTAAAAGACTTGGAAACGTCTGGTTTCCATGAGAAGTCATGAGCTAAGCCTTTGGTGAGCTGGTGCCATCCTCCTCCGACAGTGACCTGCTTTAACTCCCACGGGCTGTGCATGGGCTCAGGCTGCTATCTCAGTAGGGTGGAAAACCGAGGCGTCAGGTTCAGCTGATGAATTGCTTTCACTTAGCATTGTCCATATCCATTTGCATCCTTTACAAAGGGAGGCAGGGGCGTTTGAATGGAGTCGGTGTCTGGCTCCCAGATGGAGCCTGCAGCTCCTGCCTCAAGCTGCGGTTCTTCCCCCTTGCGCAGGTGTTGACCGCCCCGGTGGTTCCTCTGGGCCTCTCATGCGTTTTGGCGTTCTTCACTTTTCCTATCAACGAGACCTCTAACCTGGAAATTCAGTACCACATTCAGGATTTAAACTGCTATTTTACGTTTTGAGCAAACGCTGACTTGTCAGCGCTGTATGTGGTATACATACTCCTGATGGGTTTTGGGTTTCTCCCCAGTTTACGTTTGTAGGAACATAAATGAATGCACAGAGGAAGATCGTGTCTATATCGTTTGAAAGCTGCCTTCTGGTATTGCAAGGGCTTTGGTTTTCAAAGTCTGTATATATGTGCGTACATACATACGCACTGTGTGGTTATTTGCCAGGTTTTCCTTCACATGGCAGTTTTAAGAGCAACGAAGTGTTGTTGACAAGCTATTTCTCCTTCTTTGCAAGTTATTTATCACTAATTATAGCCAATGAAGATGAAATGATTGGTTGACAGCGCATCAAGATTAAAGCCGAGCAAACCCCAGAGTGCTTAGTGCAATTAGCTCGAGTACGGGCACACAGGGAGCCAGCTTGGACACCCCTGGTGAGCCAGGGCAGCCTCCTCACGCCCTCCCGGCATCACTGCTCCTCCTTAGCTGTGTCAATCAAAGCATATACATTTCTTGTATCTTGTATTTTTAACGGAAATGTTGAATTCCGATGATGCAACACCATTTATAAAATAACATCTGTATGGGCCCTCAAGCCTGTTGTGGGGTATTTCTTTTCCCTACAAATACTGTCTTTTTATTTCTTCATTTCCATTTCCTTTATTTTTCCTTGTGGCTTTCACCACAGCTACCTGCTCCAAGGAACCCAGCTGATGACATGCAGGAATATTTGTGTTTTGCTGTTTTGCCACATCTTGTATTTCTAGTAGATTTGGTGGCAGTAACACCTGGTGTAACATATTCCTAGAAATTTGAACCCTGGTTTCAAGACTTCACTGGGTTTTATCAGTGTTGGGGTGCTGCAGAACTTGGCCTTTCTTCCGTCAAGGCTTGATACCTTGTTAGTGCCATGAAGCCAAATAAAAGCAAATATCAATCTGAGTTCGGACAAAAAGATTTCAAATGCTTTTCAATGGCTGGAACGGTGAATGAGCCAAGGAGAGAAGTGTGTGGTGGTTCTCACGGTCATTTTCAATTTGTCGTGTACTTAAGACGACTTGTCCACTGATCTAATGGAAAGGAGCGAGATGAGCCAGGTCTGAATTGTTTTGCCTACCCAGAGACTGTGGTGGTGGTGTGTTGGTTGTCCGTGTGCCACAGAGGTACAGCTGCTGAGCTCTGCATCCTTGTTTTTAGCATCTGCATGATTTTACTGTTATGTTCAGCTTGTAAAACCCTAGGAAATGAGATTTTGCCTGAGCCTACAACTTCTAAAACCCTGTGCAGAAGAATTTGAAATGTCTTACAAAGACATTCCCAGATATTGGGACCAAAATAGTAAAAAATATTCAAAGTGAACTTTACACTACAAACCTTCAAAGGTAGAAGTGTTTCTTAGGGTTTTTGTTACAAACCATTTGCTTTACTTAGTTTTTGAGCCAATTTTTGTAAGCAGCACCATTAGAAGAGATGGATAATTTCCTTGTCAGTTGCAGCTTTTTGCCTTGCATCTATATATTTTTATACGAAACTGTGTAACTACCTTCATTGAAAAAAGAAATAATGTTCACAGTTTAGAAATCAGCTTAGTTGTGTAGGACAGTTTGGTAACTTGTAAGTGCATCTTGTGTTCGCCAAAGTTGCCTTTATTGGGATATATAAGGGTTTAATTGAAGTAGCATTGAAAAATCCTTGAGGGCTGGTACCTAAAGGCAGATCTGTTGCTGCAGGACTTGTTCCTACTGCTCGTGATACCTGGACTCTCAAAATAATTAGTAAGGCTGATTCTGTAATTGTAACTCTGTAGGTGATTTAGTTTACTCATTTTTTTTTTTTTTTTTTTTTTTTAAAATTTTTTTTNTTTTTTTTTTTTTAAGAATCTGATCTAATTTTAAGTATTACTCATCATGATTTGGATACGCATAAAGGCCACGAGGACTTGTGTGAGTTGTTTGCGTGGTTTGACATCTGCGTGCAGCCCCTGGATGAGGCGGTTGGTTTGTGCTCAGCTCAGCCCTTCTCTCTCAGGCACACCCCCGCAGACTTGCAGCGGGGATCAGGGCAGCGCTCCTCCAGTCCTGGCTGCATTTTCCTGGTTCCCAGGTCCGTGTGTGCTCTGGAGGAGAGCAAGGAGACAGTCTATCTTGGCACAAGCTGCATTTTTGGGCAAAATTTTTATTACTCCTCCTCTGAAAAGTTCCTTGGGAAGAGACACGCTAGGGGCCGGATCATACTTGAAGCTCTAGTTAAACCTGAGCTTAAAATTCAGCATAAAAACGTCAGCATATAATAGTTAACTAAGAGGGAAGATAGATATCAGAAGACACATCTGCAAATATCTTGGGTGGGGGGGGGGGTCGGGGGGGAGAAGACCAGTTGGGGAGCGCATTAATAATAGGAGCCTGTTTGCTTTCCTACGGTTTAGACCAGACTGTGATTTTTTTATTATTTTGTGTGTGCGTGCAGAACTACTTAATTAAATCTAAATATAATTCCAGCTTTTTCATGTTGGAAATGTCCCAGGATGCTTGAGAGTCGCACATTCTGTTAGTTTGATAATAAAAAAAATTGGAAGGCCTGATCACTTGCAGCATTTCAAGAAAAAGAAATAGTGCCACTTGCTTTTGAAACATTTTGCTTCCTGGCTGAGAATTTAGATCTGTCGCAAAAGGAGTGCGAGCTGTGAGCAAGAGCAATCGATCTGCTAAATAGCAGAGTCATTAGAAATCTGCATTAGAATTGAAATAAGAATTACCCTGAGATATGAATTAGTGCAAAACCCCTACAACATTTAAAATACTTCCACAATTACTTAAATCCCTCTCTACATGTATATTACTTTGTCAGCTTCAGTTCCAACAGTCAGTGGATATTTATTTTCTTGGCAGTATTTAAAGATAATGCTTTTGTACTCATCATTCCTAGAGGTCTCACATTTTTTTCCAGATCAGAAGATTTATGTCATGAAGAGATCCAAAATAAAAGACCTTTAATGTCATCTTTCAGCTGTGTGTAATTTTGGAAATAACTGGAAGGTAGATTACATGTCATTTTCTGAAAGTTTCAAAAGCAGTTATATTCTTTCTGTCCAACAGAACCTCAACAACAGAAGCGCCAAACCAAATCCAACATGTCCGCAAAAATAGCATCTTCATTTTGTGTTGCATGTTAGAAGTGAAAGCTCTAAAAATCAGGCAGGTGTGTCCTTCCCCTGGTGGTCTGTAGAGTCCGTTCGATTTCTGCATCAGATGAGTTTGCCGACAGTCAGCCTTAGATGCGTGGGCTTGGGGAAAAGACTGCTTTCGGCCAGCGTAAGGCATGTGGGGCAGTTCCATTCTCTGGAGATGCGTTTCCACCAGAGACCCTTCCTTTATTGTACGGATCTCCTATCTTTTTGGGTAGGTATAATTTAAAACAAGTGAAATGCACTTAGGTGGGTTTTACCTCACACACCCACCCCCCTCTCTTGGGAATAAACCAGAGCTCCGTGTCCAGCTTTGTGTTCCTAGTCAGTGTTCACAATCCCTTGCGTCATCCCTGACACTTATTATAGTATCATAGAATCGCTGAGGTTGGAAGGGACCTTTAAGATCATCAAGTCCAACCATTAACCTACCCTGACAAAAGCCACTTCTAAACCATACCCTTTTTTTAAACACCTCCAGGGATGGTGAATCCACCACCTCCCTGGGCAGCCTATTCCAATGTTTAATAACCCTTTCAGTGAAAACATGTTTCCTAATACCCAATCTAAACCTCCCCTGACATAACTTGAACCCATTTCCTCTCGTCCTATCACCTGTCCCCAAGGAGAAGAGGTCAGCCCCCACCTCTCTACACCCTCCTTTCAGGTAGTTGCAGAGGGTGATCAGGTCTCCCCTCAGCCTCCTCTTCTCCAGGCTGAACACCCCCAGCTCCCTCAGTCGTTCCTCATAAGGTTTGTCCTCCAGACCCCTCACCAGCTTTGTAGCCCTATTATTGTACATCCGTGTGTATTTGCTCTCTCTCTGTGTACATAAAGGGATAATTATGTGAAAGATGTGTGTGCTTAAGCAAGGGTAGACACTTTTGATCTATGTTACGGCGTTTATTGTACAAACTTCATGTAGTCCATGCAGCTTAGTTTCTGCTTTTTTTACAGAAATAAAACTTCCTGAGATTTATTAAAATTCAGACATTTGAAATATATAGGCACCTAAGGGTGCAGAAGCATTCTGCTGTTGAGAGCTTGAGCGTGGTGTTACGCAAACATGAGAGCTGGAGAAGCAGAATGTGCGTGGCTGCCTTTGCTCTGAGGGTAAACAGCCCTTGCTAGAAGGACAAACAGAACTTCTTGACCATGGCTGGGTTTTGTGCAGACCGCTACCACGGAGACCAGTGGTTGCCGCTGTAGCGCTACAAATTAGTACTTCTAATTTCAGTAATTTCCGTAGCACTGATGGAATGTGAGATAGGTGTTTTTAAACACGCACTGTTCAAAGACTTGTATGGTGATGCTAAAGGTACTGTTCATGCAGTTCAGACGCTTTAAGCTGTGACTGTCGCTACCCTCTCCGCTTCCCAGCTACTTGTCCCGCCTGGTGTTCAGCATCAGCGCCGTGGCTTGCGCGACTGCTGTGCAATAGACCTGGAAGAACGCCTGGCTGGCTCAGGAGCTGGCCTAGGGGGGCAGAGGGAAAAAGAGGGGTTTTACACTTGGCTTCTGTACCACTACTACATGTGCCTTTCAGGGAAATGACCTCGGATATCCATAATGACTTGTATATAGCACGGGATATGCCAAATTGAGATGTGAATTGCTTTATTTTTCAATATGTTTGTGTTTTGCTGGTCTTCAGTCGTAATTCAACTCCCCACTGTGCCAGATCGTGGACTAACGTCTGATCATCATTTAGAAACACCGAGGGGACACGGGAGAGGGAGAGAGTATGAGAAGCTTAGCTTGATATCGCACAGATCACAGATTATTAATGTTTATTGGGAAACAAGCAGCCTAATGACCAGGTATGGTTTTCAGGTAAATAAATATGTTCCAGAAAGCATCCTGTGTTATCGTTCCTGGAATTACAGCTTTCAGACGTCTTGCTTAATCTATCTGGAGGCAAATTGCAGACAGAATTTTGCAGTTGAAACAAATCCTCATGGTCCACTGTAGCACAAAAACATTTGGTCCTCTGTTTTATACCACTGGGAAAATTATACCCCAAAGTTTCCAGAAATGCAATACAGTACTAGAGGAGTTTTTTTCTGAAGAGCAAATACCCAGTCAGATACATACCAGTGATATGCGGTATGTGAAGAGCAAAGCAGCCTGCAAACAGCTTAATTACCTGCCCGTTTGCAATTTGTTATTTTCTCCTGATATTTGTATGATTCAAATCCTTCCTGCTCTGCACTGTTCCCCCTTTAAGTGGTTTCTTGTAAGGCAAAAGCTTGGCTGTACTAATTTTTCCTGCACATAAATGAAATTGTGAATTGAGGAAGTGCTTTTGAAGCTGGGAAAATGTTGTTGCAGGTACTGCTTTTCTCTGGTTTTAGACAGCAAGAGCACTGATCTGATTGCTTGGTGTTCCTTCTCGTGCCCCAGGAATCTCCCTGTTGTCCCTCTCGCGCAGAGATCCCTGCCGCTCGGTTCCTGCCGGGGAGACGAGCGCTGTGGCAGAGTGAGTCATGGCTGCAGAGAGCCGCGTCAAGGACATGCCAAGGGTGTTGGAGGCAGCGGCTTGATAAAGCCAGGATTTGGGACCACTTCAGTGGTTTTCAGCCTCAAGGAATTTGACTTTAGAATCCAGGGCCTTGGTAGTGAAGCCAGACTCTCTTAAAATCAACAAAAGCAAAATCTTTAGCTGCAGTTTCCTGTTGAAATGTTAGGTCCTAAGATGTTGCACGAAGCAGCATTACATAAAGCCCAGCAGATGCAGTCCGGATTCAGAGGCAGGGAAAAAGCATGTAACAAAAACCAACGTGGAGTGCCATAGCACAGGAAAACAGCTTCAAGATATGTTATAGCAAAAAAGAAATTCCAAGTGTGGGGGGCTGACATGGAGCCTTAATAACTGCCTCAACCTGGCATTGACTTTTTATTAATGCTTAAGAAGATGGTAATTAAGATTCACGACTTGGCAGTTGTGTTGTCTGTGCCCTGTCGGTCCTGGCCAGCGCGGCTGTCGGGGAGGGGGTGTCCCTGCCCACACGCCGGGGGTCAGCGCCCTCCCAACCGGCTCCTGACCCCGGGAGTGGGACCAGGCTCTAAATTAAGCGTTTATAAAGTAAAGCAGTCCTGGAGAAATCGTCCTCTTCGCTGCCATTGGCAATGCGCGCTGGCAGATGCATCCAGCTCGGGTTGTGGGATGGTTAAGCAGTAAGCCGGCGCCCCGCCAGTGTCAGCGCTGGTCACCTGCCCGCGTGGGCGCCTGCAGATCCCTGCTGGGGCTTACGCGGCTGGTGCTGCAGCCTGCGGGCCTGTGGCTTCACCACCGTTTGTTACATGGTTGGGGTGAGAAGAGCTGGGTGCTGCTGATGGGAGCTGTGCGTAAGGTGAAGTCAGAGGCACTAAGTGCCTGGTGCCGCAACTGGGCAGAGCAAAGTCCTTTCTGGTGAGGAAACCAGTGAATCCAACAACAAATACGCTTTCAACGCATCATCTTTTGAGAAAGTTGGTCTGCCTTGGTTCTGGTTAGATGTTGGTTGTATTAGTTGCTGTACTTGCTTAGTTATAGAACATTGTTTTTAATAATTTTTATTTGTAAGATAAAAGCATATTAGGTGGGCTGGACTGATAGTTTTGTGTCGGTTAATGATATCACCTGCCTTCAACCTTTGGCAGAGGAAGCGTTTCACATTTTACAGATGTAGTGTTTTGATGCGGGTGAGCAGGAGAGCACGCGTAAGCTCTGTGAAGCAGTCTCATGCATGTGTTTCCATCAGTGCCGAGGACGGGCTTCGCGTGCCTCATCCCGACTGCATGTGAACGCGGCTGCAGATGATACTTATCTAGAGATGAAGAGCCTGTCTTTCTGTAGCATTAGAACTATAACAAATGAACAAACTGGATGAATTAAAGATAGTTTTCAAGATCTGGAACCTTTCATCTCAGGTCGCTATGATCAAATTCAGCGTGCCTCAGGATTACTGTTTCATGGCAAATCAGTCCAGCCCAGAAGTAGGAGGAAAGGTGAGGGGATCAAACATAATTGGTACCCTTGGTGAATGAATTGCTCAGATATCCAGATCTGAATGAAATTGTAATACCTTCTCGCTTTTACCAGACAGGTCTAATGGGTCAGAGTTTGGTAGGTCAGTGTAAAAGGAGCTTGAATTACGCGCCCTGGGCTGTATCAGTCTTCTGAGGCTTGGCAGGCGGTGAACTTCGTATGCACTACACTTAATTGCAAATAAAGGCTGTGACACAAACAAAGCTCAGGAATTTAAAAGATTCATGTTGTTAGAGGCTTTTAATGTTGCACAAGCCTGTTTCCATAATAACAGGAATTGTTCATTTTCCCAATAAGTTGTAGAATCTTGAGGGCATATAAATGGAAAGCCGTTATTTGTACTTGGTATTAATGGTCTCACCTAACTGCTTTGGAAGTTTTGTGTTGGCTGCTCTTTTTCATAATATTTAGACAAACAGTATTTTTCTTAAGACTTTCAAGGTCGTGCGACATGAGCAATATTTTGTTTTCTTAAAAGGGCTTTTCTTCAATGTCATTCATGAGCCTGCAAAGTGTGGGGTGTTCTATGGCCATCTTTGAAGACATTAAATACCCCCACCAAACAGGTGTACAACGCTGAATAATAGTTGTGGCCTCAGAGGACAGACTATTTCCCTGAAGTGATTAAGAATTTTCAAGGAGAGAGTGAGGACTGTGCTGAGCAGTAGAAACTCAGAGGGAAGAGCTATCTGATGTTTATCAGCAGCGCTCGTTTCTTTGAGATAAAATGAAGGGGAGAATAAGGAATGTGGAGAAGGGTACAGAGGGAAGATCTGTTAAGGTGATCTTCAGGAAGAGCAGGCACATAAGGAGATGGGTAAAAATAGAAATATGTTTAACAGAAGGGGTAGCAGAATTAGGGCAACACACACACACACAAAAAGTCTGCCTTTCAGCATCCTGAATATTTCAGCATGGCCGTTCAGTTCATCTCTGCTTATCATTTACATAACCTGTAGAAAACAAGTGCGTGCTCAAGATGTCTTGTCTGAAAGGAGTGACTTCATCCTTAGCCCTGTTATTTCAAGGTGTTTGCACTTTTTATATTAATCAAAATTCCTTCATGATATAATAGCATGTTATCAGTGCTATTTAAAGTGATAACATTCTCTAAACGTTGCTAACATGTACACTGAAAGTGTGTCTGATCTTTCTTGTCTCTGTCTCTTGTTTAGAGTTAACGTGTGTTGTGCTTAAGGGATGTATTAATGAACCTTTTTTTTATCCTGCAATGACAATCCTCTAGGCCTGGTCTCTTCATTAATGAATAATGATGGAACAGAGCAGGCAGTTGGGTCATTTTATCCTTTAAGTGCGATGAGCAGTCCTGAAGAGAATGCTGCATTGCAGCTATGAGCAAAACGGTTGTACAGATGACAAAATACTTTTGAATTATAGTCTGCATTTCTGGAACATTCTGGGTTTTAGGAAGATTGCCAGTTTCCCAAAACATTTTTCTTAGGAAAGGAATATTTTTCTTTTCTTTTTTTTTTTTTTTCTTCCTATTTAAGGAAGACTTATTCCAGTGACTTCTATTCTATGAACTTGGAAACCACAGCTTCAATAAAAATATCGAGTCACTTATCACGCTGCGTTCAACAGGCATTGAAGAGGAGTTGGGAGCCCTTCTGTTTCATAATATTTGTATAGCAGTTGGCTAGTAGTCATTTGCGTAAAATATTGGACACCAGCCTTACCGTGAATTTGGACTGATTTTCCCCAAAAAGTTTTGTGTTAGGGAGGAACCATACAAGAAAAATAAGGTGACCAGTTAAGGAGCTATACAAAGAAAAGCCTAAACAAACTATACGAAGGAAAGCATATGGCAATCAAAGTATGATTACCATTTAAAGTTTCAAATGGGACAAACTAACATCTCTAGGTTAAGTCATGTAGATGTTTTTTGAAGGCTTTGTTTCTTGGGGTGAGCATAACGGAGACAACTTCAGTGTAAAGAATGTAATTAAGTCCCTGAGTAGTGGTTGTCTAAATCTGTGCCTCTATGTTACATGGTAAAAAGCCTTTGAGTGCCTAGAATTTTGCTCCATTCTTATAATCAGAGAGTTGGGTTTAGTTGGTTTTCTTTAGTCTCTTTTTGCTTCTTTTCTGTTTCTTGGTCTTTTTGTTTCGCTACTTGCAGGAATTTGTTTCCAATTTGACAAATAAATTGCTGTGTTCTCTTGTTGCATGATGTGTGGCTTCAACTCCAAATATCTGTGTTGCCACGGCTGTGGGATGAGGGGGTACGTGTCTCCAGCAGCAGCGTTGGGAAGTTGAGCTGAAAGTGGTCTAAATCAAACTCGCTGTAAGGGATTTTCCTACTCTCAGCCTGTCAGATCTCTTCCTGATTAACCGTTATGTGTTGACTCTTTGTAAGGATGCTCTTTGGATTAAGAGTACCTCTTCCGAGTTGCGCTGGATTAAGCAAAGGCATGAATTAATGGGCTGGAAGTAAAATGAAATGGCTAGCACGATATAAACGCGGGTAACTGCTGTGAAGGAAAAATGGTTAAGCCATAAATTGATTAAATGACTTCTAATTTGAGATCTCATTTTAAATAAAAACTTAAGCTTCCACGTGTATAATGAAGGTTAATTAGTAACCGTAGGGGTTATTTTGGGGGTATTAAGAAAATTTGATTTTTGTTTACGCACTGAAGCTGCGCAAGGATGGTTGTTAATATGAATTTGGTGCTTCTATTATGATACAATGTAATACTTTGATTTCTGCTAATATGTCAAACACAAATTACGGAGTATTTGTAATGTGAGCACGTTTCTGCTTTGATGAAAAACTGCCTTATCACAGTCTCTTGAATGTGCACTTGCCAGAAGACACAACTTCTCAAAGTATGGAACACACAATTAAGAATATGGAAAAAGTCATTCTTAGCATAAAGAACATATAGATAGTACGACCAAATAAGTGAAGAGATTTGAATACAAATCCTTTCCCACTTCTGTCACCTTGAATAGAGCTTCCTTATAGTTGAGCAATTTTCAGTGGCTTTTTGGATTGCTGGAACTCCATCTTTTGTATCTCAAAAATGTTTCCGACTTTTATCATCGGTGAGAACTGAGTTTTGGATCTGAAGTCGTCCCCTGTCAGGACTCTCCCAGGCTGTGCTCTTGCTCCACGCTTGCTGTTGCTGTTTCATGTTTGCCTCTGCTGCCTGCATTCCCACAGGTTTGAGCTGGCTGCGGTCAGCAGCTCTAGTTATTTGGGTTTCCACGTCACCCCAGCAGTAAAATACAAGACGAGATGCAGGTCAGAGTCTCTGTTTTCTACAGAATAAACAATGGAATTTATGTATTCAGTAAAGGGTGAAAAACAGGCTAGTGAGATACACTACTCATTTGTGGAGAAACCCTATTAGTTAAGTCTTACGTGTTCTACAATATTTCTATTTAGATTGGATTTTTGAAGTGGGACCATTTCAGTGTACATAAAAATATATGGTGTCCTTGACGGCTTCTGACTTACAGTCTTACTACAGCTGGTGACTAGGAGCACCTTCCTTGAGGTACTTACTTTGTAATTTAGTTTAGTATTTGATTTGCACTGGGAGAGAATTTTGAGAACGTCAGTAGTGATTATTGTATTCAGATGAGGTTAGTTATGTTGAGGGCTAATCAAGGTGATTGACAATATATGCTTCATATAAAAGAGAGTCTATTCTTTTGGGCTTTTTAGTGTGCTAAATTAGGAGGTGTCTGGGGGTGTTGTGTTCCTAATGGAGTTCTGCTGCATGTGGGTAAAAGAATAAAACAATGCCGTATCCCACAGTACATCTTGGGATTGCTTTGGTCACAGCTTATATTTTCTAATCATTGAAAAATAAAACAGAAGTCAAGAAAATGTTGCCACTTTTCACAGTATTAAAAAGGCATCTCTTGGTATTATCCTATTTTTATTATCTTTATACAAGGCTGAGAACTCTGGAAGAATAACATTACGTCTGTTCCAATAGTGCCATCATCCCAACTAAAAAAAATGCTCCTGATGGTGGGTCCCCTGCTCTCCTCTGCTGCTCTTTTACACCTAGGCAGCTTTTGCGGACTGAATTAACTAATTACCATAAGACTGGAAAGTCTTGAGACTGTCTTTGCCATCTTCTCTCCACTTACCTGTAAAATGGGCAATAGGGAGCTTGTTTGACTTGCTAATTATCAGTGCCCAGTGACACTAAACTTTGACTAACTATCTGTGTTCAGTTATGAGATATTTACTGTAGTAGTATTTACGTTGGCACCCTGGGATGAAATTTTACAGCTTCTTTCACTTTTAGTGTTCCTCCAAGTCTGTGTGGTACTTAAGTCTACAGGAAAGGCGGGTGACAGGCTGAGAGAGCTGGGGGGGTTCAGCCTGGAGAGGAGAAGGCTCCGGGGAGACCTTCGAGCCCCTTCCAGTCCCCAAAGGGGCTCCAGGAAAGCTGGGGAGGGACTCTGGAGCAGGGAGGGAGGCCATAGGACAAGGGGCAACAGTTTTAAACTGGAAGAGGGGAGATTTAGGTGAGATCTGAGGAAGAAATTCTCTGCTGTGAGGGTGGTGAGCCCCTGGCCCAGGTTGCCCAGAGAAGCTGTGGCTGCCCCATCCCTGGAGGGGTTCAAGGCCAGGTTGGATGGGGCTTGGAGCCACCTGGTCTGGTGGGAGGTGTCCCTGCCCAGGGCAGGGGGTGGCACTGGGTGGGCTTTAAGGTCCCTTCCAACCCAAACCATTCTAGGATTCTAGGTGATCTAAAGGATGGGTCCCACTTGTTTATGAAGAAGCTGGAGCAAATGGGTAATGATGAGCGCAACAGCGTTACGCAGGTAAAATTGAGCACACAGTGCATGTGCTATGTTAGAGGTTTCAAAGACCTAATTATTTTAATGTTCCTGAGCAGTGGGATGTAATCCATTGGATTCTTAAAAAGCATCTTCTTATCTTACTGTCTCCTCACAAGGTGGGCATTGTGGTTTTGAGTTGACATCATTTTCGCTTGCAGGAGTGATAATGGCATTTAATGTTGCATTGCAGATGGCATAATGACCATAGCACTTTGTTTTCTTCAATGTTCTCGCTTTCTTTTAGATACCTTGAGTACTCCCCTGAATAGCCAGCAGCGTAAGACGCGCTATGGCAAATGCTCTGCCTCTTGCAGAGGCATAGCTTGAAGCGAGTACGATTGCTGTGTAGCTGACATTACTCACAGGAAAAGCAGATGACAATGACAAAGATAGCAATGAAATTAAGAAGAGTTGCCAAGTAGCAGCACTTGGAAGTAACACCTCAGAAAAAATGCAGCTCACTGCTATCTGGTTTATTTGTTGTCTTTTTCTTAAGTGGGGGTGGGAAGGAATCAAGCTGTGGGAGCAGACTCGGCAAAGTAGGGTTTGGTATTTTCATTTTAACTCTCTTATAGATATCACAAAAATGTATCTCTTTCTTCAGAACGTAAGATTTCTCCGTTGTTTATTTAATGTAAAAGATAAAACCATCTATATGAGGAATTGGCTACCTTAACCTACAAATTCCTGGCCTCGTCTAGGAAAAAAACCTCTTTTCCATACTGCTGGTATTACTAGAGCATATGTAGTTCCTTTTAACCTTTCCAATAGGTTTCATCAAATAAATATGATCTATAGACCCTTGGAACTGCTTATACTAAAGAAACAAACTATGGTGATTGCAGTGACAAATACTAATATTAAAAATAAATAGACACATGCATGGGACTTTCAGAATACTGGATAAGAGCCTGATGCTTTACTGACTTAGAAGTCTGTCTAAGGCATCTTCAGCTGCATGATGTCTTCCCCCCTCAGGCCGTGCTTTCCCAGTTGCACGTGCTTTATTCCTTGGGCGTTTGCTTTCTCAGGTTACCGTGACTCATCCTGAGTGGACATGCTCTATGGAGCTGAACAGAAAATCATGAGAAGTCTTCAGCGAGTCCAGGCCACGTCAGCCTGAAAGTCCGTTACAGCATGGAGAAGCCAGCTGAGGCTCTCCATAGCATGTATTCCCTGTGTTGTCAGATGGCCTCAGTTTCTGGGACATTTCATGGACATGCTTGTCCTTTGCATATAATGTTTTACTTGCAAAACCTCAAGTGACATGAAGTTGTACTGTGATAAGAAATGGGAAAAATCAAAGTTGAAGGCTTTTTAACACCTACGAACAGTAGGCGGTCTAGCAGCTATTTTTGTAATTATGGTTTTTTTTGTTGAGGTGTTACTCAGCAGCAGGAGTCCCCAGGGTCAGTGTCACCGGTCACCCTCGCTTGCTGTTGGCAGTAAGTATAGGCCTGTGCACATGTACAGGTGGACACGTGGCTCCATCCTTATTTTCTCTCCTGCTAGGAGAGGATCCCAAGCACAGACCCTGTGGGACACCCTGCTCTGCCGCTTGCCCACAGCAGCCTCTGGTTCCCCGTTTGCCTGCACCTACTCCAGGGCTCAGAGGCAGGAGATCCTTCCTGCTGGCACTTACTTGAGCCATGAAATCAGGGCTTCCCTATGGACCCTGACCGATGGTGGTGTTTTGCTGGGGGACTTGTGTTTCCCAGGTGGTGCCGGGCCGCGCAGGCAGGCAGGAGCTGCCGTGGCAGCAGCTGGAGTGACTTGCTTGTCGGCAGCACTGCTCAGGCTGAGGTTTGGGGACAGAGAATCACAGGTTGATTTCAGGGTCTTTTTTCCCTCCCCAACCCCTGTGGTTGCCATTAGCAACACATATAAAGTGGTGAATTTCTTTGTAGGGTCCAGAGAGAGTGATGGTAAGCGGTTATGAAGGTGTGTTAATTAAGGAAAGCTTTCCACTTCGACTTTATTATGTGCTCATTTATTCTTTGTTCTTTTTCTTGGCTAAGGCCTTGGATCTCCTTCATTAAACTTAGAAGGTTGCTGTTCTCTGCCATTACCTGATTCATATGTTGGTGTTTTCAAGCCTGATCCTACAGAATAGCCAGCGAGTGTGTCTTAAGCTGTACAGGGATGCTTAATTCGATTTTAATATTAAGGGGTGAGAAGAAGCTTTCATGTTATCTGGAACAATCGTACTATAACTCAGCATTGTAATAGCGTGCTTTTGATACCGTTTGGCTCACGCTCTCCGTCAGCTTCACTGAAATGGTCCCATCTTGTACATCTGTGTTTCAACAGGAAATCGGAGCTTTATGGGAAACACATGAGTCGTGCAGACGGCATTTGTACAGTCTGCTCTAAATCACAGTGCTACCTTCTGTGGGAGAGAAATCCTAGCTCTGCTTAAAGAGCCAAAAAAAGGTGTTTGAAGAAACTATCTCGAGGCTTTGACTACCTGGGAAGCGGGGAAGGAAACCATTCCATTCCCCTGTTCCCTCTCCATCTCTTCCAAAGAGCCCCAATCCCAGTAATGCACGGAGGGTATTGTGGTGAGAACCGATGCAAAGTACCCAGCACCTGTGGGGTGTCCCGCTGGCCTGGGCTTTGGTGGCTGAGCTGCAGTAAAGACCTCTGTAACTTTCAGGCAACTGTCTCTTAGTGCCAGGTGAAGATCTGCGCTGTTACCGCAACTGTTGCTTATATGTAATGTAACAAGGAATTTTTCTTTATTATCTGGTTGGTAATGTGTGGGAGCTGGATGCTGGATATACAAACTATATTATTAGTATTTATTAGTATTGCTGCCCCGAATGCGTAATGACTTTATTGTACTTGAAACTACATCTCCAGGAGCCTGTGGTACACAAGATGGGACATATGTCAATGGTGTAACCGTTACTGAGGGGAGCAGGAGCTGAAGGAATAATTTCTGGAGGGATGATTATCTTCCCTCTCAACAGCCATACTCCCACTGACAGCGGCACATTTGTCAAAAAGAAATCGTAATTCCTCTTTCTTCATACTGGACCTTCAGCTCTCGTTGAATGCTTTGCTGCCAGCCTTTGCAGAAAGCTTTATGGTGTCTGTTTAGGCAAGAAAAATATTAGTCATCCCCTATGATACATATCTTGCCTTTAATATTTGATGTCTCCTCTGTTGCCTTGCTATTTGCTCACGGTTGTGCGCTGCACATAGGTCCAGTCTTTAGATTATTATGAAATTGCAGTGCGTCTTTCAGATGTGTGGCTTTTTGGGGGGCTCCATTACAGTCACTATAGGCAATCATTTCTGTTTCTCCTGTTATTAGTCATCTTATGTAAATTATTTGTTCCTGGGTGAATAGCTTCTTTTCAGAGCAATTTTACTTCAAAAAGAAATCAGAAGAAGAGAGAAGAAATAAACACAAAATGGCTAGATGGGGAAATGAATGAAACATGTCGCGGAGCATTCAGTGCTTCTTGGCGGTAATAAATCGTGCATGGTGTCTTGCAGCTGAGTGTAAATCAGGAACCCCAGGAGATGTGTATTTACTCCCCTGAACTGCCACCAAACTGTCTGGGGCAAGAACTTCAGCCTTTCGCTGACTTATAAAATTGAGATAAAGTTGCTGGTGCATTTCTATAGCTAGAAGGAGAATGAGAAAAGGAAACTCATTGTAGAAAAGCAAGTTGTTACATATCTGTTCTTAACACTTACATTAGACACAGCAGTCTATAAGAATGTTAAGCTCTTTAGTTACTTTATTTTTTAAAATTCTTGGATTTAGAGATGTATTTATGTACTTCGCCTGACTTCAGAGTGATTGTTCTGATTGCAGCCTGTGACGGGAAGGGTTTCCATTAGGGCTTTTGTAGTCATTTTGCTGCTTTTCAGTTGCTGCGGGTGGTCCCTGTGCTGCGGTGGCAGCTGAAGCCCCGGCGGAACTCAAGAGGGCAGGACGTGGTGACTTGGCCACTGGTTGCTGTTAGATGTGAAGAGGGAGGATGATTAATGAGGAAATGGAGGGGGAGGTAATTAATTTCCTGGTTCTGCCGCTTCTGCGCCCCTCGGTTCTGTCTGTTGGCTGTTTAGGTCAAGCTGTAAAGCATTTGGCTCGAGGAGGTTCTAAATCCTGCAAGGGTCTCCGGCAGAGCTGCCACATGGAGTTGTAGGAATAGCACCGGCAGCGTGGCCCTTACAGGACATGTGCTAGGTGTTTTGGAATTCTGAAGGCTCTTAATTTTGGGACAAATTTCTTAAAATTTATGTAAACAAGCAAGTAACGCTTATGAAAACAGGTCATGAGATTCATTACACTTTGCAGACAGCTTTGTTGTTGCGAGATTAGAAGGAAATACGCTTTGTTGAGGTTCATTCACTAGTGAAATTCAAATTCAGCTTGCTGGAACCAGTAAATGCTCTCATTAAATACTCTCCTACTGATGGGCTGGGTTCTCTCAACTGATTTTACTTTTATATGACCTAAGCAGAATTTCAATGTACTTCATCAAAAAATGTTCAAGCAACATGCGTGATAAAACTGGGAGGTCGCAGAGGCATCCAGTCTAGGTGTGAATGTTTTCACTTTGTGTTTGACATCTTTGGTGTATGTTTTAGTTGGGAAAAAAACTCCTGTGGCAGTAAATCAGGGCAGTTTAATGCAACATACGTTTCTGTGGCATACCTGGGCCAAAGCAGGGCTTTGTTTTACTTAGATACCCTTTAAACAAGCGTCATGAAGAATCTGTGACCTAGTGAAGACTGATGTTGGATTACATCCTAGTGTGCTTGATGACATCGTTATGCGTAAGGGACAAAATAGACCTTCGTTAGCATTTGATCAAAACCATAGCAGTAATCGCAGTTCACTGTGCATGTCTCCTTGCCTTCCCCGATTTCTTGGGAAGGCACAGTTCCCTAAGGCAGGTCTCGGAAACTAAATCTGTTAGTTACAAGCTATTTGTTTGAATTGAAAATTTGACTTTTTCAGCTCTTTCAGTCGCTAGATAGATAATACTTCCTAGATTGAAGTGAAAGAAGTGGAAGAAGAAAAGGCCTGCTGTCACTTCTACCGTTTTCAAGAGAGAAAAGCAAAGTAGTCCACAAAATAGTGCTTCCAAAGCCACAGAGTAAAGTCCCACTAAAAATGCTGAATGAGATTGTGGGTTTGGGTTTTCTGTGTTACAACAGTAGTAACTGGGCTTAAATTTCTGATTGACGTTAGGAAGTTCTGAGAATCTGTGCGAGAGCTGTAGAAGCTGGTGGGGCAAGTTATATGAAAGCGTTATGTACCAGTGGTAACAGAAGGGGTTGTTCCGTAGTTAAATGTGAAATAAATGGAATTGGTGAAACAAGGCAAAGGAAATGAAATAATTGTTGAGGTGATGCTTTGTGGTGTTTTACTTTTTAGTTTCTGTGAATACCTAGATAACGTGACGCTAGGAATGCTCATCATTTGGGAAGAACGTTTGAGACGAGGGTGGCGGGAGCTCACGAGATAAATACGGGTCTGTGTTCTCCTAGGAAGAGTTCATGCGTGTCCTATCTAATTGTCAGTAGGAGTCACTGATGGAAGCAGTTGGTTTACCTTCGTGCATTAATTTCAATAGCAGTTCAGAATCACTGTGAAGCCTTTACTTCCCTTGCTGAACAGCTGTTTTGCCTGTGAATGCTGTGGTTTTTAAATTAACGTTGTTTACAGTTTTTGCTATTTGAAATTTGTATCAACTCTTCTGGATGCATCTGAAAATGTACAGAAGGACGTTAGTAAGTAATGAATGGCTTATTTGCACAATTAGTGCAAATGTAAATTCTGCATTCTTCATCTCATAATTCAAGCAGATGTGAAGCGTTCTCTTAAAAGTTCTACAGGTTTTTTCAACTGTTGCTTTAGTAGTGATGTGCTTTTGCTATTTTTGGAGCACTGAAATCATTCTCTGCTTGCCATGCTCCATTGGGTTGCAGTGGAGATGACTGTCAGGGAAATACAATTTTCCAGGAAGCATTAATTGAAATGATGGTTTTATATTCAGCATGCAGTAACTGACAGACGTAGATAAGGAACAGACAAGATTCATTAAGTGGCATTTCTCCAGTTTTTTCATCTTTTTCTCCCTCTAAAAAGGCAACAATTAAAACAGTTTCTGTACAAAGACGTGCTAGATGAAATCAGAAATGAATTTAATGTACTGCACAACGTTGTAGAAGATGTTTTCTATGCAATTGCTTTCATTCTTCCACAAATTTCAAACACATTTTGGGAAAAATTTTTGGAAATGGAGATCTTTAGATCTTCATATATAAATGGTATTTCAAATGGCTTTCAGTTGCAGTGCTCTTTCATTATTTGCTCAGGACTCAATACTTAAGGGACAAGCAAGAAATAAAAAAAAATATTTGTGAACAGTAATGAAGTCAGCATGTGTAATATAGGAAAAAAAAAAAAAGGTAAAAAAAAAATGTAGCCGCAGGAAAGCCATCTCCCGGTTAAAAGCACTGGTGAGGACAGCTGTCCACTTGCAGGTCGTGCTGCGCTAATTGAGGTGTGTGCCATCTGCGCTGCCTGTCAGCGCGCGGGAGCCGGGGAGCAGCGCCCGCACATCCCCCGGTGACTCTCGTCCTCCGCAGGCAGCGCCGCGGGGCTCCCCCGCTCCACCGTTAGGACTCTCCAGAGTAACGTTTCTGAATAAAGCAGATTATTTGAAAAAGATAAGGAGTGTGCCCCCCTTATACCTTCTGCTGGCACTAGTTTGGAGGATTTAGGGAAGCTTTTACAAAATAAACATCTTCCATTGCCTCAGGTCTTCAGTCGCGTTTCCCTTAGCTGTATCTCTTTGTATAACTTGGGCTTCTCTGTACTTTATTGTCCCTTTCCGACCTTTTCTCTACAGTAATGCTTAGGACTGTTATGGGGCGATTTCATCAACTGGTGTGTAGATTTCTTCATTCTCTCCTTTCCTTTCTCTCTCTCTCTCTAAATACAGGAGCTTGTTAGTTTCTGTCATTCAGTGGGAGGAAAAAAAAAGAAAAAATCCCAAAATTTTGCTGAATTTTTTTTAAGAGCGATGGCCAGATCTCAGGAGAAGGGAAAACTTTCAGTTTCAACTGAATATTTAATTTCATTTCAAGTATCTCTAAATGTTTTACAAGAAAATAAATTTCATAATTAAAGATTAACATGCTCTTTTTTTTTTTAGGTGAGACTGAGTTGGTGAATAATTTCACCAAGAAATAGACTTATAGAGAAGAATAAAATCACACGTGCGATTTACCCATGCCTTTTTATGGGTCTTCAGGAAGATAATATTTATTACAAAAAATGAAAGAGTACATTAAATAAAACTTATGTCTCGGTTCCAATGTAGGTTACTTAGACTGTAGTCTGGAAGATAATGGTGACCACAGATGCTTTAAAGGCAGTCTAGTCCTCAACCTTATGGTGTCTAAATAAACCATTTTTGTCTCGGAGAAAAAGCAGCTCCTTGAGTTCCAGTGTCTGGCTTTTGCTTCGGAGGCTTCTCAGTCTGTGCGTGTGTTTTTGTGTGTGCTGGTCAGTAACGTAGGACAGGATGCGTATACGTTTTGTGGCCTCCGGACAGTAAAGTATATAGCGTAATTTCACAGTCATGAATTCATCATGTCGAGGTAAATATAATTAGTATTCTTGGAAAATAGCGCAGCTATCTCCGGCAGTATGTCAGCCATCCCTCTCATGCTGTTGAGTGCCCAGTTATCTACGTACCTGCTGGAGCTGGCCCACCGCTGTGCACATATGTTCTGTAGTGGAAAGTAGGCGTTTTTCAGACATCTCTTCCTTTCCAATGTGCTTTTGAGCTCTGAAAGCTCCAACTGCGTTTGTTCGGTGTCTGCTAAAGCCTGGTCCCTATGTCAGGTCCCATCAGTGGCGAGTGACTCCCGAGTCCTAACAGCTGTGATCTGCAGTGGCCCGCAAAAGGGCAACTCCCCAGGCGTTTCATAGCTGCAAGTCCTGTTTCCCAGGAGAAAGCCTTTACCCCAGGTTGGAAGCTGACTTGGGAGCCCATGGAGGAGCAGAGGGTTTGGCGTGTTATTGTTTGAATCACGGAGAATAATGTAGACACCCTTCATAATAGCTGGAACCTGTCTGTTACAGTGTCACTAAGCACTAGGTATGGAAAATTAAACGAAGTGAGGTAATAATAACTACAGCATGCCTTTATCTGGGAGAAGGATAGGGTTTCTTAGAAGCTGAAGGTGAAATGAAAGTTTGATGAGTTAACCAAGAGCCAGAAGCTACACAACAGCTGTAATTATATACCTTCTGTGAAAGGTGAGTCAACATATTTGCCTGTACTGTGGAGGGTCGATGCGTTGGAAAAGCATCGCTGTCATCTTGAGGAAATTACGCTGGGGCCTGGTGCCATCCCCGAGCGGTGACTTACTGTCACCCGCACGCTGCTGGGAACAGTCGCACCGGTCCTGGATGGATGAGGCACAAAGCCGAGTACCGTTAGCACATGAGAGCCCTGATCTCCTTCGCTTGGCGTCTTGAAGGTGCTGCTGATAGGGCTGTGGTTCCCCAGGTGCCCCAGCGGTGCGGCAGGCGCAGGCTCCCCCTGACCGGCACGCGGAGCGAGGGCTCCTCCTGCTCGCCCGCAGGCACCTCTGTGTTCTGCGGGGCTCGGCTCCCGCGTTAACTGTCTCCGTTGTGTCGTGTTAGGCTGAATAAGCACGAATAACTTTACGTTACTGATCACGTTCAAACCCCACAGTTTTGTAGATGTTGCAACTAACATCAAATATTACTTGGCAGGTATGTGTAACCACTGCCTTCATTGCACTTCTTTATGCTGCTGAGAGTGGTGTATGGGCACAGTTATTCTTCCCTAACACTTGCANTTTTTTTTTTTTTGTCTCTTTCCCCCCAAAGAGGCGCTAGACATGCATACGTTAATATAATTAAAAAATAGCAAAAAAGCACCTGGGTTGTTCAGCGCAACCACACATACTTACACCGTATCCCTAAATTGAACTGTTCTTACGTTGAAGTATCATGCAAAATACACGCATTTTTATATCGATTTAAGGAACCGCGTAGTTTTCCTTTTTACTTCCTTTGTGCATATAACCTGTCACTTGGGCTGTCCTTTTCCACGTAACAAAAAACTGATGCAGTTGGTCCCAGCGGTTGTGTGCCAGCATTTACACGGCAGGAGAGGTTGCTTCGAAGCAGGACAAGACATGCTTTATTGATTTATACGTTGAGGTCACCGACCCGAGGTCAGAACAAAGATACATGTCTTCTGCTACTGGTATTACCAAGAGCTGCCAACAGCTATTCCAACTGCATCCCAGATACACCTTATTTGTGCTTTATGATCTATTTTCAGAACTCATTGCTTATGTGTATGTATTTATCTATATACATAGGTCTTATTAAAGTAATCCTACTAACTCAAGGCCTTTTTACGATTAAAACTGCCAGGAATTAGTTCTAAATAGAGTCCGTGAGGATTCTGGTTAGAATGTAAGGATAAATCATCTTGCAAAAGCAAAATGTAAGTGGAAAATCTACCTATTTGTTAATATGCCATAGACAGTACGGCTTGTAGTTGTTCTTGGAGAAATAATGTATAGGAATGCAGATAAAAGTGGGCATTTTCTATTTCACTGCAATTTTAATTTATTTTATTTTATTTTATTCACAGGATTAGCTGGCACTGCTGCAGACCTAGAAAAGAGAAAGCTTATTTTTGGAAAAAATTTTATACCTCCAAAGAAGCCAAAAACATTCTTACAGCTAGTCTGGGAAGCGTTGCAGGATGTGACTCTTATAATCTTGGAAATTGCAGCCATCATATCTTTGGGGCTTTCGTTTTATCAGCCACCTGGCGAAGGGAATGAAGGTAAAAACTTTTTATAGAAGTCATTTGTATAAGTTTAAGTAAAACCAGTGCTGTATCTCAAATGGATTCCATCCCCAGCCTCCAAAAGGTCACGAACAGGAAATTTCCATGTGGTTTGTTCCTATTACCGTTACATCTGGTACTGACATATTTTTTGTATGCTTGACATTTCTTTATGCAAATAGCTGAACCTCATGCCATGTGCTAAACGAGTTAAAGAAAAATCGTAATATTGTTATAAAACTGCAGTGTTTTTGTTTCTGTTTTCACCTTTGAGCTTGTGTATAGTGTTTGTTTATTCACCTTAGATTTCTGTTTACCTCGTTACAGAGGAGAAATAGGTAATTGCTTATATAACGGATGTATCCTGTCTACATGGACGCGGACAAGGCTTCCGCCGGCTTATACCAGCTAAAGACTTGAACTCAGTGAAATGCCCTCATTTTTGTATTTTTAGTGATAGAGCTAAGGCTAGTGAGCCTGGCTCAGAAGGGGAGTATTAGAGGGCAATTTACATGTGCTACTTATAAACTATACACTGCAGAATCCTTCTGTCCTATCTGTAGAAAGTTCCAACACCACCACACCCCTCACACCCCCCCATCCCTCCATTTTTTTTCCCTCCTCCTTTGGAAATTACTCTTGAATTCACATGCTTAAAATACTCTCTCCTCTACATAAATGCAAGATTTCCATTTCTGGCAACTGATCCAGANCCCAGCTCTCTCATAGACTTATAAAGCTGGATAAAACACGCTGTGTGAAATGACGTGAATAGCTTGGCAAATGTATGAAGAATGCCTTCCTCTAAATATAGCCTTGAAATGCTTTTTACATTCGCTTCAGTTTCCTTTGGCTACTTTCCTTGAAGACCCTTCCTTCTTCCTTTTCCATTCACAAGCAGAATAAGCACGTAGCTATGCCGCGCTCGTGTAGCGTAGTTCTGATTCTTTAAGCTGTTATATATAATCAGGAATCTTTTGTTGCTTTCTCATTGAATTTTGAATATGTGACTTTTCAGCAGGTGTCTGATTGAGGCACGAAAAGATAAACTAGTCATTTGTTTTTTAACAGTAGAAAATGTCATTTATTATTATTACCTCATATAACTCGACATAGTAGAATACCTTGGGGACATTGTAAACCACAAACGATGCTTTACAAAATTAGAATTTAGCTCTGCATACCTTTTTGTTAGCCATAAATGTGCAGACTAACCTCTTATTTCTTAATTTTTTTGGTGGGAAAGGAATTTTGAAAATAAGATTGTTACAGGTTTTAGGAAGAGGAGATGTGTCATCAGACAAGGTTGTGGTTTTTTTAATTCTTATTATTTTGATACTGCATTTAAAATCTTTCTTTTCCCATGGGAAGGTATGAGCTATCTGAGATTCTGAGATGGTCTGAAAAGCTCAGCAGCACAGCCTGTGACAAAGTGTTTGTGTTTTCCCACAGCACAGTATTTTATTAAATGGTCACTGTTTTCCCTACGTTTTTAGAATTGCTTTCCTGGAAGGTTTTGCCATGTTTTACCCAGGGAGAACAAATCAAGTTAGTGAATATCTTTTAATCCAATTTTTTGAACACATTGCAAAGGTCCTTTATTTACGGTGTTTTTAAAAAATCTTTCTTTGAGCAGCTATATAAACGTGGGAGATTCTGTTTCATTTTAAAATTAGTATATTTTAAAAGGCTGACAAGGATACCTATAGTTTATTGGTAGATGTCCCTTTTAAAGGGTCATAAACATTGAAAACCTGCCATCCTAAGCTTGCTTTTGCCATTGGTGAAGTGGGGTGTATTCATACTTGAAAGAGGTGTGATGGTTTTGCTGCATAACCTTTGGTAACCAAGTGTAAAATAAAATTATGTGTAGACTAATGTTGAGTGAAATCCAAATTAACTTTTTATGAAGAAACAAAATACGCTGTTTTGCCTACGCTTAAGCCAATTTATTGAACAATTTAAGCTATGTCTCGAATTGAACGTGAACCTGGATTCAGACCAAACATGGGCATATGTGAGAAGAAAGATTGCAGTTCTTTGGGAGGGCAGCAACGCCTCTGCTTTCTGTCTGGTGAAATGTCTGCTGACCTCTCTAAATCTCTTACTCGTTCTGCATTGCTTCAGATTAGTCTGTCTGTGCTTTGCTGTTGCAATAGGGAATATGGAAAAAGTATCATGTAAGATGTAGCGTCCTCGCAGCGCTCCGTGTTGTGCCTGATCTCATTTTCTCGAGGCGAGAGGGTGATACTGCCGATGGGATGTCATGGGGGATCCCTGCCCAGGGGCTGGCTACGTGACAAATGCTCCTTTGGAAGCGTGGAAACCTGTATTTTCCTTTTGTGACTCTTGCCAGAATGAAAATTACTCATTGAAATGCACGTTTATTTGCAAGTTTTATGGGGTTTTTTTTCTTGCAAAGAATGTATTTTCTTCTGAAAATACAGCCCAGTGTTAGGAAGGAGAGCTGGCATTTTCCACTTGCCATCTACTCTTGAACTTGCCCACCTCCTCCACAGCCTGCTTTAAGAGTTCCTCCATGCGCTCCTGGGTGCCGTTGGTAGCCGTGCTGGCCAGCCCCAAGGTGGTGCCCGCGCGGGGAGCCCCTGGGCCTGCTGTGGAACCCGCTTGCCGCCCCTGACGCTCAATCCTGGGCTAACGAGCTTTGCTGGAAAGCGTTTCTCTTTCTAGGTGATGCATTCTTCACTTTTTTTTTNTTTTTTTTTTTTTTTTTTACTGTCTCTAAAAGTTGTTGGTATTTGATTTTGCTGGTTGATGACAATGTGAAATATAAAGCTTGTGACAGTCAAGTTTGTCTGCAGCTCAACTGAAGGTCTCCTTCGTGTGACAGGACGCTACTTCCTGGTGCGTGGCTCTTCTATAGTATATGAGAGAGCCTCCTCTTTTGCATTCTAATTGTTTCAAAATTAAATGCATTTTCATTTTGAAAATGAGTCAACAAGACTGTTCTCCTTCCCACACTTGATTTGCCCAGTCATCACTGCTAATTATCTGAACTCATCAGCTCAATACTGTTGCAAGGTGAAAGACTTAAAGAAAAAAAAAAAACAAAAAAAAAGACGAAACGATGAGCAGAGACTCGTGAGACACTGCGGGCAGGTGGGACGGCAAGGGGAGGTGGTGGAGCGCAGCCAGTTTCCACGCAGGCTCGTGGTGCGCACAGTGACACTGCGTTTCGTGTGACAGTGATGTTTGTGCTGCCATTGGCCTCCTGTCACACAGGGTCATCGTGCTGATTCCTTGGTCATAGCTGAAAGTGCCTCTGATCATCTTAGGCTTTTTCCATGTCTTTGAGGTCTGTGACTAGGATGGGATGGTGAACAGCACATGAGCCTTTCTGCTGGGGACAGAGCTACGTGAAAGTGGATGTTTCCACAAAAGGAACTTTGTCAATGGCAGAAACATCAGCATCAGCCAAATGCTTTTTTCCCCTTTGCTCAGAAAGAACTTGAATGAGAAGTCTGTCCAGGGAGCCATAACTGAAGCCGTAAAAGATGGTGTGTCTTGGGAGCTACCAGAGAAGGGTTTGAACAGGCTGGAGTCTACAATGAGAGCTGGATATGTTTTATTTTTTATTATTGACAAATACACAGAGAGACCTGACTAAGAGATGACGGTGGTGTAGCGCGAGTTCATTAGCAGCCACCAAAGTGGGGGTGGAAGAGATCTGAGAAAGCCCGTGGAAAGCACCGCTGCGGTTTGATGCAGCCTCTTCAGTCTTCCCTGGGAGAGGAGCCTGGGGCTGCGGCTCCGTCCTGCTGCCTCCTCGGCCCGGTAACGCCGGGCGTGCGGGACGGCAGGGCCCTGCCCCGGCCACCGGCCTCAGCAGCCGAGAGAAACACTGAATTGCTCTTGGGATGAACGTTTGGATATTCGGCATTTGTAAAGAAAATACTAACTTTACATCAAAGCTTAACTAAGAAAGGGATAATGGAAGTAAAATTTTACAGAATGTTAAAAACCAGCCAGTTGTTTTCTTTCAGCATTTTTGACTTGTCTTGCAACGTTTCGTTTGCTTATTGCTTAGGACTAACTAGGAAAGTTGCGACCATCTGAAAGTGACAGCCTTTCTTTGTAGGAATAAGAGATAGTAACACAAAAATAAGAGCCTTTAAGACCTGGTGTCAGGGAAAGACCACCTTGCATATTTTTTATGTATGTGTATGTCATACGCTGCCTTTATATCTCTTTATATCTGCCTCTCACATATCCTAAACTTTTATTTACTAATGACCTTATTAGTTAATATCATGAGTTGAAGTTATCTTGATATTTATTTTTTTTTTTTTTAGAATTGATGTAACTCTTTCCTCTTGGACACTTGAAACCTACTCTAATTCTTGAAGCTGTATCAGAATGAACATTTCAGTGGTTTCTGCAGTTTAAGTGCAAAATATTTCTCCTGAGGCTTTTGAAGGAGGAATGCATGATAAAATCTACACATCCAAAATACGCTAGAGCACATTAATTGCTTCAGGAACCTTGACTAAGGGTATAGTCTAATGGATGTATATGTTAGTGCGTTTTGCTCAATTAAGCAGTTATGAGCTCAGAAGTTCATTTTCAATGTGTATTTGTAGATTGGCTATTCTTTCCCATTTTAAGCTATGAGTATTGATACTTTGCCAAGTTTAAGTCCTTTGAGTGTAGCATAATTGCATTTCCAAACATCTGTAACGGAGTTTGGTGCTATCTTGAGAAAAGTAAGTAGATTATTATCTCCTGAGTTGCATCCAGTTTACGCTGTTGGAAACAGTTGACATTGCTGCGATTTTGAAGTATCAGTAGCGACATTTCTCAACCAGTCTGAGCTGGAGGAAGTAATAATCTATTGGTGATAGTGCATGAAGTTTTTGTTGTACTACAGTTCTTCATTTAAGATACAGGTGAATCTTGGAAAACATGATTTCATTTTCTGCTGCAATCACAAAATCTGATCTGCAGGAATTACAAGATAATGGCGTAGTTTCTTTTATTGCTTCTCCAGAAGCCACTTCAGTTCCTGTATTTTCATATTTCTTAGTAAGAGTGAAGGTTTCAAGAATTTTCTTCTCGGAAGCTATGCTGGAGTTGTTTTTATGATCTGCTTTACATTCCCTTGTACCATCTGACAGGCCATTAGGAGCAATTGAGAACTTCTGCATAAATTATTGTCAGCCCTGTGGCAATTACTGCTCTCATTACCGATCCACACAGAATCGTTTTTCCACTCTTTCAAAAAAGTGCAAAACTGCTGCTGCATTTCAGCAAATGTATTTTGAGAGAAGATTCCCGGTGCAGATGTAGTCTCTACTACAGTGATGATCACACAGGGGTGCGACTTTGGCAAGTTAAAAATACTTTGTTCCTCAGAACAAAACCCTTCTGTGTCCTGGGTTAATAGATTACAGGCTCTGTCCCCTGAGCAAACAGCACAGGGAGCCTGTGATACGTAAAGAGGATTTAATTAATATATGGGACCCTGGCTTCATTTTTTTTGTTACGTAGATTAGAGTTAGTCCAGGACTAAATTTGAGATATTTGTCTGTCAGTCTATGGAGAAATCATTTTTGTTTGTAGTTTGTAAAGAAATATCAAGTGTCCTCCTTTTAAGGACAGTATATGAATAGAAAGAGCCGCTTCATGAGATCAAGTATTGTAAAATCACAGAATGGTTTGGGTTGGAAGGGACCTTAAAGCCCACCCAGTGCCACCCCCTGCCCTGGGCAGGGACACCTCCCACCAGACCAGGTCACTCCAAGCCCCGTCCAACCTGGCCTTGAACCCCTCCAGGGATGGGGCAGCCACAGCTTCTCTGGGCAACCTGGGCCAGGGGCTCACCGCCCTCACAGCAGAGAATTTCTTCCTCAGATCTCATCTAAATCTCCCCTCTTCCAGTTTAAAACTGTTGCCCCTTGTCCTATGGCCTCCCTCCCTGCTCCAGAGTCCCTCCCCAGCTTTCCTGGAGCCCCTTTGGGGACTGGAAGGGGCTCGAAGTTCTCCCCGGAGCCTTCTCCTCTCCAGGCTGAACCCCCCCAGCTCTCTCAGCCTGTCCTCCCAGCAGAGGGGCTCCAGCCCTCTGATCAACTTTGTGGCCCTCCTCTGGCCCCACTCCCTCAGGTGCATGTCTCTTCTGCGCTGAGGGCTCCAGAGCGACACGCAGGACGCCAGGTGGGGTCTCACCAGAGTGGAGTAGAGGGGGAGAATCACCTCCCTCAACCTGCTGGCCACGCTGCTCTTGATGCAGCCCAGGATGGCTGGGCTGTGCTCTCAAACCATTGCATTGGTTCATTGCTTGAGGAAATGGAACATCCTTTGGGAGAGGGAGCTTAGACTCGGTTAGAAGCCCACCAAGGGAGTGAGAAATGGCAGTGCTTCTCTCAGTCGCTCCCAGATCTTGATCTCGTTTTGGCTTTAGATCTGAAGGAATCTCCCACCTGTTTTTTTTTTTTGTTGTTTTTTTTTTCGTGTGTGTTTTGGTGTTGGTTTTTTTTTCCTTCCATTCTTTCCCCTTAGGTCCTTGCTGAAACTGTCAGTTGTTCTTGCAGGAATGACTTAATTGCACTTCGCAATTCTTCTGTCCTTTTCTGAAGCCAGCTCCATAGCGTCTGCCCTGCAGTTCAGCAGCATTGCCTGTGTTCGGTGCGTGCCCCATCTGGCACTAATCTAACCCTGGCTGAACTGCTTAACAATTTTCAGACTTCTGCTAGCACTTCACTGGCAATTCCTGAGCCTTCCTGGATCCTCTCCCTTGTTACTGTCTTCAGGCCTTGTATCACATGTGGCTCTTATTACCTGGTTGCAAAAACCACTTATGTCAACACCTGACCATCTTTTACTGTTTACATGAATGTAACAAACCTTTTAAATTTTCTTTCGTGAATTTTGTTTCCTTATGTGGATTACAAAGGGGAAAACGTAGCCTGGGGTAAGATGTTTTACCATCCTGGTGTTCAGCGTGAAGCTGCAGGCATGTTGTCTGTTTTCAAGTGTACAGTTCTTTGCAGCTTAAGGGGGGAAAAAAGGGAAAAGTCTTTTTGGTTGAGGTAGCTGCTGTTAAAATTCCCAAGGCAAAATTCTACATTGCAAACAAAGTTAAATGATCGGTTACATTGCTTAATGCTGCTCAGTGGAGGTTTGGCTGGGCAAGCCTTCCTTTTACTGATGCGACAAGGCAATGAACAGGAAAAAATACAGAAACAGGGCATGGTCCCCTGACACGTGGTCCTCCCACGCCATTGCAGGAAGCTGCTGGTGACGTTGATGTGCTGCTGCGCGGGGCTGTGGCTGGGGTCCCTGCTCAACTCTCATGACTCGGTTTCCTTACAAGAGACTGTATTTCCTGGGATTCACCACTCGGTTGTTTCCTTATCGTTCCTGTAACGTGCCACATTGCTTGGTCAGGGAGAACTTGAGTTGGAGATTTAGGTAGGAACAGGTATCCATACAGCTGGAGAGAAGACAGAGGTGACGCCCAGCTCCCACGAGGGCGGTTGCTTGTCTTGTCCCTGTGCTAAGCCTCCTCTTGAGGTGGTGCTCACTTATACTCATGGTACCACTGTTCTGTGCGTATCTAGCAAATCTTACACTCCTTATATGTGAGCCCGAAGAAGCAGACGTGCAGGGACTGGATGGACAGCAGGACACAGCCAGCCAACAGGCTCATCAATGCTGGTTTCACCAGACAGCTGTAAAGGTCTGCGGTACAGAAGCAAAGGCAGCCGTCTGATGTTTGGATCAAAATCTCTGCACAAATCAGTCCGAGGGGAAAAAAACCCACCCCAAACAAACAACTTACCCCTCACCTTGACCAGATCTGTTGCTTGGGATGAGAAACATTGTGCTTTTCTCATCTCTCAGGTTACTGCCTGTGAAGGTACGACTCCAAATATGTCTCTTGACATTTCACTGCATTGAGCAAGTCTGTAGAAGTAAGTCATAGTGGGATTTGATCAGCCATTAGTGCAGGTATCTGTGGAAGGAAATAAAAAAAAGTTAAAATTTCATTTATTTATATATATATATATATATGGATGTAAAAGCAAAAAAATATATATAAGAATGTAAAGCAGCTGGCAACAAAGTTAGCTTTCTTAGTTAGGAGCAAAAGTGCTGAATTCAATACCGGCTAGCATGAACTTGTCCACTTTGTAATCTGTAGTGGTGTATGTTTTTTTTAAAAAATATTTCCATGGAATTGTGTCCGTCCAGTCCTCCTCCTTGCAAGTTCCCTGCCCTTGATGCAAGTTCTACTGGAGCAGAAGAGCTGCAAGAGGCTGTCTGCTGGGTTTCTGCTAGACTCAAGTACAGTGTCAGGATATAAAGGTCCAGTGTCTGTCCCAGTTCCCCGGCACTTATTATAGGTATTGTGGCACCTCACAGATTAAAAAAATGTTGCAATGACATGTAATTAAGACATTGCTCGTTCAAAACACTCCAAAATTTTGTTATTGCGGGCAGTATCTTTTTGTGGTTCCTGTTCTCGGCATTCCTTAGATCAGGTTGTGGTTTTATTGGTTTCCACATGACATCTGGCCACTAAAGCGGATTTTACCCTAATGACATAGAGCAGACATTGAAGCATTCCCCTGCATGCAGGGGAAAATAAGAAATACCGCCTTTCTAATACAGCTCTACGGTCATGTTAACAATTTCGCTAATTGTTCTGTATTTGCATGTATAAACAGATGAAGTTTCCCATCCAGCTTTTAACCTTTTCCATAAATTGGTTATGGGTTTTTTTTGTATTTATTTATTTGTTTGTTTGCTTGTTTATTGTGGGTAATTCCTACCCACCGTTGCCTGTATTTGCACATCAGCCAAAATCCTATTCCAGTTTATTATCATCTTCAGATTGACGTGTAGGGTTTATCTTCTGCTCTTGAATGCATTTCTCTGCATAGAGGGAAATTTTGCCTCCGTGGGAGGGTGCAGCTGGAAGTCCCAGCCGCCAGGCTGCGTCAGCAGATCGCGGTCACCATCGCGAGGTGCGTGTTAAGAGTAAGGGACAATGGAGAGGAGGGGGAAGAAGTAAAGAAACAAAACCCCGAAACACCCTTGGCACAATCGCAAGAAATACTGTCCCTGCGGACAACTCGTAGAGGTTGATTTCTTCAGTGTATGGGTACGCAAGAGATGTGTGCTTCCTTTCCGTGCGGAGGGAAGCAGCTCGCCCTGAGGACGAGTGCCAGGGCTGGCAGGGGCAGCCGGGCAGGCTCTGTCCTGTGGGCAAGGTGGGACAGGCAGGAAAGAGACCCGCTCTCTGTCCAACGGCACAGCTGGGCCTCAGATTTGGTGAAGTTCTTCTCTTTTCCCCAGTTTCTAATCTACGGTTTTCTTCTTTTCTGTTTCTTTACCAATAGTTGTGACACAACTACATTTATTTTAGTATTTGCAGGTAGCTGATATTTGGAGTCTCTCGCTCCTTCTGTGTCCAGTTCTTAACAGTTTTCTTCCCACTCTCACAGAAATGGTTTTGGGTTGGTTTTGTTGGTTGGTTGATTGTTTTTTTGTTTTAAGACTTGTTGCCCAGATCATAAACTTCTTATATTCTCTTTCCAAGAAGCGTATTGTCTTGGTAGGTTGATTTGCTTTTCTCTGGGGATTCTAGAAATCGTACGTTTTTGTGATGAAACCAGCTTATTCTTAAATTGCATAAATATACAAAAGGCCTGCTGGGGGAAACCTCAAAATAGATCCCAGCGTACGCAAACACATATTGGCGCAGGAGAAACACACAGGTGTCATTTGGGCAGGAAGCAAACATTGGCGATGGAGTGAGGAGCAGGATCAGCTCGGCAGGAGCGCTGCCATCTCAGCTGGTCTTGGACGTGGTACTCACTATTATTAAATCCTGCAGCAGAGTACAATCAGTTCCTGCCAAATGTAAACATACTGGTTTTATTGGTTTTTATCTTTATTGATCATTTGTGTTTCCTTAACACTAGAAACGAGCACTAGTAAATGTGTGCGCGGCTCAAGATTTCATTTAAACAAGAAATGCTCATGCGCCCCCTTTGGTTAAATGACCCCGGGGGACAGGCAGTTGTTTCAAAAAGTTTAAAAAAAAAAAAAAGGTAAAAAAGAAGGTAAAAGAAAGCACCAGTTATTGAGGAACTCTAACCAAATTGAATTAAACGTCATTAAAAAGTAACCTCAGATAAATAACAACATGAATATCTTGAGCCATCCCCTGAGGGATTCAGTTAATTTACTTCCTAGTGAGACACAATGGGTATAACTGAATATAAACTAAATGTTTTAATGCAGCATTTATCAATTTTTACCTCGTGTTTACCCATACAGTGCACATCTGGGATTGCATCGTATATTTTCCTTAGCATTTTAATTCAGTAGGGCTACATGGTTAATGAAGCACGTTCATTTTTTAATTCCTTTGCCAGGCTTTTACATACGGAGGATCTTGCAGGGCCAGTTCAAGATCCTAGGATACAAAGATTTTCACAGGAAAGTGTTGCATCTGTCTCCCTGTCTCTAAAAATCTGTCTCCTTAGGTTTCATTAATATGCACTTAATATATTTGATTAATGAGTGAAAGAATCAGAAATGTCAAAAATGAGTCAGCTGAACAAAGTTAATTTTCTATTCTTTGTGGCAGTTTTAGATCTTAATTAAAAAAAAAAAAAGAAACCAAAACATTTTGCATGGGATAATATAGATTGCATTAAAAATACATAAACGTAGGCATACCATAAAAGTCTGGTTTGTAAGGCCAACAATAATGGGTTTTTTTACAAACCTCCTAAAATCTTCGCAGTACATAGCAATAAACAACTGTAAGTCTTTTGGCAGCCCTCCCACTTACGAAGCCAACACTGAGATGAAAAACTGACTCCACAACCTATGCTTGTGCACCTTAGATTTAAATATTATCATCAAGTAATATTTTTGGTACCTTGAAAATCCTTTATGTCTTTAAGTCCTTTCCATAGTGTAAAATGAATTGTAGATAATACAAAGCCTTTTGAAAATAATATGAGCTAAATTTCATTCATTTTAATACTATGCAGAGATTTCAATCTTAGCTTCCACCCTGCCTCATGAACTATGTTGGTAAAAAAGGAAACCAACCCAGCATCCTTCAGCAATTCCTGGAAATGTTTTCAGAATTTCATTACTGAGGAGGGACCTTATCAAGACTTATAAATACTGAAAGGGTGGGTGTCAGGAGGATGGGGCCAGGCTCTTTTCAGTCGTGCCCAGGGACAGGACAAGAGGTAACAGGCACAAACTTGAGCATGGGAAGTTCCACCTAAACGTGAGGAGGAACTTCTTTGCTGTGAGGGTGGCAGAGCCCTGGCACAGGCTGCCCAGAGAGGTGGGGGAGTCTCCATCTCTGGAGACATCCCAACCCCGCCTGGACGCGTTCCTGTGCAACCTGCTGTGGGTGACCCTGCTCTGGCAGGGGGTTGGACTAGATGATCTCCAGAGGTCCCTTCCCACCCTACCATTCTGTGATTCTGTGTAATAATTAGCAAACATCTTCAAATCTCTTCTGTATCTCAGGTCAAGGGAACAGCTGAACTGTCCTGTAATCCCCACTGTAGGTGTCACCTCATCGCCCCTTGGCATGGCAGGGAAGTCCGGCTGCCCTGTCCCCGCTCTTTATCCCTGCTATTTGCAGGCTGGAAGTTCTGGTTTTAGTTTTGCAGGATGCTCAACCATTTGTACCGTGCAACATCATCTGTTGCATACCAAAGTGGGTACTTCTTCAGAGGGTTTTAGCTCTAACTTAATTTCATTTTAGCCCTTAATTAGAACAGATTTGGAATTATGCACACACCCCCATTTATATCAGAGCACTTTCTAATGACTTTGACTATAAAAGCCTAAAACGTGTATCTTACTCTGTAAGTCTGTATAGAATGTGTTCCGTAAGGCCCTTCAGATGCTGAGTAATACTAAATCAGTGGGAAACAGGTCGGCTATAAGCAGGTATAAGGGCAATGCAGCCTTAAAAGCTGATATGTCCTAATAGAAATCCTTTATCGTCTTTGCTGCTAAATAAATAACGCTGATCCAGCTGTCACTGCACTAGAGGTTTTTATTGTGCTGTCCAAGGAGGAAAATATGCAAGAGAAGCTGAGACAGTAGGAGTGCAACTATTAGAAAACAGCATTTTTATATAAAATAGATGAATCTCAAATACAGGTTAATTTCAGGTTATCAAGACACAACTTTTGAGGAGTGTTGTTGCACACACTCAAATACTTTTATCATTCTTCATAAAAATTAAATCATGAGATTCCCAAAGGATTTTTTAAACTGGTCTAAACCGTCTGTCAGTACAAGGGATGAAGCAGTTGGCATCCTGGAAAATAGAAGAAACAGAAGTATTTGCCCTCTTAAAAACAGCTTGTTCTGCCAGAATCCCACCATTTAACCTCCTTCCTCCTAAAGCTCGGATGAGGTGAAGCAGCATATGGCTTCTAGTGACATTAGCCCAATCTGTTTAGCTAAATAAAACAGTTCCTTTAAGAATTTGCTTAGGGAAAGTATCTTGTTTTTTAATTCCTGCCCTAAATCGTACTTCAGTGCATGGTCTAAACGTCCAGGAGTGGAGAACAGGAGGTTGGAGTCTCCAGCTCTGACGTGGGTACCCACACTCTCGTGATGCGAAGTATCTCACTGGCTTCCAATACTTGTATAAGGCTGTTTTCACAAGGAGAAAATTGTGCACCTTCGAGTTGTCATTACCTGGCCACACTATTTCATTTTGGAAACATTTTTGCTTTTATGGTGATTTCTAGATTCAAAAGATGGGAGTTTAGCTTTAGGGCTCCAAACTGGGTGAATTGTCAAGAGTCCTGGGTGGGACTGGGGTGACGGAGAGCACGATGCGAGGACGCTTTGGTGGCTTCTTCACAGAGGTCTGTCCCCCTACTCAAAAGCACTATCAACAATACTTAAGCCACTCTTGACAGAAATCTATCATTCTTACTTCCAAAAGGTCCCAGTGATGGAAATTCTGTGTCTTTCCTAGATAATTTGTCTCGGTGCCCGTGCCATGAGACAGTTATTCCTGATGTGCAACTGAAATGTCTCATAAGCATTTAAACGTACTTGTTTAGATTTTTACAGGGAAGAGAAAACCAATTTGTCATATTTATATTTCCAGCCATGTTTTGTCTACTTGAAGACAACTTGATTCTACATACCGATGTATAGCTATTTATGGGAAGTTACCCAGCTTTTTCAATGAGAATTTGAAATTTGAGTAACTTGTCAATAGGACAGAGGAATACAAGTATTGCACTGAATTCCACAAAGAGAGCCAGAATACCAGAATATTATCTTAAAAGGATTTATCTGGTGTTTAAACAAAAAGAAAATTCTCCCAAACCAATGAAAATCTGAAAGGTCTGAAAACATCTTTATTTTCAAAAGGATAGATAGGAATACTGAGTGTAGATAGGAATACTGAGTGTTTTCTTACTGGATTGTGAATTTAAAAATCAGTTCAAATTTAGCAGCTTTAAAATCGCAAATACTTTTTAAATTTGCAAAATTGTATGTTTATTATGTGACATTTTTTAATTCAAAGTATTTTTGGGTCAGGTTATAGGACTGTTTTCCAGTTTCAGAGGAGGGTGCTCTTTGCCCACTGGTCCACGTGAGTTCAAACAAACACTGTGAGAAGCCGAAGTCTGCGTGCACTTACGGTTCCTGTCTCTTGGTGGGTTTGAATTAGAATGGAAAACTGGTATCTGGGAAAAAAAATAAAGCACAGAGGAGTGAAACAAAGCAGGTATACCTGTTTGAACACAAAAACTGAAAAACTGTTGATGACAAGGCAGATGTACAGCATGTTGCTGCTTTTTTTTTGCCTCTTTTTTGCTTTTTTTTTTTTTTTTCAGAAATCGGTAACAATAAACCAGGCCTTTGAGACAAAATATCTAAAAGCGTATGCACGCACAGGTGTGATCAGATATTGAAGTGGGACCCGGAGAAAAGAACCTTAAAGCCTCTCCACTTCAAATCTGTGTAGACGCACTTGAGGGGTTATTTTAAAGCTTAATCAGATCGAGACTAGAACAAGCCCCCCCTCTGCAGGGCTCCACCCTCAGGAGGAAAGCACAGAGCGGTGTGTGGTTGCCATTACAGTCCCCGTCCATTACATCTAATGCAGTAGAGCTTACACTAGGTATAATGGCACTGACCTGTGCTACTTTTTAACTGTGCGCATCTATGTGCGCATATACACATGCGTATGTGTATTTTCACATATGGATATATACATACGTGTATCTTACCAGAAAAGTAACAATTGAAACAATTCCATTTTATTTCTGTTATGGCATAAGGAGTGAGTTCTGCCTTTTCTCTCTAGGATATGCTGCTCATCTTGTTTCACTTAAGTATGCATAAACTTTCAGAATCTTAAAATCGAGATGAGTTGAACCCAAAATGACGATATAGAATGTATGTTCTAAATCGAGGTTATCCTAATTACATGCAGCTTTAGCTTGCTTTGGATGTATCTGGATTAACATTTTCGTTTGGATCGAGTGTACTTCAGAGATTACATCTCCTGTTTGTCCCCAGTTAACACGCTTTGGTTCCCATCGGAGGGGGCTTTCGGGGAGTGCACAAACTGGATGTGCATTCAGGTGGCATTTCATCCCATCCTTCGGGATGCGAAACTAAACTGAAGAACGTGGTCCAGAAACATGTTTCCTTAGCATATAGATTTGCACTGTAAAACTGCTTTTATAGGGCCCCACTATTTATTAGTGTTGATAGAACTTTTTAATGCCTTCTGGTGCAAGATATTATGATATAATGTTTAATCTCTTACTGACGTGATTTTACACCTCTTAAAGCTTTTTATAGGACAAAGTAATGAAGGTGAGAATGTTAATGAAAGTAATAAACACTGTAGTTTACGAGCTGAGTTTGTGGCTGAGGTCTATAAATCTCCCATATCTTTTTCAACCTGGTTTTCTTGATCTCGTGAATATAACTGATGAGTGAGGGAGTACCAGCATCCAAAGGGGCCGAGGTCTTCCCAGAACTGTCTCTAGAGCACATCGCCAGAGCCTCAGCTCAAAAGAGTTTAATTTTCTGGTTGTGCAGTGTCCCAGCTGTGTTCGGTTGCTTCAGCAACTCAGTGGCAAATTCTCGTAATCAGTGGCTTTTGAGCTGTGGCCTGCGGACCACGGAGACTCTGTGAATTACTTGGAAGGGGCCTATTAAAATCAGTAAATGTTCTTGGTAACCTCTCTCTGCAGGGCTGGTGGGTTGGACGGAGTTGACAATTATTCTTTAAATGGTCTCGATGTATGAAGTGTATCAGTCAGCAACCATAACTTCATGCTGTGATCCAGTGTGATTTTTTAGAAGCTCCAATGAAACGTCTTCTCAAGAATTCCAGGCAAAGTCAACTTTTTTTTTAATTTTTTTTGTAGCATTTCTGTTAAATACAATCTTGCTGCAACTTCATCTTGGTTAGAGCATCTTGTTTTAAAGCCCCCTTCCCCCACCCCCCAACAAAAAAAAAAGAAAGGGAATATGGTTGAAGAAAATACATTTTGTTTGTATTAGAACACAGTCGAAGAGTCGCGGAACAGCACAAGCATCCATTACTCAGGCAGATCCCGCCCTAAAAGCCTTCCTCAATGATTTGCACTTCTCACAGAATCACGACTCTGTGATTCTTCTCATCATTCTGCTTCGGACAGAAAGAGAACAGGCTTTGTTTATAAGGATTTAGTAGATGAAGCATAAGAAAGATAGCTCTCAATCTGATCATGTATTTATGAAATATTTGTTGCTCTATGTTAATGTTAAATGCTTTTCTTAGGTCTATTTAAAGTCAAGTGCCTTGATGATAGCGAGTTTGCTGTCAAGCATTTATTTATTTTCGTGGGCTTCTGTGTTTCCCAGCGCTTTCGGTGGTCTGCCTTGGCAGCGGTAGCTGAGGAAGGGTATTTCAGAAGTACTGGAAATCGTCAGGGGTTGCTGTAGCAGAAATGGGAGCATTCTTCCTGATTTTAGAAACTTACTTAAGTAACTGCAGCTGTAGTGTTCGTACAGAGTGCCTGGATAGCTGGACCTCCAAATGTACCATGTTTTCTTGAGATGATACTTTTTTTTTTTTTTCCTTCAGCCGTTTGTTCAAGACCTAAATGGCCTGTTTGTGTTTAATAAGGCTCTTCTAAGACAAGGTTACCCCAATAACTGCAGTGTTCCCTATGCAGGTTTTTTAAACAGCAAGGTTAGAATTCTAAATCGCACTTAAACTTATTAAATTCACTTATTAAAAGTGAAAAAATGTCAACATATGGACAGCCACTTCGCTGCTGATAGCAGTCTAACAGGAATTCTAGTATCTCCCTATCAGTTTTATTCATAATGTTTTATTTGCTTTGGCATAATACCCTATTTGAAGCATGGTCTTACAATACGTGATCATGAAAAAAGGCATTCTTTCCCCTCCTTATTTTACTCTGAATCAGCCAGTGCCATTTATGTCAGCGTTCCAGTTAAGTGATTCAAAACTCACGCAGTTCTCTGGGATCGTAGTCTCCCGCATTGTTAATTCAATTTAGCGCGTATATCTTTCAAACTGAGTTTGTCTTTTACATTCAGTTTTGTCATAGTTCAGACATTTAAATAGTATCATCTGAATGGAATCCCTTACTTGTGCTGCGTTCTGCGTTGCTGTAAATTGGTTTGCCCTGTTGTTGATGCAGTTTAAACTTAAACACTTTTCTGATACAGTCAAATCGGTTGAGTTATCCTCAGGAAGCCTGACAGGGCGTATCAAGGCTGGCCACTACACAAAATTTCACAGCCAAGTATTGATACGTATTTCTATCCTGCATTGGAACTGAACCAGGGTCTTTCAGCTTTTTTCCATGAAAAACCCTGAGAAAAGAGCGTAAACTGACTGACGGAGCAAGAGTGTTTAAAGTTAAGACCATGTACACACCTGGATTGCATTCTTGGAACAATGACTTAAATTTGGAGAATTTTGTAGCTCCGTTTTTATATGTTCTGGATTAATATAAAGAAACCTTCAAGCTTAACCAGAATTGTCATTGTGGATGTTGATATTTGTACTGAAATGAAAAGTTACATCAGAAAGAGTTGGTTTTGACAAATACAAGTATTTTTTTATATTTGATACAATTTTTTTCAGTATCTCTATAGAGATAGTTAAATAATAATAAGCATATACTTCTTTGTGGAATAGTTACAGGTTATACTAGCAGATATACAAGCTGTTTGTAAGCCGTATCTTTACTAGAGAAGGTCATCGTTACAATTATCCCAGCACAGCCTCCCGCGTTGGACAAGGCTCTTGCTCCACAGAATATATTATCCTCTATTGGGAACCTTAGTTTTTGACTACTGGGCTTTACTTCTCTCAATTAACCTCTAAATAATTAATTACTTAGAGAATTTAAGAGAAGACTAATTATTTCATTTCATTATTTTTTCTTTTTTGAAAAAGTTTTTACCGTCATACATTAGTAAGTATGCCTGTGAAGCTGTTTGTGATTGTTTATTATTATGGGGTAAATATTATCGATGATGTGTGAAAACACTTGCTTTGCAAATCCTTCCTGGGTTGCACAGCAAACATATTTACTGAAAGATAATTAAGTGAACATAATTTCTCTTTTGTAAGTGTTTTGATGAAAATACACTGTGTTGATTGTTTTATAATATGCTATCGTGGTTTTTACCATATTCTTAAAATGCTTACAAATGGCCTACTCCTAGATTATTCAAGGTTGCAGTAAAGTTTTATTTAGTAGGTGTTGTCTTTCCTGAGGCTTCCCTATTTACAAACTTCTTCATTCTGAACTTCCTACTTTTCTGGCGGGGTATGCAGTCTGCGTGTCTGTCTGACTCTCTCTTGCCCCTATTTCTTTTGAACACCTTTTGAATGAGATGGAACAAGTGAGGTTCTGCTCATCCAACAGGCATCTGGGGATTTTGTGTCCATTGGTATTTTTATTGCAATGTGGAAATCTGGAAACGGATCTGGAAACACCTTACATTTGGTGTCTCTGTAAGAAGCAACAAGAAAGAGAACACAGGTTTATACACAGATTCTCAGAGTCAGCAAGGAAAGCTCGATTTGGGCATCGCTCCCTGCCCAAGAACAGGTAACTGGAAAGGAAGTATGGAAATGATACTAAATGTGTCAAGGACTCAGAAAACAGTAGATATATCGCTTCTGGAATACAGATGGCAAGAAGTGTAACATCAGCATTTGTCCAAAGAAGGGCTTTGCTCTGGTTTTGCTCAACTGTATCAAAACTATCCGTTCTGCGCTGTTCCCCAGCCCCAAGTGCGCTTAGGGAGCAAAGTCATTACTGGGTGTCAGTGGTATTGATGAATGACCTAAGTTTAAGATTTGAGCTGGCTTTGGCAACAACACATTGAGAACTTGTAAAGTGCAAAATGTGCACATTGTGTCATATGGGACCTGCAAATTAAATAATTGTTTCATAATGTGAAGTGACCTACATCTGGTTTCTACAAATCTGTGTTGGACTGCAAAAAATGAAGTCCCATAGATACCTTCCCTTCATTAGAGATGTGTAGATCATGGACAAAACTGGGATGCTTTTAGATATTGCTCATTAGATAGATTTCCAGGTTGCCAAGCACGACTTAACTCTCAACTGGGGACATGAGGTAATGAGATTTAGAACTTTGGGATGAAATATAAAATCTTCTCGCATATTTTCCAGGAAGAGATTCTCCAGAAGTATCAATTCCATAAGTAAAACTCAGCTAGGACATGACCTTGCAAGCACTGTTGAGTAACTGCACTTCAACTCTAAACACAGAGAACAACTTTCCAGGTCCGATTCTTACATTTGAAAACTGTATTTTAACTTTTGAATGTGTGGCTGTAATTACCAGACATTTTTAGCTCTGAGCAAGAGCAAATACAGCAATCGGATGTCAAGGTTTTCCCTTGCAATCCCCAAGAACAGGGCTCGTGATTAAAATGTCCATATTGGCCTTTCTCTACCTTCTCTCAGTGGTGACAGATGGAAACAAAAGCGAATGTAAACGTTCTAGAAATAGCTGTGCGGTCCTGTTCCCTTCCGTCGCTGTCAGTGGAGTTCGGACCCCGTCCTTTTGACTGATCTGTGCAAAATGCGTTTCCTCGGAGGTGCCAGTCAGAAGAGTCTCGCTCAACAGATTGCAGCTCTTGAAGTTGAGCGAGTCTTTTAATTAACATTTCGCTGCTCACAAATGTTTGTGATCAGGCTGAGGGATGTGTGAATGTATATGCTTTCAGGGCTTACAGATTTGTTTCCTTGCATGAGTATGTCAAAGCTGTGTAAATATTTAATATTGAACTCTAAAGTTGACAGTTATATAACTAATTTACAGGGACAGCATCTTTTTTTCCCCGTTTTTCTCTCCCCACCACCATCCGCTGGAGTCCTTGTATAACTAACTGACGTATCGCCAAGCAAGGAATTCTGACACTGTTGTCAAGCGAGCATCCAAAAAATCTCTTTTAGTGAGTACACCAGCACCCTAAGCCGGCAGTGTGTGTTGTGCAAATATCTCACGTTAGTAAATCCCTTCTGCTTGGCTGGTCACAGAAACCAATGTGTTTCTGGAGAACGCCGTCTGACTTACTACTAGAAAATGGCTTTCACGGTCAAACAAGTCCTTGGAGAGTACGAGACAAAGACAGAAAACTTCATCTTCTGAAGTTGTGGTGACTTCTGCAGCGTTGCTGTCAGCCCTGGCTCTGCTCGGAGCTCCGCCAGCCTGTGGCCTCGGAGCTGTCGGCCGGGGACACCCTCACACCGGGGAGTGTGGGAAGGAATACTGGGATATTGGTACTTACTGGGATATTGGAAACTGGCAACCACTCTTTGGACTAATTTTGTGGCAAATGGTATGACACAATAGTGAATTTGTAAAAATATGTATTACGATATTTGATACAGCTTAAAAAAAATCTTGTTAAGGAGGGGAGTCTTATGGTATTTATTGTATAATTTTTGATCATTTTTTCTTTTCCTGAATACGTTTGATAAAATAAGTCACATCGCTTCTGATGTTAGTAACAAGAGCTAGCTCTACTAATGAAAAAGCCGTAACTTTGGAGCTGCTCAGTTTGCTTTAACAACATCAGTGCTGGAGTTCCAGCGAAGGAAAAAATGTCTTTACAGAAAGCGATTAAATCAAAAGTTTTTATCGTGGGAACTGTTGTCTTTCTGATGACAAAACCAGTTTGACTGACTAAAAAAATTACCTCTGGGGGCGTTATGAGATTTTCCTAGGGAATTTAAATGCCACAAGGTACTTTCAGCTTAAAAATAGCAATGTGTAGGTTGAAATGAGTAGCTGAGAGGTATGTGCTGTAGGTTGGGACTTAGGAATACAGATGTTCACAGATTTTTAAAAATATGCTTTTTCTGATTTAAAAATTACCGTGCTGCAGCTTAAGACTGTATGGTTTGTAATTATAATTGTTATCCTTTTCAGAGCAGCTTTAAGAATCTCCTCATAACCGTTTGAAGTCTTAAACAGATATCCTGTTTAGCTGCACAGTGCTTGGATGCTTCTTCCTGTATTTGCCCAGATTTGGTTGATGTGACAAGAAACGTGTACTGAAATGTTGTCTATGACCTTAAAAGCATTCCGGTTTCCAGCTGTCAGGTGATGCTGTCCTGGCTATTTGTGGCCTTTTCCTTTTCTGTCCGCCCCCCCGCTTCTGGCTTTTACCAAATTGAAACAATTAATAACATCAACCAGTTACAGTGAAGTTTCTTGGTCACTGTCTCCCTGAAATGCTTTAACCTGCTCTTCTGGATCTTCCTCTCCTTTCTCACCTTCCCCTTTAGCTACAAGTGTGTTCCAGTCTTTGCGATCATACAGTTCCCTTCCCTTTTAATAGCCTAGGCCTCGCTTTCTTATTTTTTTTTTTCTATAAACCTATATATAATTAAAGTATTGCTAATGCAGCGTAGGCTTCTCAGGCTAATTTTGAGATTACTGGCAATTAATGAAGTGCAGAAGAGGGCCCAGCGCTGTGAGTGCCTGGGTATTGGCTGGGCTCTCCTGGTTCCCGGGCAGGTGTTCTGGCCCGTAGCCCGTGATGCCAGGTTGCCCGCAGTCTCTTGAGGAGGTTGGAGCCCAAGTTGCTGCGGCTTCAGATGGACTGACTGCGTCTGCTCATTTGAATTACTTTCCCACCCCTGTTTTTCCTGAATCCTCTTTACCTTTGGATTCTATCTTCCCTTCATCTCCCTTCTATAGAATATGTTTTCAACAGTCTTTGCTGACCTATTTCTGGTCAAATTTTAAGCTTTTAAAACTCTGTTCTCCTTCCGCACATTTTTGGTAGCGTACTTCTGAGATGTTTTATGGAGGGCATGATTGTATTAGCCCCCTTTTGTGTTTCCGAATGTTGGTCGAGGCCGCGCTCCCAGGTGCTCCCGCCGCCCTGCGAGGGTTCTGCTCCCCTCTGTGTTCCCGCACGCTCCTTCCGAGGGACGCAGCCCGCTGTATGACTTCATCTGCTTTTGCTGTGCCAGAGCAGCTCCAGCCCTTTCCATTCTTGACTTGCAGTCAGATGTTTCTAATCTCGGTTTCAAACTGAGTATGCATTTTCTGTCTCGTGAGGATGAGACTTTGGGGAATGACACACACATGGCATATGTTCATAGTTATGGTAGAAAATAGCTTCATATTAGGAACTTGTTTACTTTTTTGAATTTGGATTTTCTGACAGATAGGACCTATGTTAAGTATAATTTTAAATGAGCACTTCACAAATCACTGTCTTGGAATAAAACCCTAGTACAAATCGCATGTGCATATTAAAAATACTTTTGTGATGCTTTCAGTCTGTGCCTTTCAATAAAATCTCAGGCATGTTTGTTTGTCAGAAACAGTGGGAACCAAGTACTGTCTTGTGAAAGCTCAACAGCAGTCTTAGACCTTAACACAATTTTTTAAAGCTCATATGAGCATTCTTAATAAGCATTTGATGCTTTAAACCAAGTTTTGCTACTTAGGCATGTTATTATTAATGTCTTTTGCGTGTCTGATTTATATTCCTTATTTTGCCCTTACCTATAAAATCAGTACTGTGTCACTCTGTGCTACAATAAGGAGAACAGATAGTGTAAGTGTATAGTTAAGAAGTATGTGGGGTTTTTCTCCTATGAATACATACAGTTTCTTCCTGTAAATTCATATGAGTCTTTCTAGAATTTCTAGAAAGCCCTGTGTGGTACAATGGCAGAAGGAAAAGAAAAAAAATGGTTTTCCTTAAGCATATGAGAAAGAATTCTACAGCTTGTACCAATGGAGATGCAAGTTTCCATTTTTGTTCCTATGAAAAGGGAATATTTCTAAAATAGTTTTGAAGCAAGGACACAGCGTTGTTCACGAAAATGTTCCCTGACGGATAGGTCATCTCGGGAAGGGCAGGTTGAATTTTTAAATCCTGCCTGTCTGTAAATTTCTGCTTAAAAAAAAAAATCTGTTCTGAAATCTTGCTATTGTAAGAACTAGATAGTTATTTACTTCCTTGAAGTTGCTACAGTTTATTCCTGTAATGAGAACGATGTGCACATTTTGCATGAGTTTAGCACTTCTATCCCATTGCATTTCTGCGGGACTGTAAAAAGCAACGAGAGAGGCCTGGGAAAGTCTGATGATCAGCTTGGTTAATACTGAAAGAGTCTGGGTTTAGTTATATTAGGCTAGGTCCACAAAAAGTGCAGTTTCATTTCTGAACTGTTCTTAAAGTATCTGCCTGCAAGTCGTGGATGTTCAAAAGCCTGTCTCAGCTGCTGCTTGAACTTACCTTGTCCTTTACATTCAAACTCCTTGCATAGCTTTGGGGGGGTTTTATGATATTTTAGGACCACCAGTCACCTGACGTGTGGGATTAAATGAGGGCATCAGCTAGAGCAGACAGGAGCACCCATGTTTGTGGTGCTTAGGAGAGGACATGGCTGGTCAGCCTGCGGGTGGGGGTCTGCAGGGCAGGGACCGAAGGTTCCCATTTGTGTAATACCAACCTTTTTGTGGTCTTTGAAATTGTGGTCCTGACTTCTGATCCTTGGAGAGAGAATGGAAAAAAAAAAAAGGGTGTCAAATTTAGCGACACTTTCCAAGAGCTTGATCTAAGTTCAGTCTGTTTTCTCCAGATTCTCTTTTGTTCTTACAAACGTTTTTTTCGTCTGTAATATGAAGAGGGAATTATGTTCTTTGCTTGTGTATAATCTATGAGACACGTGAACACAATTCCTTTCACCTTCATGATAACATCTTGTATTATTTACGTGCTATGTTAGACTATTTTTTCTGGTTATATGAACGTACTAGGAATGGTATTGTTTCTGCTAACATGGAGATCAGTTATGACAACACACACACACGAAATTAATTTCATTACTCAAGTCAATGAATATTTTTATTTTTTACCTGTTTTTACTGAATCAATAAGCTGTGGGTTTTTTTTTCCTGTGGGGACACAGAAATATTAGTCTCCAGGCCATTCAAGGTACAGTGTGTGAGCACTGGGCTGAGGTGCCCTGGCAGCCTGTCGGGGCTTTTTCTCCGGCACATCTCAGAGACAGCGACCAGAACTATAGGAGCTATTGGTTCTTTGGAATAACAGCATTGACTTTCTCAAAACTGGTAGTTTTCTGCTGTAGAGGGGGGATATCCTACTCATCTAATATTACTATAAAGTTTATATGTGTCCAGAGCCATAATGGGATCCTTATAATGAAGGGCAAGGCGCAGCTTGTGTCTTTCAAACGGCTGATTTTTGGGCTATGCTGATATAGCTCAAATTAAAAATTGTATTTAAGTATTACATAATGTTAAGTCTTGATTTTGTAGAAAATATCATGGTATAAGTTATCAGTAATCCATCTGCAGAAAGCAAAGATTTGCAGTGAAAGCATAAGGCGGCAAGTTACAGAATAAATAGCACAGCCGTGGGAATGGCGAGAAGCGCTGCGGGGCCGAGAGGTGACTGCTGTCACCCAGCCCGGGCCGAGGGGTCACCGTGGGAACACCACCTGCTTGTGCTTCTGTAGGAGCCAGGCTAAACCTCAGCCATCTAAAAAGGCAGAAAAGTCAGTCTCTGGCTGTGACTAGACCAGGCCACCGTGAGAAAGAGGAGAGGAGGTATGCGGGTGAAAAGAACAGGGTATTCATGATACTTAATTTTAAATCATATCTAGTGAAAAATGAATTGTGAATTAGTTGTACTAGGAAGCCACTTGGTCCAAACAACACAAAAGCAAACCTACTGATTTGGAAAAGGAGTCTAAAATTTAACCAAGGCCTATTAAGATGATTAAGGGTAAACAGAGGAAAGTTCATTAGTCCTTCCCCAAAGTAACGTTCTGCAGAAGGAAGAAACTACCGATCTGGTTTGCAAGTTGCATTTGCGACTGGTTTTAAGTAGCGTAAGGTATTAACTTAGGAAAGGTTACTTTATTTTTCTCATGGGTGCTATAAAAATGGTTTCTTTCGCAAGGTTCTTGTACTGCTGATAAAGGTTCACGTGGGACATGAGTCCAAGGGTGTCCCTGCTGGGAAACCCCTTCTCCTGGGAGTCAGCTTTGCCTTTCGGTTAGGTTAGGGCTAAAGTTAAACTGCAGAGAACATTGGTAAAAACTTCAATTATTTTAATTGTCTTCTGTTCACCTAGTGGACGTTCAGTCTTAGCTTTCTTCCTTTCCTTTGGGTGGTTTTGTTACTGTTCATATGCAAGAGAAGTTACTCAGCTGGTTAATTAATTATGATGCTTATGTTACAGGGAAATCTTTGTAACTTAAAAATAGAAATGAAATTGCTTGTTAATTCCCTCTAGTGACAGGTGAAGAATATACCAAAATTAAACTTTAGTCATAGATGGCAGCAACTCTGTTGCTAAGTTGCTGAAGTCCCTGGTACCTGGGTGAGATGGAAGAGCGATGTCAGATGCCTCCCCAGTTCACTTCTTCATGAAAAATGAAACAATTTCTTTTCTGCCCTGGTCACTCGGGAGAGGAGACTCGATTGTCCAGCCTGAGTTCTTTTTTTCTCTCCTGTCACTGGGGTTATCTCTCAACCGTGTGATTCTAGTAGATGTACTTTGCTGTCCACTACTATAAACTTATAAATCTTCTTTTTGCTCTTATTTCATTAAGAAGGAGAGCTATATTAGTTTCATTTTGTGAATACTATCTATGAAATTTATTTAAATTTTATTTGCCTGTGGCTTTGAAATAAATAATTAGCAGATGTGTATAAAACAATTCAGAATTAACGCTTCAGAATTAGTACATGGAATGTATTTTTTTTAGTACTGTTTTAGTTGTGACAAAAATAATGTACTTATTGTTCTCTAAGCGTGCCCCTGTATTTCTCTGTAAGGAAAAATGATGAATTAATATTAGTCTATTATTTTTGCTCAGTGTTCCCTAATACATTTCATTATCCCATTTGAATACTTAGATATCACATTTAAATACTTAGTTCATCTCAGTAATCTTTAAACAAGTGTTCCTTACAAGTATGTTCAGTTGAGAACATTCGGAAATTGTTTTGAAAATTATTTCTTAAGTCTGTTTTAATTTTTCATCTGTTTTTCTAATCTTAATGTAATGTCGTTGCTTTCAATTGATTGATGTTACTCGTTGTTTTAGACCTTCTTGCCATGCTTACCGAGTCCTCCTCATTTCTGGGAATGCCTGCTGGCTCAGGGGAAGCTGTCAGCCCTGCTCTTGGATAACACTATCGGTGCCTTCCTTTCCCATTTGTTTAGTTTGGGCTTACCAAGAATAGCTTGTTCAGTGGAAAAATTAAAAGATCTAAAAATGCTATTGATTTGTTTTCTTTCCCTTTTCCTCAGGCATCTCTACTTCTACTTTTTCTCTGCCCCGCCATGTTTCATTTAGCAGACAGTGCTTTGAACAGCAGTTCTGTTCCTCGGCCTTACTGTGATTTTGCAGCAGGTTTGTCGTCTTGTGCTAACTGCGATAAACCCCGTCTTTGCGTGACTGAACGCTTCTTCGTGTTGCCTTGGCAGGGTGTGGTACTGCGACAGGCGGAGCTGAAGACGAGGGTGAGGCTGAAGCTGGCTGGATTGAAGGTGCTGCCATCCTACTCTCCGTTATCTGTGTCGTCCTCGTCACTGCCTTCAATGACTGGAGCAAGGAGAAGCAGTTCCGTGGGCTTCAAAGTCGTATTGAGCAGGAACAGAAATTTACCGTTGTCCGAGGTGGGCAGGTTATCCAAATCCCAGTGGCAGAGATAGTAGTTGGTGACATTGCACAGGTGAAATACGGTAAGTTTTGACAACTTGATGGCTACTTTTCTGAACTTATTTATTCTCCTTTCCCTTTCTGGCAGAATAGACTCATTTCACTGGAAGTGATTTAAAAGACAGAGAATTACGTGTTGTCATTATTGTCCACAGTAAGATAACAATTTGGCTGTTAGGGCAAAAGGAGAACCTTGCTATAAAATTGCACTAGGTAATTTAGTTCCGTAATCTTCACTTCCTTTCACTGACAAGGACAAGAACTGTTTGTACAGAGGTAGTTCTCTTACACTATCTGGAAATTTTGGTTTCTGTCCAGTTAGGAATAAGAGTAAGTAGTCCTAAATGCTCTGTGAAAGGGAATTCTGCCTGTGTGCTCCTCTGGTAGGCTGCTCCAGAGCTATGGATCCTGTGAGTTCCCTCACATCGGGGGCTTCTAAGAGGTGGATGCCGTATAAGCACGTGCCATGGGGAAAGCCCTGTGCTGCAGTGAACAGGAAGACCTTTGCAGGAACCCCGTGTGCTCTGTGTTTGAACGGGCAAATTCCAGCAGAACGCCTGCTCTGTCAGCCGTCACGTCTGTCCTGGACTCAGCTAGGGCCTTCCGGAGAGGGAAGGGGAAAGGGCGGCTTGGCTGTTTGGTAGCCCTTGTCAGTTCCTGCGAAGTCTGACATAGAAACCTTCACGTCATGTTAAGAAGAGTATTCCCCTTGCCAAATCTCAGTGATTATTATGGTCATCGTATGTTAAATGTGGTGTGTTCTGATTCTGGGGTAGCACTGGGCAAAAGCTAATTGCAATACAAAGGCCCTTCCCTATAGGATCACGATAATATGGCTAATGTGGACCAATACGGTAGTAATTCTTTCACTTTTGCTTCCATTTTATGTTTTAATGCAATTGTTGTTAATTCTGATTTTATAATAAAAATCATTATGTAATTATAAAAATAACCTTACTAAACCACAGTGGTTTTCTATTACCGTGTTCTTATTGAAAGGTGATCTTCTACCTGCCGATGGGATATTTATACAAGGAAACGATCTTAAAATTGACGAAAGCTCTTTGACTGGAGAGTCAGACCAAGTCCGCAAGTCTGTTGACAAAGACCCAATGCTACTGTCAGGTAAATCTGCCTGAATCCTTGCTGAGTTGTCTTTTATGCACTGCTTTGTTCATATTTTATTTTGATTTGTTTTGGTTTTCCACAGCATCAGGTTTTGGTAACCTAGATACCACTGGTCTCCTGAAGGCAGGTGCTGGCTGTGTCTGTTTGTCATGCAAAAGACGTGTTATTGTTTTTTGATTGTGTGCAATTATTTCTGATTATTATACTTAAGAAAGTATCCCTTAGGGAAATAACAATTGTTTCAATTTGTTGCCTGCTAGTTTTAATTTAACCATTACATTTCAAAGCCTTTTAAAGTCTCTTTAAACACTTTGTGTGTATACTAGACGCACTAGAAAAAGAAACAACGTGCTTTGAAGGAAATGGATATACAAAAATATTGTGGGTTTGACTTCTGTGGTAAATTCAAGTTATTTGTAGTATTTGTATTTTGTAATGTAATTCTATATAGTAAATCAGTTAAATAGAATGTGATGTTTTAAAATTTCAATAACTATAGTTTTTAAATAGGTTGATTGTTGATAGATTCCAGCTGGGATGTGATTGCAAAAGAACAGCCCGCTAATCTCATGACAATCATCAATGTCTTAGAACCTGAAACAGTCATTTTCAAATACATTGGAACTTTTTATTCATGGAAAGGACTCTCTTCGCTGCCTGGTTGGATGGTCAGCCGAGAGCCATCCCGACTAGAACATCTCGGTTGGAGTGCAGCAGGCAGGTGCATGTTCCTGCAGAAATCCTGCCCCCGTCCTGCCCCCCCGAGCTGGGGTTTCCCAAGCAGCAACTCTTGGGAGATGCTTTTGTGCCAAAGAGACTAGTAGCGCCAAGTGACAATTTTTATTGAATTAACAGTGCAAATCCTTTCCAAATTTAAAATCAGATAATTAGCTCACTAACTATGAAATTATGACTGTTTATTATGTAAATTATGGGATTGTGGTCTGATAAAAAAAACATCAAATTTCAGTCAAATGTGGCTGCATTAACTTAAGATGAAGAAATTGCTAATGTTACTTGTGGACTTGCCATTGCCACAGCGTTCAAGAGCCTGTTAATGAATTTTAACTATCAAGCTTCAAGCATCGTTCTGCCTGAAACTGCGTATTAAAAAGGATTTTTTTCAAATGACAGAAAAAATTTCTATCACTTCTGAGAATAAAGCAGCAAAACAAATTTCATTTGCTCTTTTAGGAAAAACATCCCTTTGGTTTCTTTGAAAACATGCTGGGTTTTAGTTGTTAAACGTTTTTGCTGCAGTGTCCCTGCCAAGTGTATGCCTTTTGCTGTTCATGTTGTAAAACCCCAAGTTTTTCCAAGTCAGAAATTTCTGAAAGGCGTGTTTGCACATGTTCAGTAGAGGCTAATCGAGATTAGTGGGGCAGCTGCAAATGCCAAAGGCTGCATTTGTGCAGAGAAAATACAATTAAGAGCTCAGTATTTGCAGGTAGTACCTATACAGAAATGCTGAATAGTGGGGACAGTGCCGCTTTCCAATTCTTTGTGTCCTTCGGGCTCCTTGAGACACTGTAGGGTAACTTGAGGAAGTGTTCTGACTTTCCTGAGAAGCGTATGAACCCACTGACTGTTATTTTTGCTAGTTCTACGACAGTTTGATTTATCCTGGTAGTGCAGCTGTTTAGGCTTCACTTGATTGCGGATTAAGAATTCTCCTGCAGATGCTTTCCAAAGCGTAAACGGGGAGGCCTGCAGTGATATTTTGAGGAAAGGTAACTGACTGGTGCTGGTCCTGACAAAAATTGTAATCCAATCTTGCCCTTGAAATATTTGTACATTCTTTTTCCACTTCTTTTCCCTTAGCTGATCGTTGTACTGTTTTGTACATAAAACTTCATAACTGGAAGAAAATTTTCATTTTAAAGAGATAGTTTTAAAAATCATATTTTCTTACAGAAACTGTTATCATGAAATATCACAGACTTCTATCAATTGAAATACCCTGTTGTTGAATTCTAGAAGTTTTGTCAGTATGAAGTTTCCATCCGTTTGTGTACTCTCACATATTCCTAGATTGAATGAGATCTTTTGGAATGCCCATGGGTTTCGGTGGTGGCAATGAAGATCCTGAAGGTATTGCCCTGAAAGGTGTCATGGGAAGAGAAAGGGAAGGCAGTTGAGTTAGGAGAAAAGGTGTCACGCTTCCCAAAACTCAAATTTCTTTGCTATAAGGAGAGAAATTTGTCTTTATGTTTCTATTGCAGAGTTAAAGTTTAGGCTCTTTATTTTTCTCTATTACTATGTAATCTCTGTTGTGATTACAAAGAAGGTGAATGTGGTATTTTAACAAGCACTGGACACACCTTTTTTCCATACTGACGCGAATGAATTTTTACTGATATCATGTTAGAAAATCCACGAACTCTATTTGCTCAGAACCACCCCCCACAAAAACAGCAGACAGACCTTAAGTTTTCCTCTTACCTTTGCATCTGAAGACATCAGTACTTTATCTCCAGATAAGCTTTTGGAATTTAGACAAATATTGTCAGGATGTTGCTTGCCACTGTTCTCTTGTAATCGTCTGTTGGAAATTAAAACAGTCTACATTTGACAGAGGAATAACTGAAAAAAGGTAACATTTGAATTGCAGCCACGGTCTGTTTTGTGAATCTAAATTTGGTGAAAGATAAACACCCTGAATCAGGAAGTGTTATTTTCACCATTGGCACCTGAAACAACATTTTTAATATTCGATCAGTTTCAATGACATAATTAAACTAAATGAGTTTCTGTGCCTAATGTCCTGTTTAATCATCCAGATAGTAATTTACTGTACTTGAGAAGCAATTCTGAAGGGTACAAGTGCTGACTAACCCAGATGGTGCATCTCCCTCTGTGTATAACGCGTTTGGTACCACCTAGGGAGGCAGACATGGACGTACAGGCTCCGATACACCTGAAACCAAAGGAAGCAGCATCTCTTCTATAGTTCCACTATACTTCTGTCTAAACCATTTTCTTTTAGTTCACTAACAGAGATTTGCGTGCAGAGTGTAGCGTAAGCCATTGCATCAGAAGTCATCAGCTTAAACAAGACTGTGGTGACGTTAAATTTCTTTGCAATGAGCACGGGCATGTACCAACCAAGAGATGAGCGCAGCTTGGGTAACCAGACTGCCTGCTACTCAACGGGCTGGACTGACGCTTTGTGTAGTTCAAAGTTCGGAGAAATCCCTGACTCCTGAATACAGAAGTTTTGATGATGAGTCCGGCCTCAGCATTCCACACAGTGAAGTATTTGGGGGTACCATGTGATAACAGTCATCATTGTAAAAAATACATTAGGCTTACCGTTTAAAACTTCTTTTCCGGATATTTAGATGAATTTGATTATGGCATGAACAAGGTACGTGGAGGAGCTCACCTAGTGCAGTTCTCACTGAACTGAGACTGACAGAACACTACTTTGTCCTAACATAACTTTTAGAAATTAGTGTTTCTATCAGTGTGCAGCAAGGATTGGAAACAAAAGACGACAGAGCTTATTCAAGAACAGATAAACAGAAGAAATCTCTTGGTCATGGTGCTTTGTTAGGTTTTGGACATAAAAAGGAAGCTTGATTAAGGAATCGGGTCAGTTATTGCCTGGAGAAAAATAGTTCTGATTCTGTCTTAATTCCCTGCCAGAAAATATTCCAACCTAGGGTTCTAGCACAGCAGAAATTTTCAGGACAGAATAGCTAACTTCAAATGTCCCTAATTATTTGGATGTGTTGAAATCTGGTTTATTATTAACTTCAGTTATCTCTTAGTAATTGCAGTGACTAAAACAATTGTTTAGATACGTAGATAGAGAATTTTCGTTCACCACAAGTTTGCTGGAAGTAGCAAAGTAGTGTAAACCTCTCAAACTGGCACGTCTGGTTTTCTTTTTTTGTTTTTCATCCCTATTTCCAATCCGTTTCACCAGTACTATTGTTAGATTTGGGAGTTTCTGAGCAGTCTCATACGTAATTGCATTTTGCCTGAGAAAGTATGTGCTATAATAGGTTCCTGATCTGTCTAATCTGTTTATCTCTTTTCTTACTAAACTAGACTTGTTCCTTTTCTATCTTGGAATATTCACCATTTATCAACTTCAAATTAAATACTCAGCATGTGAAAAAATGTGTTTTACTAATATTGAAAAATTAGTCTTGAGAGGAAAAGGAGTCAGTAGAATTGTTCAATGTGAAGTTGAAATACATGTGCGGTGTACAAATTAAGTGAAAAACATGTGTTCATTCCAGAATTCCATTTATATAACAATAGCTGAGCCCACTTCTTTATTTAAGGTAACATAACTATTATACTGTTTAAATGGTGAAATTGCCAGAGTTGAGTGGCAGGAGGTTGAGCTCTTTGGTTTAGCTTAGACACTGAGGACTTTTCCCAGTAGTACTAGCGGAACATGATCTGAAGATAAATTAGTACCTGCCCGGAAACATGCTTTTGTTTGCACCTTAACAGTTTTGAATTATGTTTTACAAGACTAACATTAAGAAAAAGTGCAGAAAGGCATTTCAAGTTACGACATTTTTGCCCTTTCCAGATGTGCAGAGGTAACCTTGAAATCTGGTGGATGCATATTTTTTTTAAATAAAGCTGGCTTTGATACATAAGTGTGCCTGCCACTTTTTGGAGGATATTTCTACCCACCTTTGTAGTCCAACACAGAAGAAGATGCCTTCAAAACGAAACATAGGAGTACTAAAAGCACATTCTTGATTAAAATATTTTTTAAGTGGTGTAACATCATAATGGAAGTTCCTCTAAATTTCTGAGTTAAGTTTCAGAGGTTTGCTGTTTTGTCTGATCCGGTACAACCAAGGCAGTTCTGTTTTTTAATCTTCTTTTCTGTTGCTTTAGGCTTGAATGTAACTTGGTTTTGGTTGTTTGGGTTGTGCTCCTCATTTGTGTGTTTGTGATGTTTTGCTCTATCATATGAAAGGAAGAGAATCACTTTTTAAGGAATCAAATTTTTTTCTCAGAAAGCTATGGAACAGTTCTCAATGCACTGAGAAGGTGCTGCCTTTTATTTTTTTTTAATGTATCTGACCATTAGTGCATTTTTGTTATTATTTGGCTTATTTCTGCTGAAATTTTCATTGTGTTCTGATGAGATACTTATGCTGTTAAATTAGGCTTAGTGTTGGCAGATGTTCTCTCTGTTCTGTGTTTCTGTTTTCCTTTTAAGAACATGAGAGTTTTTGATTATTTAGAGAAAGATATTTTGATTATAAATAGATAGTTGCATTGTTTAGTATGTTCTAGGACAGCAACTGGAAGAGCAGTAATAAGAAAATGGGACTTTTTAAAAAATGGGTTGCCGGTGTGTGCATGTATGTTTAAATATTTATCTATTTAAGGAAAAGGGTTCACATATATGTCTTTTTTTGGCTTTTTGAGATTACTCAATGAAATTAATATATGTAGATGAGGGTGAACCCAATAAAATGTTTTTTTAAAAAGGGAGAGGAGAAAGAATCTGTCCATGGCCATTCAGATTTAGTAGATCTGAATGCCCAGTAAGATTCTCCATTAAATTAATTATATTCCTCATTTGTTCAATGTAACAGGCTCATAATTCAGTTGGTTAAAAGCCATTTTGCAGGAGTTTGCAGAAAGCTTGTTTGAAGATTTCTTTTATTTTCTGCTGTGGCTTCAGGCATGCCCGGCTGAGGTGCATTTCAGAGCTGCATCAGTGACTGACTTCACCTGAGTTTTAAAATATTAATTGGTAATTAATGATGGAAGTGGGTAAGTGATAGGGACAAGATAATTGAGAATAAGCATACCCGTATTTTTGCCTTATTAGCCACAGAATTGTTTAGGACAAGTCAGTTAATGACTCTACCTAATTCATGCTGTTCCAGAATGAATGAAAGAGTGAAGTTATCTTAAGAAAATAAAATGGAGAACCTTACATTTATGGCAAACTTGGTAATTGTAAAGCAGTACAATGTAACTTTTGAAGTGAAGTGAAGATCTAAGGAACAGTAGATTAAAACCCAGCAAAGAATAGTAATTTGTCACAGATAGTGCAGTGACAAGGCACAGATTAAAGTGAGTATTATAAACAGTATAATTGGTTTATTACCACAGTGGTTAAGCTGTCTAGTTGACTTAAGGACTCTTAAGCCAGCAAATAGCTTCAAAAGAAGAGAAAAAAATGCTGCTTCTCTGCATGCCCCCATCTCCCTCCCAAAGGAAAATGTAATTCCTGGACGATGTTCTAATTCCATCTGGTCTCAGTCTTCTGATGTCCCTCAGCAGCAAGTCTGGGATAATGACTGGTCTTAAAATATGATTTATCTAAAACTGTAGCACCTAGTATTAAAAACAACAGCGTTGGGCCCAGTATCGATCACTGGGGGACCCACTTGTGACAGGCTGCTGGTTTGAAAAGGAGCTATTGACCCCCAGCCTCTGGGAGCCGCCTGTACCCCCAACGCACAGACAGCTTGTCTGGGCCATGACGGCACCGGCTTCTCTAGGAGGAGGCTGTGGGGAACCGTGTGGAAAGCCTTGGAGAAATCCAGGTAGACAACGCCCACCACTCACCCCCATCAACCGAGCAGGTTACTTTGTCCTAGAAGGCAATTGGGTTTGTCAAGCCCAGTTTGCCTGTGGTGAGTCTGTGCCAGCTTATCCCAATCACTTGCTTCGTTTGGTTTGCGATAGCCCCCAGGAGGATTCGTTCCATAACTTTCCCAGGGACTGAAGTAAGACCGATGGGCCTGTAATTTCCTGGATCCTCCTTTAAACCGTTCTTGTAGATGGGGGTGACATTACCCTTCTTCCAGTCTTCTGGGATGTCCTGGGATCTCCATGACTTTTCAAAGATTGCCTTGGGAAGGTCAGCCAGCTTGCTCAACGCCCGCGGGTGAGTAACGTCAGGGCCCGTGGATCTGTAGGGGTCAAGCTCCTGCAGTGTTTCACAGATGACCTCTTCCTTCACTGGCGGTGGGTCTGCACCAGCCTGGATTTCTGTTCCCAAGGCCTGAGGCCCAGCGGAGCTGGTAAAGACAACAGTGAAGAAAGCGTTGAGGACCTCTGCCTTTTCAGCATTGTTGGTGACTAATTCACCTCTCCTGTTTAACAGCAGGCCAGTATTTTCCTTCTGTTTCTGCTTGTTGTCTACGTACGTACCTGAAGAACCGTTTCTTGTAGTTTTTGTCGTCTCTGGGCGGTTTTGATTTGAGCTGAGCTTTTGCTTTTCTGCCCACCCTGGCAATGCCCTTGTAGTTCTCAACAGGTATTCATCTGCTTCTCCGTCTCTGGTGCGCTTCTCTTCTGGTGTCAGTGAATAGCTTTATCAGTCTGTCAGTAGGTTCTGGTCATTAGGTATTTGGTTTTCAGCTGTTTTGTAGAAGCGCTACTGATCTGCTTTGTATCTTTTAAAATTCACTAAGGATACTCTAATTATTATTGATTATTATTACCTGTTATTAATTACTAAGGATATCTCTCTTCAAACATTTTAAATATTACTTCAGTAATGAAGTTTTTAGATGAAGACTTTGTCACCATATGAAATGACAAAGTAGTCACAATTTGATACCATCCTTGGCACGTTTTTCCTGTGCTTCAATGATAGGGGGTTTTTTGTATTAAGCTTTCATTAACTGGTGTTAAGTCTATGTCATAACAGGCTGTTCTTCAGTTTCAAACATTTTGTAGAAATAGCCAGCGTGCAATTGCGTAGACTAATCTTTTGCAAATCTTCTGTTATAAAATTTTTCTAAAATGTAAATCACAATACTTTTGAGTGTTTGTAGGAATTTCTACTTGTTTCTGTTTCCACAACTCATAGCAAAAGGTTTCTAAGAGGCTGTCATCTTAGGTGCATCTAACATTTGGTTCAATATAAGAACAAGACCTGTAAATAAACAATTTCTATACAATAAAGCATGAAATATTTCTCAAAAGTAATTTACTTTATCTATGATATAATTACCTAGTTAAATGATCCTTCTCAGAAAAATTTAATGTACGTTTTGATTTGGTTTAGAGTAATAGCAATCTCTGTACGTACTGAATTTGTTTGCAAGTGTACGTCAGATTCTTCTTGCTCTTTGGGAGTCTCTTGATTTAATTAAACATCCCCTTGAAGATTTTTCTCTGTATTGATTTTTCAAGTTCGAAGATATGAAATCATCCTCCAAAATACTTTTTATTTGCCTGTAAATCAACCGTAACTGCGAAAGATAAGAGAAATTGCACACATATTCTCACTTCTTTTGTATAATAGTATTCCACGTACAGTCAGTGCAGTCTTGACTAGAGTCACAGAGGAATGTTTGTAGAACTCTGAAAAAAATATTTTCAAAGCTACAAGGTTTATCAGTGTGAAGCTAAACTGTTATCTTCCAAGATTTGTGAACTTGGTTACTGACAACATTTCTTTTAAAAAGGGAATCTGATGTGTGTGGTTAATGGATGTGCAGCCTAAGATTTGCCATGAAGCATCCATTCTTAGTTGAGAATAATCTACAATAATAGAGATTATTTTTAGTATGTGATTATATTGGCCTTCATACAGATTCTTAAAGCATAGCAAACCTTTCTCAGTACTATAGTAAAAGTCTTGCATAAAATATTGAATGGTTCTGTGATTCTGTGATACCTTTTATTTTTTTAGCTGTATATAACCTATATTGCATATTTTCAGGTACTCATGTCATGGAAGGCTCTGGACGAATGCTTGTAACTGCTGTGGGTGTGAATTCTCAGACAGGCATCATCTTTACTCTGCTAGGCGCTGGAGGAGAAGAAGAAGAAAAGAAAGATAAGAAAGGTAAATTTCACAACACATAAGGAAGCTCTGAAGAAGGCTCTTGGGCTTTGTGTAGCCAGAGCTCTCCTCCATTCTTGACAAATAAATACGATTTTAAAAACTTCCTTTTTTTTGTATACATTTTTGTCATTACATACCACACAGAAAAACAGGAAAAGCTGTTAACCAATAAATACATTGGATAACAAGATGTTTTTCCAGTGTGGAATGGCAGACTCTCAGTACATAATGAAATGCAAGGGAACACATGGGCATACTCCCATTGCCGTGTCTTCTTTACATAAATCCATGCTCACCTAAAATTTGCGAAGGTTTTGCTCAGGTGCATTTACATCTATGTAATATTTTTTTCGTACAAAAAAACCCCAAAAAACCAACAAACCTTGGCCATGGAAATAATGCCTTTCTTTGAACTTCAAAAATAAAATAAAGACAAGATGTGGCTTTTTGCTAGCCTAGTTGTTTAATGTCAGTGACTGACTGTAGAGGCATTTGAATTTCTTAAGGAGTAAAGGTCAGACTAAGAATAGTAAAAGAGAAGAAAGTAGCAGTAAATGAACCAGAGAGTTTGACTTTGGTGTCCTGTATCAGTTAATGAAATCAAGAGGTCTCTCTAGGCTTTTCACCTTGTTACAGTGTGATGTCAAAAGCAATTGCTAATTGGTGGGTTGTGCACTAAGCAGAAACACGGTGTAATGTGTGTCCTTTCCAGTTTTTGTTCATACGCTCTTGTATATATTGTTCAAGTCTACTTTGAGAATTTCATTCCGAGTTTGTTCTAAGAATATTTATTGTTCAGACATAATTAAGGGCTAATTATTACGTTTTGTTTTTTTTTTAACATTTCCACTCTTTTTAGTGGCTTTCACTGTTACTAAAAAAAAAGAGTAGTTACAGGTTTGCAGAACCTGTAACTTAGCATCTCTCAGGCAGGGTGGTTCCACCTTTTTTCATTTCCATCCTTTTAATTTGAAGCTGCAGATAGGAAGGCCAAATTTAAGTGGCTTTCATGACCTACAGCTTCCATTTCTAAATACGTTCAACAAGTTCAACAACGTGACTCCCATGTTTCTCTGAGGAAATCCCTTTTTGCTTGATGAAAGAGGTATTTGCCGTTTCATTTCTACACAGAAGTGCACAATACCTGCTAGGCAAGGTAAATTCTAGGAATGTGAAAAGGAGAAAGATAGAAACTTCCCGAAGTAGAGCCCTTCCATGTCAGACTAGTTTTGAACAGTATCATAGAGTCTAATCTTGCTGTCGTTGAGAGAAAGACTCCTGGACACAGGCCTTTTGAGATCTGGCAGCATCTGAGGAGATCGTAGGAGAGAAGGAGCAACTGCAGCACCAGTTTGGAGGCAGCTGTCTGCCCCGAGGTCCTGCCTTTGTCCGGGCTGGCCTCTCCCTGTTGTTTTGTTTGGGACACTGGTGATTCTCTCGCGTTTCATTGTGGAAAGCCTTGAGAGAGAGGGAAGGAGCCGTCTGAGGCAGCAGTGTAACGTACTGCCCGGAGACAGAGGTTCTCACAGAGGCGTGTAGGGGTGGTTGGTGCAGACGCTAAATCGAGCTGGGTGTAGCTACAATGCCAAGAAAACTCCTTCACGTTCTCTGCTGTTTCTCACAGCTTTGTGCTAGTGCAGAGGAGCGCCCGGGCAGAGCCGGTTGCAGATTGAGGCCCACGCTCAAATATCATACTCCCATGTATAAATCTGCGATTCTCTGAAATCCTGCCAGTCACAAATGTTTGTTTCAGTCTTATGTGGGTGTATGCTTTTATCCTTCATTAACGTTTTGTAAAAATCATCATGCAGGTGTGAAACAGGAGGATGGACATCAGCTTCCAGGTAGAGTAAGAATTGTACCCCATCAAATGGAAGGATGAGGCTTTTAGCCAGCAAGCTTTGGTGCAAATCGGGGTGGAACTAATGATTAAAATAATTGTCTTTGAATCAGCCCAGTTAAATTAAAGAATAATTTCAAATCAACAGGCTTGTTCATGGCAAACGTTTAAGTGTGCACACGTTGTTGGTGCTGCAAATCTTAACGTTAAGCTTGAATAATCAGTTATTCTCCAGAAGTAAATTACAGTATATTAAATGTTGAAATGCATGATTTGCTGTTAGCAGTTCATGCTGTGCTGGTTAGTATGAGTATCCAAATGGAATAAAAAATAAGCATGAATAACCAAAACAGTTTAAGTTATTACCATCACAGTAATCAAATTTGCAATTGAAATTTTCATGAATGCAGCGATACAGGGAGTGTTTTTAAATCCTGTATGCTGTTTATTTTCTTCTCCCAATTTACCATTTGTAAACAAAACAAGACCGTTTTCCTTGAAATACAAACCAGTACAGTGTGAAATAGTCACTGTGGGTCAAGTACTGAGGAAGTGCGAGAGTCTCCATCGGGGTTCATTATAGGACTTTTGTGTTCTGTTATGAACAATTAACCCACAGAACCAAAACAACACTTACTTTATATATTATTTGTAGAGACTAATTTTCTGGACTCTAGAATAAAAAAAAAAAAAAAACCAAAATAATAAAAACTTCTTCACGTTTTTCACCTTCCTGTTAGGAAAGGTTGCTTGACCAGCTTCTCTGATACACAGATAACTGCTGAAAATAAAAAGGGTTTGCTTTTCTGATACTTTTTCCTTTTTACCACAAAACGGGCAGTTACGTAATGTCTATTATTTGGATTTAAAATAACTCATTGTTCTCTTCAAGGTTATATTTGCCAAGATTCTGTATTTCTTCTACATTTCCACATGCAATATTGAAAAGTTTAATGTTTCTACTCGGATCAGTGTGCATATTAAGTAGCTCGTGCCAGGACGTAGGTTGAGCCCATGGTAGGCTGGGCTGTGTCAGCAGTAATACATTGTAATATGCAATATTAGATAAAATACAAAATGTGTAATGTTGCATATACTATATAGTATGCTGCATAATTGAAAACTGCCCATGCATTGCATAAATTCATTAACTCAAGGGAAATATTGCAGCCATTTAAATATTTGCATAACACTTCAATTAAAGTAAAAGAAATTACACATAAAAGGACCAAAGCAATATACATAGTACTGTGTACGGTCAGTTCTCACCAGCTCTGTTAACTTTGTTAAATGTCTTTCATATTTATTTCTTTTATTATTATTCCATGTATGAGTTTTTGCCTTACTTTGTAACACTTTTGGAATTACATTTTGCTTTTGAAAGTTATGTTAATTAATTTAAACCAGATTGATTTTGGAGAAAACAAAGCCATAGTATTCCATAAATGTTTTTTGGTTTGTCATGTGCATTTGTTCATGTTGTTGTTGTTATTATTATTATTTATTGTTTCTTTTATCCATTATTACTCAGTAGATTCTTCCCATCCCTCCTCCCACCCTCCGTCAGCTACAGATGGTGCAGCAGGTGCAAATGCCACTGATAATGCAAATGCCACCTTAGTCAATGGTACGTCAAGAACACCTAGCTTGTTTTATTTGATAGATTTCTCTCCTGACTATGTAAGATTCCCTCTTCCTTTTAAGAACTGCACAGATGTTGTACGTGCATGTGATTACCCTCTGAGAGACCCTACTCCATAAACTCTATAGTAGCTTATAAGAGATGCCACAAAGATGCTGCGACGTATTTAATTTATTCACACAGAATTAAGCATGGGAGAGGAAGAAGTAGGAATTATCATCTATTTGCTATTAATTAAAACTTCAATTAAAAGGAACAGTTAAGTAAGGCTAGTATCAAAACTTTTGAGTTGCCATTACATGAATTTTCATTGTAAATCTCTTCTTCACGCATTTGTCAGCTTAGATCTGAAGAAGAACACGGTGATAAATGGGATATCTCTTCTCTCCTTCTGATGTGGCACTCTCATAAGTATTCATATAGTCTTCATGTAGTTCTGAGAAATAGTGCTGGGGTCAGGAATCTGGCTCAATTCCAGCTAACGGTGCTTCAGGGATAACTTTTGCTCCTTTGAGCGTCTTTTTTCGGAAGAGACTGACTGAAAAGTTATGGTTGGGGATATTTGTGTATGCCCTTAGATATTGATCATCTAATGAGCCTGCTTGTATTTACTAAAAAGAAAAAAACAATTGTCACTGTAGTCAATTTTGACTGTCTCTTAGTACAGCTTCTTGACCCCCCTTCGTAGCATGCAGGTGTTTCAGTACCCCTCTTAATAGTCTAATTCCAGTATTAAATGGAGCGGGTCAGTATCAGTCTAGGCATCAGCTGTATTTTTCTGATAATCAGATACATAAGTCTTTATTTGCCAGAGAAACCTTTCCCTCTTGTACAGCACCAATAATACTGACAAAAATAATTCCACTTTTCATCGGGTTGATGATAGAAGTTTTTTCCCTGCAGGTCAGTAGTTGTTGCATTACGCATGTGAAACTAGAGTTTCTGGCATAGCATTACCAAGTACTAAACAAATACTAAGATTTAGTAGTGTCATATCTTATTTAAAGCAACGACATAGGAAATCCTTGAGCCTATTTTAAAATAATTTCATTATAATTGAAAAGAAACACATAACGAGATTTAAAACTTCAATCCTGCACATTCCAAGTTTGCTGGAAAACTAGGATTTGCTATCCCTACATCTGGCTGCATGACAGGAACCTGCATCATCCTGGTTCCAACACCCCGGGTTCAGATTCCTTAGAGACCAGGAACCAGGAAATGAATTATGAATACTTCATTCTCCATTCTTTATGCTCTATAATTCTGCTCTGTGCTGTGTAAAGCAAACACACGCATACAACAAAGTCTTACCAGGTATTTTCCTCCAGTCCCACTGGAGGCTGCAGTGGGACATTTGTGCCCCGTCCTGTGAGTCGCTGAGCACTAAGTTGCGCATCTGCCGAAGTGCTTTGCCGGATGAGAGCCACCACTCAGCAAGATGCAGAAATGAGTCCGAGGTTGTTCTAACCTGGCTTCTCTGTTACCAAATTTTAGTTGCCTGGTAAATAGCTGTTGCGTTTGATCTTAATGCCTGGACTTAATATGGAAATTGAGCTCCATTAAATCAGTGTCTTAAGCAAGCATGTGATTTTCCATCATCTCTCCTGTCAGAAACGATAGTTACTCTCCGTGTTTATCTTGGAATTGAGGTACACATACTCAGTTCTTTTCAGCGCACAAAGTGTAGAAGTCAGGTTTTTGTGCAGCTGAATATATTTTTGCTTTAACTCTTCTGAGGTGAGGCGGTTGAATTAATTCTGCAGATCTTTGATCATCATGGACAGGAGATACTGCCCACAATTCAACTTATCTGATGTTGTGTTCAGAGGAGAACTGAGACTTGGCAAGTAGAATTAGGTCTGACTGCTTTGAAATTGGCTGGGAAATTGCCGAAGTCTGGTTTCTGTTCATACTATACCTTTTTCTAGTCAGCAGTGACAATGAGTGAGAGAACACTTAAAATGTAGATATGTTTTGGAAGGGGTTTGGAGGAAGGAAGGAAACAGAAAAGTTCTAAAGCAAGGAGACCAAGTTCTTGTAGATGTTTTTTTGGTCTGGATGAAATTATTTTTTTCAGTTATGCCTGAGAATTATCCCTGAGGTATGACCGGAGACAAGCATTTTTACCTAACGTCTAATATCTCTGTGTAGAAAGTATCTTCAAATAAGAAAACAATATTACATACTTGAATAAGTACTTGGCCCAGCAAATGCTATTACTTGTTCCTTGAAAATCAGCACATTGCCATTTCAAATGAAATATTGTGATTGTCTTAGTTGTCCACATACACTTGACGCAAAAGAAGTATTTTGTGTTCAGTCAGTGAGCCTATAGTGATAAATTCATATAGGTTTGTGACACAGCCTGTTTGTTATCTGCTGTGTCGAAGGAACTACTACAAGTTCTATTGGTTCTAGTAGTTGAGATTAAAATACATAGTTGTTTGATGGTCTCTGTTAAAACTATGGACAATATATTAAGTCCTTAGAAGGTCAGATCAGAAAATTATACAGAAAGGTAGTAATTCATGAAAATTCATCTAATTTTAAAGTGTTGTATTTAGAAAGGTAAAATTTTTAAAAGGAAATATGGGAAGCAGCAATCACTGTTTACAGCTTGCTTACCCCGAATTTGATTTGAAAGGTGAGCTTGTCATTGTCCAGTAGAGAGCACTACCCGGTTCCTAAATCAGGATTTATGTGTTGGCTTGTTGGGGTTTTTTTTTGGCATTTGGTGCTCAGAGAATTTGTTACTTAAAAGTATATTCTGATACAGAAATACCATACCAGACTCAGAGAAATATTTCACATCTACTGTTAATTTTGTCAGTTCTGGCATATGTACGCTACTGTTCAACTTCTGCAAAAAAAAAAAAAAAAAAAATTGCAGTTTTAATATATTTTAAAGTATTTTCTGAATTGTAAGTGAAGTCATTTAGTGAGCGCACAGAAGAATTATCTAAACTTCCTATTTGATACAGTGGAATCGGGTTTAGTCTTTTGTAGTTAACCTGTGTTTTACTAACGCGTTGGCTCTGGTATCACACTGCGTGGAAGAATTCCTAATGATTCACTTCAGATACGTTTGACGTCACTTTTCCCCCTAGGTATAGATCTGCAACGTGTGTCAGTTCTCACCAGCAGCAGAACATAACAGACTTGGCAGGAAGAGGGCTATAGCTCGTTTCTATTGCAAGATGAGACATTTTGGAAAATCAGTAGGGTATTTTCTATTTTTTGCTCCATCACAGCACACGAGAACAAAACTCAGCTTCTTCGGTTGATTCCAAGCAGTTCCTCCAATGAACAAAGAATTTCTAATGCCAGCAATACGTCTTTGTTATTCTGTCTCATTGACTCTTCATAAAGAGTCAGTGGGGGCTGGGGGAGGTAAAGGAGAGTCTTGGAAAGTTTATTTGAGGAAATAACTGGATTTTGGGGTAACAACTTTGGCAGTAATGGTGCCGTGGGTATCTCCCAAAAGACAGAAATTTTAATAAGGCAAAGCCAACGTGCAAAACATTTTATATTCAAATTCAATACCTTTAAAGCAACTGCAGAATACAACTCATCTTAGGAGGCTCAATGTTCTTTTCTAGTTTTTCTAATCTGTTCTGATTTTTTATCCTTGCTTAGAAAAAGGGTAAAAATAAACTCGGGTGAATTCCTCCAGATTTCAGGGCCCAAAAGAAGAATAAAAAAATTGCAATATTACGAAAAACATGGCAGATTTTTTAAGAACTTAATTATAAAATTAATAAATGCTTATCCTTTTTAAATGTGTCTTAAAAACGCACAAAGGTCAGAAAGATGGGATGGTATTTCTGGTCCTAGCACTAACTGAAAGGAGAAAGGATTTCTCAGCAGTAGTGATTCTGTCTTCTTAATTTCTTTCTTTGTTCGTAATTTATGGCCAAGTGCAGGTTTAAAGTCATTTGGAACAGGAGGAAATAAATCCTTCACAGGATAGTTACGTAAATGACCTATTCTTTGTTATTCTATATAAATAATTGGAATATAACTTCCTGTGATGACTTCCCCCCCAAGAACCTAAGTGCAGGAGCTGCTGAGGTTAAGAATATAGTTCTTAAATACTTCTCTTTACATTCTTGTTACGATTGTCCATTTTGTGTACTGGTATTTTTAGGTAGCCAAAGGAGATGAATTGCTAGTGTAATTCATTACGACAATTATAATACCCCTATTAAATAGTAAATATATAATAAAGTTAAATACCTTGATTTACATAGAAAATTGGTGTATTTTGTGTTTGCCAGTTATGGAAGTCATGGTTTGGGGATTGTTTTTTGTGTTTTGTTTTGGTTTTTTAGGTTGAAGAATCTTCAGTTATACTGCTTTAAGGGTTGGAATTGTATTCTGAAAAAGGAACTATAGAACAGGACACAGAGCAGACTGTCTGCTCTCAATTAATGTTTTCCAGACCTTAAGGAAGCCTTTATCCTCTAGCCAGAAATCAGAATCTCTAGAGATGTTTTATGTCTTCCACTAACTTTATTAAAAACCGTTCTAAGAAAAATAGCCATTAGGCAGATAGCAAGTTCAACGATGCGCTGTATGCAGAAATTTTTAAGCAGATTTCACAATTAAAACGAACTGGGTTTTATTCGGGTTCATAGATTCATGTATCATGCCAAAACATAAGTCTTTGAAAGGTAGATACGGCCTCTTTAAAAGTCAAACCAGGACAGGTGAGAATAGAGTTAGAAATACAGACAAACAGTTGATGCTAAATGGTTTACTTCTGCATATTTTAGTACGCTAAGTGCTGAGGTGATTGTATCATAGAATCCTAGAACGGTTTGGGTTGGAAGGGACCTTAAAGCCCACCCAGTGCCACCCCCTGCCCTGGGCAGGGACACCTCCCACCAGCCCAGGTCACCCCAAGCCCCGTCCAACCTGGCCTTGAACCCCTCCAGGGATGGGGCAGCCACAGCTTCCCTGGGCAACCTGGGCCAGGGGCTCACCCCCCTCACAGCAAAGAACTTCTTCCTAATGTCTAATCTAAATCTCCGCTCTTGCAGTTTGAAGCCATTGCCCCTCGTCCTATCACTCGTGCCCTTGTAGCAAAACATCCTCTCCTTTACTGTAGTTCTGTGCTTCTGAATGTCTCAGTGCCTGGAGCCTGTTAGCATGGAGTGAGGTGTTACAGTGAGAAATTTATGACTCATTTGGCCATTTTTGCTCTTTCTGAGAGGGAAGTTTTTAGTGATCTCCCAATTACTGAAAACGCAAACATGCTAGAAATGCATCTTACCCTTTTAATTTTGCCTCAATTGAGTCACAGCATAGAGTGAAAAAATTAATACGTATGTTGATGCATACCTTCTGCTGCTTTGTTGTGCATGTCAGTGCCAGCCGTATTAGTACAGGAAGTCAGAAGAGCAGGACTTAACTATTGTAATTTTTTTAATAAACTCTAATGATACATTTCTCAGTAGAATGTGTCAACAATCCTGCAAAGGTGTTTTAACAATTGATTTGCCTTAGCTTTATTTTTTGATTGTGCATTATACGTTACTACAAAAAGAGAATGTCATCTGTTCTGAATGTAATGTTTATAAAACTCAAGTAGCCTTTTCCGTAAGATAAATTCATGCATCTCTATGAAAGTTTCAGGGAAAGGAAGAAATTTCGAATACGTTTGGAATTGTTTACTGGTTATTCTGAATATCCAAATTTTGTATGCTGTGATTTGTATTTTGCCATTTTTATTTCATACACACTTTCAAATGGTATATTTTCAGTTTAAAAAAGCAAATAAGAACTTCAGTATGGCAAGACTATATGTAGCTAAAATACTAAATTGGAAATTCCAGATGCGCTTGACAAATCTTTCTTTAGGATAGGTCTTGAATATAGGATGATCACTTGGTACTTGTATGTACAGGACTAACTTGCTAGGTAATACAACCATGAGGAAGATGTAATTTTAAAATAATCTGATTTACATTTTTGTTTATTTATATTTATTTAACACTATCTATATTTTGTCCTAATTTACTAAAATAATGAATTTTATTCTGGAGTACATTAAGAAAGTCATGCTCTATACTGGTGTGTACCACAATCATACCAGTGGGGTTTTTTAAGCTCTTTGAAAGTTCAGTTTAGGATTATTATTTAATCGTACTTTCCACTGTTTGTTTTTTTATATTAGTTTCACCCTCTTAATTCATGCAGTTTGCTCAAAAATATATCCGGGTGTTTAGTATTTTACATGACAACGTTGAACTTGACTGCAGTTCCTTGAACGTGTCCAGCTACGTTGTCCGTGCTGCTAAGTAAACGTACGGTATCAATGGCCGCTGATCATAAATAAGTATCTGTAGCACACTCATTACTTTTGTCTGCCCTTTTTATTTAAATTCCCATTTTCATGTTCTGTCTTGGGTGAAGATTGTTTACTGTCTGTTGTCTGTTGAAATTTTTCATCATATAGGCAAAATGCAGGATGGGAATATGGAGAACAGCCAGAACAAAGGTAATCTTCTTTCATATTAAGGAGGGCGTGGATTTTATTTTTAGCATGTAGTTAAATTCTGTTAAAAAATAAAATAGAAATTTGTGATTTGTGCCTGTGTGTAAAAATGGCCCTGTTGTTTAAGCAGAATGTTTAAAAAAAAAAAAAACAACAGAAAATGAAACACAACAAAAAACCTACCAAAGAGATTGCAGCTTACAGAATTTTGATATATTAGATATTCAGGCTAGGAGAAGATCTGTATTTCTAATAAGGTGTTTATAGACGACAATTTCATGTCAAAAGGTCATTTGAATTCATTTTCCTTGTGCAAGTTTTGTGTGCTCTGTATTGTTAGTGAACTTCCGACCCCATTTTTGATATGTCTTGTCATCTTTGGTGTTTAGTGGCATTGTACAGACGTATTTGCTTTTGCAGGGAGAAGGTAAAGCAATAACAAAAGGAAATTTATTTATTTAGCAACGTAGAAGCATATTACAAGGGTAAAAATCAGGAAGATTAAGAATCTTAGGAATTCCTTATTTAATGTACAATCTCAGGAAGAAATTGAAATAGATATTTTGCTTTCTCTGAAGCAAAGTCGCGGTTCTCTTTTTATTATGAGAGACTCCAGCTATCATTATTTCTTTGAGTTATGCTACGTAAGTAAATTACACTACAACTTGCTCTTCTCAGGTAATTCTAAAGATTGCAAAGGTGGTGGATCAGAAACTGAATAGATAAACTCATTTGTTAATGGTACAAAACAATTAAATAAAATTATATTAAATGAATAAGTTTTAAGGTCAGATAAACGAATGAGATTTCCAGGTCAAATAAGCAAGGTTTTGTACAATCTGTTCACGAATGTCAAAGCAAAGCTGTTTCATCTCATTCGATTTAATTTACTTCTGTCTGTTTTCAATACAAAACAGACACATACACATATATAAACTGGAATGCCCTTGCTTTTAAAAACATGTCTTTCTCTTTGATACTAAAATAAAGTTTCCATATATTAGCATTAGCATTCTTTTGAGAAAGGATGGTTTAGCCTTTAAATTCAGTGTGTGCTTGTGGGAGAATGATCATCTGGCCTGATGGTTTTGTTATTTGAACGCTGAGAGCTAAGGAAACTTTTGCAGCCTGGTATTGTCTAGAAAAGTGGTTCACAAAGTGTGGCGCGCTGGGCGCCCGTGCAGTCGAGGGCAGTGGTGCACGGATCATCTGTGGAGCCACATCGCCTTCAAAGCGTTTTCATTAGAAGTTTTATTATAAAGGTGCATTGTAATCTATGAGACGTACCAAAATCCGGAGAAATACAGACCCTTTGTTTGCCAAAGCACTTGAGATCTGCTATTCTAGGAGTTCCTGCAGTACCAATGCACCACTACTTGCCAAGTGATTTGCAAGACATTAAGTGATATATATGTGTATAACGCAGAATTTCATTGGTGGTTTGAAAAACAAATAAATAAATAAACCCCAGTGGTTTTCATGGTAGCTGACAAAGGGTGCGTTACATGTCCCCGCGTGTACGGAGCTCACAGGGGTGGGGGTGGACGTCCCTGCCCCTGCAGAGCCCCCGGGGTCCCGCGGAGCATCTCCCTGCCGTGGGCGCGACGCGTAGGTCTGTGCCTAGTTCCGCTCATCTGCGGCGCACCCAGCCCCTGCAACGGGTGTCGCTGGTTGTATTCAGCAAGTACCAACGGTAAGATAAAAAGAATGAAGAATCGTTTTGGAGTAATGGTCTTGTTCTGCGTTATTAGCCAAGCAGCAGGATGGGGCTGCTGCCATGGAGATGCAGCCACTGAAGAGTGCGGAAGGGGGAGAGGGAGATGACAAAGACAAGAAGAAATCCAACATGCACAAGAAAGAAAAATCCGTTCTTCAGGGAAAGCTGACCAAGCTGGCAGTCCAGATAGGCAAAGCAGGTATGACTGGATAACTGACTGAATCGCAGTGTGTTATACTAGCATCGAAAGGTTTTAAAAGAAATTACTCTTAGAAGGGATGGGCCTTTCTTACTGCAATAGTTAGAAATGGGTCATCATAATGCTCTTCTAAGGATAGTATGTGCTATTGAAGATCTTTTATTCTTCTAAAACCCACTTTGACTGTCAAGCAACTGGAAGCTTTGGGCAACTTGGATTGTAATGAATATTTGAATCAAAATGAAAGGTAGCTTTTCTCATAGGCAATATTCCCAAGCGCAGTAATTACATATTTAATTTCCTCTCCCCTTAGAACTTCTGAGTACGTGGTTTCAGAATCTGTAATATCATCTCAAAGTATCACTCACACAGTATTTTCCTCTTACAGATTCTGAAATCATTCTGTTCTCCTCTTAATATCCATGTTCCTGCCTTCACCCAAATATGACACATCTGCTGACTCTTGTAGCCAGCACCATCTGGTCCCTGCTGTTACAAGTAGCACTTCCTCTCCAACATGGAGGTAGAAAGTGAAAAATCTTTCATGATGACATGATGTTCATTAGGTTAATTTTTCTAGTGGTAGTAAAGAGATCTTTATCCAGATCCTTGTCTGAGGCCCTACAACAGAATCCTAACTTTTCATCTGTTCAGTCTCCTTTATCCATCTTTACCAGTCCGATTTTTACCCCTGCTATTCCTTCTCATTCCTTTTTAAGTTCATTACCCTTAGTTGATCACATAACCCCATGATGCCACTTCTGTCCCTTTGCCTGAACAGTGCATGACTCGGATCGGTGGTTATCATCTCTTTAATATCCAATTTCGTACTTTGCCCAGCTTCCTGTTCCTCAAGCTTCTCAGCTTTGTTTCTAGTTGTACAACAGTATGCATTGCTGTAAAAACACGTCATTTTTCATGATCATTAATTTCTTAGATTAAGTACCTTTCTATACTGCCTGCTGTCTTTGGTGTTTTGGCAGGCATGTGAACATCACATTTAAAGTAATTTTATAGGGATTTCTAACCATAATGTGGCAAGGAATATGAATTAAATTAATTATTCATTGCCTCATTTGGTTTTTCTTCATCATTGGGCAATCTCTGGGGATGTCTTGCATTGCCATGAGTGTTTGCCTGTACAATACTTTAATGGATTTTCCTTTATCCTCTGGCATTTAGCAGTGTCCCCGACTCTGTTTCCTGTCAACCTTAGCATCCTTCAGCTTCCCAATTTCTTTTTTTTTTAACTTGAGCCAAGGCATGAAATTCAGACCATTCCCCTTCTACTGTATGATCTCATTAGAGAGAAATCAATTTATTTTGAAATGCAGGCTTAACTGCTTCATAGAAACCGGCCAAATCATAGCAAAGCAAAATAGATGTTCTAATGGAGTTTATATTTGTATACTCAAATTCAGGAACAAAATTGTGGAGGAGGAGTGCTATCTTAGCAAAGTCAGTGTCATTGGGAGAGCATATTAAGTCCCTGGGATCTTTTGTGAATTCTGTTCAATATTTAATAGTGTCTCTGGTGCTACACTGTCAGTGCTGTACCTCTTTTGGGCCTCTCCTTATAAAAATATGCACTGTTTGCGTATGTCACTTCAAAAAGGGAGACTTTGGAAACACTAGTATTTGTCGCATCTCTCAAGAAAAACAATCAAAAACTGTTCTGTGGATGATTCTGCCGTATTGCCTCATGGTATTCCACCAGTCGCATCAGGAGGGCTTTTCTAAAATATTTTATACAGCAGCATAAACTACAGGAGACTCCTTTTCTCAAGCCTCTTAAGATAAGCTTATTTAAAAGGAAGATGAGCGTTTGTATATGGATAGACTAGCGATTTGTAAAGGGTGGAGGTTAAAAGGACAGATAAATGTTGTACCAGGAAAAGTAATGTACTAAATTGAAAAAACTTGGCTTAAGCATCAGTGGAAATCCTGTTGAAATAGACTGACTGAGAAGCTTTAAAAGCAGTAGTAAGATGGTGCTTAAAAATCAATGCGTTGTGTTTCAGCTGCTCTGTAGAATTCAGCGTTTCCTTATTCACTGGAATGTATGGCATTGTAAATGTATTATAGTACTGGTTTTTCTACATTGTAAAATTTATCATTATCATCGTTCCTGGTACTGGTGAAAAATGTCACATAGAATAAGAAAATACTTTTAATATCAAATTCAAATGTAAATTTCTAATTGGGGATGATTTTAATTGTGTTTTGGTTTATAGTAATTGATTATTTCTATTTTCAGGTTTGGTGATGTCTGCCATCACTGTAATCATTTTGGTACTGTACTTTGCCATTGACACGTTTGTGGTCAACAAGAAACAGTGGTTGCCCGAGTGCACTCCTGTCTATGTTCAGTATTTCGTTAAATTCTTCATTATTGGTGTTACTGTACTTGTGGTTGCTGTTCCTGAGGGACTTCCACTTGCTGTCACTATTTCTCTGGCTTATTCTGTAAAGGTAAGAATCATTAAAAACGATTAAGGGAGAAAAGTGCTGTTCAGCTGAGTTTGCTAGTGCTATTCGTCAGGTTTTATCAGGCGTGATGGAAGTTGGCCTGCAAATTAGTGTGCTCAAAATGTTAATGAGAGTGAAATTTCTTTAAAGCAAAGCTTTGCTTTATAGGGAAAGTATTTCTGACAAAAATGCAAATACATATGTATTCTAATACACATCTTTAAAACTACACAGTGCAGGAATATCAAACCGTAGAAATACCTACTTAGTGTACACGGTTGCCAGGAATTTATTGAGCAGAATTTACTATAAGAACAGTCCCATCCTTTGGTACAGAATAGCTTTGTCTTCAAATATTCTTATGTGATAGTACAGTTTTGGCATGGATTTGAAGTCTTCAGGAACACTTTTCAAAGAAATTAGAGTTTCACTGGAGCTTTCATGTACTTCTCTTAAATGCAGATGCAGTTATTTGTAGCCAATGTAAATTATTCTATTAGGAAATTAAAGAGGATTAATATCCTGGACTTGTGGATTACTCCGTTACATACCTAGGAGTTTTCTCCGATTGTTTTAGCCATTTAGTCATCTGGGCCTTATTTAAACGTTCTGGGATTCATAGGTGAAGATTTTGTAAAGTTTATTTCCTTTTAGTGTGTAAACAAATTGACATATGAACATTAGGAAGGAATAGCTTGATTTATACGTAGCCAAACATCATCATTATTAGGAAAAAAGAGCATCTCTGGAGCATGGGATTTTGCTAATAAAGGCTGTAGCTGCTTTTAAAATATTCTCCTGTTTTCCTGATGTCCTTCATGCGACACATGCGGCACGTACCTGTGGGTCTGGATGGGCAGTGTCAAGCTGCAGCTCAGCTTTGTGTCCAGATGGCGATACTGTGCCCTGTGAGTGTAAGAGTGTCTGAAAGTAACCGTCAGGGACTGGGCGCAGGATTTTTTAAGTACTGAAAACACATAAACAAGGATGAACACGTGTTCCCAGGATGGCTGTGCGTCTTGTGAAGAACATGCACTGCGGAATGGAGTTCTCTACAATGGTGGTTGTTTTGTGACTGGGAGGTTTTTGTTTGCTAGTTTCTTTCTTCTTTTCCAAAACATATAGTCCCTCTGGGTGCTGCAAGACACCATCCTGGCATTGGGAATCGTATTACAAAAACCTCTAATATTTACTATAATTATACTGTTTAAAAAATCCTGTTACCTTCAGCTTGTTTAATCCTGGCTGTTCTAGCTATTCCTTCAAATGTATAAATACTGCAAAAAATCATGGAATTATGTTGGTTTATCAAAGGTGACATTATTTCAGGGATGCTCGCTGCCTGCCTGACTGTAACTAGGGTTTGGGTTATGGGTCCCGATTAAAATTCTAGTTTAGAGAGCATTATGTTCTAATGAACAAGACTAAATACGTGCTTTTTTGCTTTTTATAACTGATGTTAAAAGTCATTTAGGGCAAATCTTGAAGACTTTTTATTTTGCTATTTCTCAGAAAATGATGAAGGATAACAATCTGGTCCGCCACTTAGACGCTTGTGAAACTATGGGTAACGCTACAGCCATCTGCTCCGACAAAACAGGGACCCTGACGACCAACCGGATGACGGTGGTCCAGGCCTACGTTGGTGACGTCCACTACAAAGAGATCCCTGACCCTGACTCCGTACCCGCCAAAACCCTTGATTTGCTGGTTAATGCAATTGCTATCAACAGTGCTTATACTACAAAAATTCTGGTAAGTAGGCTTTTTCTGTCAATAAAATGCAACGTAGCAGAAGGAGTTGTAATCTTTTTAAGTGTTGTTAATTCCTTCGCATCCTGTTGTTGATTATGAAGGATTAAATACTGGGGAGGTCCTCAAAATAACACGTGCTGTAAAAGCTATATATTTTATGTTTTTCTTTTAATAATACGGATGTAATTGTAAGTACAAGACGAAGTACCATTTCAAAAACTCTTGCTGCTGTTGGACTGGGATGGCCCGATTTCGGTGCAGGTAAATTTGCCAACACAGCTAGTTTTCACTGAGACTTCATACATGTAAAATTATTTTTGTGTGTCGACGAACTTTCAATTAATTCTCAAATAGGACAAATTGGATTGGTTAAATCAGTGGGGTTAATGATCTTTATTCATTTTGGCTTCAAGTGAATTATGTCGAAGAAGTGTTTTATTCAGTCTCTTAAGGAAGGCAGAATGGAAATACCATGTTTGCTTGTGTCATTAGATTCTTCCGTACAGAGCTAATTAAGAGGCTGAAAACTTTTGCAATTCCAATAGATTTGTTCTTTGAAAGGTCAAGCTTAATCTTAATATTGCAGAACAAATACATATTTTTTTTTAGTTTATGAATGTATGTATTATCCTTTTTATAGCTTTGTGCTGAGCTGCGGAATATAGTCTTGCATGCACTTCGTGTTTGTTTTAAAAGCAGTCTTTTCAAATACAATCACAGAAAACAACTGGTGAAATACTACTGAGTGCTGGAGCATATATTTCCTTTAATTCTTGCCATGTCAATATCTGGATATTAGTAGCAATCAGCTTGAGCTGCCTCTTGCATCATGAGCAGGCAGGGGCTCACGCAGACCCTCCGGCAGCTGGGAAGGGTGCTGTCGGTCGCCCCCTCCCCACGGCGGTTAGCAGGAATGGGAGGAGGGCCTTCTGCTCGCGGCGGGGTCAGCGCAGGGGCCGTGGAGTAGCTCAGTGCACACGTTTTATGGCAGTGGCTTTTTGGAATCTAATTTGCATGTTTGTCAGTTAGCAAGAATATTATATTATTAGTGGATAAATCGTACTCTCATAAATCTGTATGGGGATTTATGGGGGAGAGGAACAAATACATTTGATTGTTGGGGAGGGGAACATACATCTGAGTTATTTTAATATTGTTACAGCCCAAGTAAGGTTAGGTTCTTCTGTGGAAAGAGAAATAGAATCAAACCAATCCTCAGCACACAGGCTGGGATTAAGACAACGTAATACAGACAAATGGGGATGAAGGGGAATAGGTAGCTGCATGAGTTTGTGTTTGTGTAACTGCTGCCGCGGTAATGCCGCCAGCACCAGCCCTGGCTGTCACCGTGGAGTTGGACTCTGGGAGGGCTTTCAGACAGCGTTACCAATTTTGGCAGAATTCTCCCCGTTCCCAGGAACCAAGGCGGAGGGCAGGCAGGTTGGTTGGTGGTGAACTCAGGTGTAACTGGCAGAGGAGGACTCAAAGTCAGCTGTGCTTCATTTGATTTATATTTCGCTTTTCATTTTGAATGCTTGAGATCAAACGCGGTAACAAAGTGTTCCTGTTCAATCCCCACGGCCGCTGGCCCTCTCTGAGCCTCAGCACAGCTCTAGGTTTCTGAGTAAGGCACGGGGAGGCATCAGGCTTTCCGCAGTGATGAGTCTGTAGTATCAAGTTTAATATTCTGTCTTTTGCTTGTGGTAATAGTTTCATTTGACTGAAAAATCTCTGGTCAGTACTAGTTCTAAAATTTCACCTTGGTATCATTATAATTTTGAATTTTTTTTTTTCACTCTGGGTTGATTTCCTTGCTTCTTGTTAAAATTAGTTACGTGTGACTATTAAAAAGAGTCAGTATTTCACCACTTCAGTTCTGTTTTAACGTTGCGCAGAGACTGATTCTCTGCAGAATTGATAAATGGGTGAAATCCCCTGGAAATCACCTCTGTGCTGGATGCGTCTTAGAAGACTACTTGAACTAACCTGTGTAAAATTAATGGTGATTTTTTAGCATCGTAAGATCAAGCCTTGCAATATGGACACCACGAGAATAACAACTCCAGTATCAGAGGAGTTAGTTTTATTCATTGCTTGTAACAAGCTTAAGCTAAAGTTTAAGATACAGGGTATTGTTCTGTAGCCCTCAGTCGTTTTAAATGATTAATAAATGCAGTAAAAAATATGTGAGGGAGTTGTTTCTAGGATGAAGTGCACAGAATTATTTTTCTAGCTGCTGATAATGAATACATACTTGTGCACTCATTCTCAGAGCATATTTAATCAAATTGTATCAGCTCAAACCCAAAGGGCATATAAGTGTTATGTCGCTAAGATTGAATTTTACATATTCTATTCTTGGTTATCTAGTTATGCGTATGCTGTAAATTGCACTTTGTATGAACTTCTGTTCAGAATGGTCACAAATGGGACCATAAAATTAGTCACGACGCTCTGCTGAATGAGAAATATTCCCTCCTGCATTGTATTTTGATTAAGGGGCAATTGAACCATTGATAAAAATATAAAAAGAAAATAATATCACTGCTGGCGATAAAAGATTTGAATTTCCCTGAGAAATTAAACACAAATTATTCCAACTGAACAATAGCATCGTTAAACATAGTTCTGTTTAATGCTTTCCAAGGATGAAGTTAGTGGCTGAGCTGCTTTTGCATTCCATTAGCTTCAGAGCAGCTTTAATGCCGCTTTTACGCTGTTTATGTGAAGCTGTTCTCCAGAAAACCTTTCTTTTCCAGTATTCATGTTTTAGATGGCTTTCCCACATGGAAGTAAAAATTAGACTTCATACATTTGTGCATGTGAGCTGTGAGGAGGACTGTAAAGCATCTTGCTCCGAAAACAAAATTTGCGTTTTGGGAAAACTTTGGTTGTACTTGGAGCCAAAGTACTTTCATCTTGAACATCGTGGAGCAATAATGAAACGGGGAGTCCAGATACCAAAACTAGCGATTTGAGCTCTTCTGTCGAGCTCCTGCTTGCATAAATTCAGTTTTAATTAGAAAGTATTTCTTCTTCTAATTTTCTGCAAACTGCCAGAGGGCATAGGTGACATGCTTGCTGGATGGGCATAATGTGTTCTTATTAAGAAAAGATCACAATTAGTATTTAGTTGAGTGATTTTCAGCACCAGTGGAAGAGACCCAGCCGAACCCGTTATTGTTAGGATGTAACACAGGCATTTCATTTGGTACTCGATAGGTGCCGAGGGAGCAAAAAAGCTATTTATGCCTGTATTAGGGGAATATCTGGGTCTGCATCGGGAGGACTGTTTTCGGTTCTGACGATCCGGAGTATCGTTTTACTGCATTTGCACAGTGTGTGGCACAGTGTAACGGCATCCTTTAACCAACGATCTGTAAAGAAAAAAGACAGAGATGTCACAGGAAAGTGCAATCCATCGACTTCCTTGCACAGCTTCTGCCAACTTAGGAAATGAAGTGAACATGTTAGTCTGTGCATTAGTAAATATTAGTCGAGTAATGAATGTGACCTTGTAAAACCTTTGGAACAAAAAGGCCTTATCGGATAATACCAGAAGGGGTGAATGAAGCCAAAAAAAAAAAAAAAGAAAGAATGCAGACAATTTTATTGCAACCAGAACAGAGAAAGCAATGTTTCCTGTGAATTGTATGGCAGAACAACAGCTGCATATGATATTATAACATCTGTCTAAGAAAATGGTGAAGTTACCAAGGTTACTGGCAGCACCTGAATTCCAGCCACATTGGTACCGCAGCCCTAGGTGTGAGGGAGGGCCTTCACTCTGCGCTCAGACAGACCCCTCCTCACAGGGCTGCAGCGCTGGCTTTGAGGGCCCCAAGTAACCCCGGCAGGGAGGACAGGGGTTCCCCGAGAGGGTTTTTTTCTGGTGGAGAGCCGTGGTTATCCTCCATGGGAGAGCCATGGTTATCCTTGAGAGCCATGGTGTTATCCTCCAGGGGAGGGATGTGGTTATCCTTGAGAGCCGTGGTTATCCTCCAGGGGAGGGCCCTGCTGAGGACGCAGGCCGGCTGCAGGGCTGTTGGCACATACCAGTAGGATGGAGCTGCAACATAGGCTCAGCCATTAAGATTTACTAGAGGAGAAGGAAGGTGTAAATTCACCTTCTTGCTCTGTGTAATTACTTTTTCCGGAATATATAATGAAGGATTTTATTAAAGTTAGCAGAACAAAATTTCTGACTTCTTTTACTGTGAAGGGTTCAAGAGATTTTGGCACGGAATTTTCTTGTTAGGAAAAAATAATTCTTTTGACTGATGGTCTGATGCAGAATACTGGAATGAATGCACTTCATACTTTCTTGGAGAAGAGGGGTTTGGGGGAGGCTGGCAGAGCAGGTAGGTAACCTGTAGTATACGAGAACCATAAGAAGAAATGACGTTCTGCACAACAGCTGCTTTGCAAGAATAGATGAAAGTCTGCTGTGGGTATTGAGGACGTGGATGTAGTAGCCAGGGGAAGGGCTCTTTTTGATTGTGAGGAATAGATTTGCATCCAGAAGAAGTTACAGCTATCTGGGTTGTTGGGAGACATAATGTTCCTGTCAGAAATACTCTTTAAAAAGGCGTGCAAAGTACAAAATACACGTTTCTCTTACGGGTTCTTTTTAAAAAGAATCAAATTTAAAGACTGGATTTCATTTATGAAATACTTGAATTAATCTTGTCTATTTTTTAATTTTTTTGATTGGATGAAAAAAATTGTCTCAAGAATAATATGTATACACACACTCATATTATTTAGCCAACAGAAATTTACTGTCGTTTCCATTCATCTTTCGTAATTCCATCACTTTCAATATAGCAAGGCCTTTTTGAAAACAACTTTAAAGTTGTTTTGGGGAATATGGATATTTGAAAGTTTCGCATGGAATAATTTAAAAACTTGAGAAGCAGTAGGTTTGTTTATGGATTTTTCCATACATTTCCCCACATTAATGTATAACGTTATCAGTGATGGGAAAGAGGACTGAAATGCCGTGTCTTTTTAACAGCAGTTGCTTGCAGGTCTCCAATTCCTGTCTGACAAAGCATAAGCCTTTTCTTTTATCTGTCTATGTAGCTATATTTACGTGTCTGTATTCATATGAAGTCTTGTTTTCAAAATGGAATGGCAGGAGACCCTAGGAAAGATTGTTTATTTCATTTCTTACACAAAGCTCAAAACCCAGTGGATCAGACAAAACCAGCAGAATTTATGTTGCCTGAGGAAACAGCGAAAGAGCCTGTACTTCATTGTAGCTGCCAGCCAAGGGCAGTCGTGCTAAATGAAATTGCTATTGAATGTCACTAGAATTCTCCTCTTTGTTCGGAGGAGAACCATAAGAGAATAGCTTTTATTCTCCAGACGGCATTTTTAGTTATTTTGGTATTTGAAATTGGAAAGATGTATTTGCTCTCAGGTATGGTTTTCTTAAAAACCTATTCTCAAGCTCATTGTTTATTGTGTTAAAATGCAGATAAAATTACCATTTGTTTTATTGTACGTGAAGGTTCAGATCATATCTTCTTTTAGCAGGATAAGTTCACTCGTTGCTGCTAACAGTGTTCCAAGTTAAAATAGATACTTAAAAAACACCCCAAAACCCCAACAAAAACATAGGCACAAAAAATGAGGTCAGGGATAGAAGTGTTAAAAAAAAAATGAATAAGGATAGATTGAGGAAAGTTTTCATTTATGATAACATTAAGTGACAACCCGAGTAAATGGCTTGGCCTAAATTCTGTTGTATTCCTTCTGTAGTTCCCTACCATTAACATGAAGCTGCAGATATAACAGGCGGCTCCAGTTGTTGCCTTGAAGCCTGTGGAGAAGACGAGGGGTTTATCAGACAGACAGGGCAGTTGCCAGTCAAGGCTGGTGGCCCGTAAGAAAGCGGGTCAGCTCTGGGGAGGAAGAGGCAGTGGAAGAAGGCGTGAGAACTCCGGAAAGCGGAATGTCACGGTGAGGGCACATTGAGGGGGACAAAAGGTAAAACTGGAACCTAAGGAGGAAAGCCGGCTATAACTTGGCAGCAGCGGAGTTTGCACGTCGTCTTCACAGCGTGCTCCCCCTTGGCGACTGCGCGGCTTTCCCCGCTGTACCCCGTCGCGTTTTCTCCACATACAGTTGTAAGCTTTGTCCACAGGGAGGTTTGCGCTACTAATTTGGGAATAGAAAGGTTTAAGTGAATTTTGGCTCTGAGCAGAGACCATCCTTTGTAATGGTGTTCTTCCCTCTGCTTTCTTTTCTCCAGGCAAGGCTCAAAAACAAATTCCACGTTTAGATAATGTGTCAAGATTTCAGTACGTATTTTAAGGTTGAGAAGGGTGGGGAGGAGGAGGCGTGCTATTGGACAGCCGTTTTATGTAAGGATAGAGCTGTGGAAGGTCTTATCCTTAGGTGGCCATCCTGGAAATCAGTAAACAGTGAGAAACATGAATTTTTGCGACTTAGCCCATGTAATGATACCGGACTGGCTGGTTGTCAGTGTCATCTGGCTTTGGATGAGGGGGGCAAGAAGGAGGAGCCGACGGGCTTGACTTGTCTTCCCGCACTGTCACTGTGGAGTGCATTTGAAATGGCAAAATCCTCTACTGCTAGTCCACTCAAAGCCATCCAGAAAATATCACAGGAAAATATACCAAGAGGAGAATCCTCAGCCGGCAGACTGACAAACTGCTGTAAAAATTCAAAGATATTAATTTTTTTTCTGTCTGAAAAAGAACAAGTGGATTTGTATGAACTCACAAATCTCTGCGCCAGGTTTTTGTGTTCTGCAATTTTAGGGGTACAGTAAGTTACTAAATGTATGATAAAAGGAGAAACGCAGGAAAATCTGCTTTGCAGCAAATCATGCAGAAAACGAATGCATGATTTTCAGGGTGGTGTCTCGCAACTCGGCAGGGTCAGTAAGGCTGACTTAGGAGTCAGGGAAGTTGAGTATAGTCCTCTAAGTCTTCTGTTGGCTGCTTTCAGCGCGTTAGTTTGGTGATGGAAATTTGTCAAAATTGTACATGCTCTTGTTTGTGAAGTGCTCAGGTGATGGTGGGAAAATATTGTCTGGAGCGTTTCTGAGTCTCCAGCTAAATGGTGCGTTTGGTACATTTAAAATTAAAAATCTGATTTGATTGAAATTCGATTGAGCTGATTTCTAAAAAAATCTGTGTGTTTTGTAAGAGTTTTTACTTCATAGGCAAAATTATTGCCATTATAGGTAAATCTGTATCTTTATCTCGATTTCTGTATTTTGTTCCCAGAGTCTTATACAATTGCATGATGTAGATATACATTACAGATGGGACCAGACAGTGCAGGTCAAAGTCTCCTTCTGTAGATAAGCAAGACAATCATCACTAAAAAAATCCCCAACTTTATTTTCTTTAAACCTTTTTCATAAAGTCCTCGGTAAGCATTTCCTCTGAATAAGCTAGGCAGGAATAAAACAACCTATAGCGTGCGTAGTATTTACTGTGTAAATAATAATAATTAGAGATAATAGATCATGTAGTTAATTGTCTCTGCTTCTAGGAATGGTAATTAGCAGAGAGTTTTGATCTTCACACATCACTTCCCATTGAAATTTTATGTAATAAAAGGTACAAATATAGCTTTTCTTACTAAATTAGCTACTGAGTTAATAATTGAAATAACTGTGTTTAGAAAAGAGAAAAGCCTACTTGCATGTGTAAAGCTTAGGACATGTTATTATCCCACTCGGGCCCTTTCTGCCGTCGGGGTACAGGGGCTTTCTCTTGATAGCAAAAAGCTTTTTTTTTTTTTTTTTTTTTTAATAAAGTCTCCTTTTTCAGAGTTGTCTGTGAGGAGTGGAATGGGATCAGCTGCCCATAAAGCTTCTTGGCAGTTGTCTGTGGGATGGATTTACCTAAGCAAAGCGGGATTAGGAAGATGAGAGCGGGGCCCCGCAGTAAATCTGCTGCTGACAGCGTGGTACTCTCTGGGGCGCTGCCGGTTCCCATGAGTGGCCAGGCTGTCAGAGGCAAGGCAGGATTCCCCACAACATGGTGGAGAAGGTGAGAAAAACGCGCTCAGATAGAGCTACTGCTTTCACTGAAGTTCTCATTGTACAGTAAGAGTAAATGAACGTGGCCATCGGAGGAGTGCAGCTCCCGACATCTCTTTTCCGTAGTTCCAAGTCTCCTTTTCTGCCGAAGAAGGGGGTGGTGGTCCTGCCTCAGCAACAGATGAACACAGGAAGAGAAGGTGCATGAAGGAAATAACCCTGCCATGTAGAATGTAGCATGACAGATTATTCCCATACTAGCTAAAAGTTTATGATCAAGTTAAATGATATTTCTTTATTTCCTTTCTTCATGTGGCAGAAAACATGGTAATTATAACCATCTCCATACTGGCCTTCTTTGCTTTCACAGTTTGGTAGCTGCAGATTCCATTTTTTCCCATTGGAATAAATAATTACTGCAAGATTATAAACAGGACTGACAGTTGCTTGGAAGGTTTTTGTTGTCATAATATCATTTACCACATTAGCTTTTTATTTTTCCTGCTTGCTTCTATGAAAATGAGTAAATTAGATTTTTATCTTGCTATGATGCAACAACTGTTTTTCTTGTTACCTTGCATAGGATTTTCTTTTACGTTATTTATCTTACTTTCATGTTCATATTTTCCACTCCTCTTGCACTGGCACAAGATGATTCACTTACAGGAATCGCTGCCAGCTGTTTCCAAATACACGTTGGTGAACGCAGGCTTTAAAAGTCACGTTTCCTGTAAGGTATTCCAAAGCGTTTGCATCTTATTGTTGTCTGATCATTTTTAGGACCTAATTATTTTTTTTTTAATAAAGTATGTCGGCACAATGAATGCTTTTAACATGCAGTTCTTTTTGTGCCTTTTCGTGCCATCGCGCTTTGGAGCTGATTGATGCGCTAGGTAGAATTTAGCCTTAACGCTTTGTAGGGGATGTTATCCGGGAGCGTGTTTGCCTGATGGGAGCTTTTGTTTTTACATGAGTGGGTGTAAACCACTTACTTCAGGCACATCTGTTTTAGTGTACGTTTTCTTCCTGTTCTCTATCATCAGGAACAAGAAGATAATAATTTCAAATGCAATAATTTAGTACCGACTTCATAAAAAATGGTAGTGGTTTTATAATCAAAGAAAGACACACAAACAGGCTTATTAGAAAACGGTGCCATGGGTGAATCACCTCATAGTGAAATATGACATTAATTTTCTTGCAGATATATGTTACATAAGTACATAATATGTAGTTTTAAGTTGTCTTTTTACTCTCAAAACTCCGATGTGTTTTATTCCTCTGAGGGGGAAAAAAATGAAAAACCCACCCAAACCTCCCTAAACTGGTAGAATGCCTGGAAGAGCACAGATCAGCCAGGAAGTATACGACAGAAAACATCTTGCTAATTTCAGAGCTGTGAGTGTGCAGGACTTACTTTACAGACTTGATAAAAACTTCAAATTACCTTGGCATTGCTATCCTTCATGAATGAAATTGCACATAACAAGATTTATTACATTTCCTTTAATGTAAGCCACATTTTTTTTTTCTTTTCTTTTATGTCACAGCTGGTCCTAGAAAGGTGGTGTTAAATATACAGCAAGTAAAAACTGTGCTTCAAATTCCAGCTCCTGCTTTCTTCTGCACGTAGCCCCCACTATTGATTTTTTTTCTTTCAAGCTTCCAGTTTTCTCTTCCTGTTTGTGAAGCTCTTGGCTCCTCTGCGCTCCAGTCAATCATATGTCTGTGTTATTTACGAGTGAGGGTGGGAAGATATCCAAAGGTGATGGCCTTTCTGCTTTGAGAAATGGTGCCAGATAAGCTGGAAGAGTCTCTCGAATGGGTGGGTTCTGAAGCACTGTAACCACAGATTCTGAGCAAACTGCAAGGGGCACCGACTTCTCAAAGGCACATGACTGTGACGGATCTGATTTCTCAGGGGCATATGACTTTGATGGACAGAAGGCAGAAAGCATCCGTTACATAAAATCCTTTTTCTAGCTGGAGTCTAGCAGAGGAAACGGAAAGTTTTCAAAGGAAAGGTAGCTAGAGCATTTTAATGCAGTCAAAACTACACTGTTCCTTAGTATCATTGAAGAAATGACAGACCTGTTTTGGCAGACACCTTGCGTAGAAAAATGAAACTTGTAGAAGGAAGTTTTAAAAATTTTGGACAGCTTGAATAAGCACTATTATGAACCTGTCTTATGTGTGTGGGTGCAAACACAGAGCAAAAGAGCGTGGCTGGCTACGGGCAGGTCGTTATGGAGACGCTGGCACATCTCATCCATCAGAACTGATGAATGAGTGCTGGGCAGTAGAGGTAGCTCATCGTTCATAACACTGAATTGAAAGTATTGAGCAAGTGAAAAGTTCCACTGCATATTTCTTATGCCATTGTTATTTTTCTGTGGTTTCTACTTATGCAAGTGGGCAGAGAATTAAGTTACCTTATGCTTCACTCCAAAGGAGAAGGGTTGATAGTGCTCTCTGCTAGGACTATATATTCGTAAGAGGCGAGAGACAAGTTTTTCTGGGAGAATCTTCCAATAAAAAGGACAAGATGTTCACCCTCTCCATCATTCCTGTCCCATTTCCTTCTGAATGAAAATCAGATAAAAATTGCCTACAGGCTGGTATTCTGCACAGCAAAAGCATCGTTCTTAGCGTCCTGACAAGGAGAGGGACTGGCCAAAGCACTGAATTTATAACACATCTCAAACGTTACCCCACCAATCGTGAAAAAACATCCCTCAGAGAAAATATTAGATAAGTATTACTCTAACATATTATACACACTTCAGCTCATGTATTTGCCTCCCCCAGAAAAACCAAAACCAACTTAATAATTTCAGCTGATAGGCGCTAATATAGATTCGGAGAGGAGTACGTTTTGTATGGTAGGAGAAATAGCTGCTGTTAGTGCTTTTAGGGTCATTGAGAAATAGACGCTTGAAGAACCATTTGCCGTACTCTGGAAATGAGGACTATTAACAGAGAAGATCTATAATTATGATGGGCTATAATCAGTAGCTTAAGTCAATGAAAAAACTTCCTTTTACATTTCATGTGGTTCGATTTGCTTTGCACTTACTAAATTTAGCGCCTTAAGCTATACAAATTATTTGTAATTGTGCTGCAACCAGAAAGGCAGTGAGTATTAAGATTGATTTTTGCTTTATCTGGAAAGATTTTCTGTCTTTCTAGAAATTGAGTTTTCCTATCTGAGATATATTTAGTGGAAAAGTAGGAAATCTGAAGTATGGGTAAGTTTTGTGCAACTGAAGCCTGTATGCACAGCTACCTGTAAATACTATTTCTTTTGTTGAAATCCAGGCTTTTGGTGTGCGTATGCAAAGGCCATGCCCTTGCTGTTATTTAAGGTGATGATTAGGCTCTTGTACACTGTGATCATTATCACAGTACACATTTTTCAGATAGTGGGGCTGTTTGGGCTTGGCGTTTTTTTCCCAATTCATTAGCCTAAAATGATGATTTCATGTCTACAGTGCACTACAACATTTCCAGTTCCAATTAATAAAAAGCATAGAGAAGGATATGCGAATCTACGTGAGAGTTGGTCTGTTTAGATACGGCGGAATAGATGGTGTGGTTCCACAACTTTGTGGCTGAAATTCCCGTACATTGGCTCGTAGGAAGCACGCACAAGAAGCACTTTGGACTACTGGTGGAGGTGTTCTTAAAAAATGTGAATTTGGTTAGAGTTAACTAGTTAGTTAAAAGTGAGGAGGATAATGTAACTGTAATTTTTGATGCTCACGTGCTCGGGAACATTGCATAAGGTTTTCACAGGCAGCCTTGGTGAGAGAAAGTCTTGAGACGCGAGGGGGGAAAGTGCTGGGAGGTGACTAGAGTGTGGACTACAGTGACTCAAAGGACATTTTCCAAATGTGCAATTGCCGGTTAGATCAGTGCTGGAACTAAAGAAAATGTGTCTCTGTTTCCTCAAATCTGAAAGATGAGGTTTCAGCCCTAAAATAGATGTATTAATGCTTTTAACGTTGGCAGAACCATGTAAATCCCCAGTATTGGTTCTAATTTGGAAATATACTTTTTAAACTGCAGGCGTTGCCTTGAAATTAGATTTTCACTACCTGATCAGCTCAACATTATTCAGTTCGTCTCCTGTCTCTATTTTCTGTGTCTGCAGCGCTCATTAAGCCAGTCTAATATCAGCATGCAGTAAAACCTCAGTTTAATAGATCCAAAACAAGGTAGCAGATGTTTGGGTTGTCATTATGGAGGCACCAATTACAATTCTGCAATTAAGTGCAATTTCTCTTTTGCACTTCAAGAAAAATGTTCAGCTTGTTTGTCATTCATGAAAATACAGCAAGCTCTTGCCAAATATATGGAACAAATTATCAGGAAGTTATAAAATCATTAATCTGTTCTTAATTTTAATCTATTTGGTTTAGAAATGTCGCATTGTCACTCTGGTCTGCGTTCTAGTGATATTGTTAATAGGGGAGAAACACGCGCTTCTTTCTTTACAGCTAGCTTTAACTGAAACCTTGTGCTTAGACTATGTTTAAAGTAAATTGATTGCTAATTAAAGTGAGTTAATAACAATTACTATGTCTAATTATTTTGATTATATAGGTTACTTGTCAACAGTTCTTGTTGCTCTTAAACAAAGCTGGAGTGGCACTAGTATAAATCTAACAATTGCCAGTGAATTCCCTGGGAATGTAACTGGAGATTTTTAGTGTCCAAATTTGGAAATGGAATACATTCACTTCGAAATTTGAGAGCCAGGATTTCATTAAATTATACGTTATAATGGAACATATGAATGGTTTTGATCAACAACAATAGGGAAGTCTCTACATACAGAGGAATAACGTCTTATGCTATAATAAATATACCAAGACTCTTCTGGGAAAAATGTGGAGAAAAATCTGCGTCTGTAAAATTCAGTTTAATCTAATCTGGAAACACTAAGGCTGGAGTGCCCTGATCGTGTCTATGGTTAATCAGTAGTGTCATAACCAGGCAGAGTTCATTCCACATTCCACCGCTGTAATGTGCTGTATTAATGTACCGCTGTTTAAATTCAGCCATGAATTGTCATTTTGAATTGAGTTTTTTTTAAATTATTTTTTACATTAAAAGTCATCCAACCTTTTATTTTAATAATTTTAATCTTGAAATGTAGAGTATGTATTACAAAAAGAAAAAGCTTGAATTAGAGAACTGAAAAGCAGTGGCATGTCTTTTGATTATGAAGCGGCTAATGAGCTGTAACGTATAAATATAAGATACATGTCAATGTTTGGTTCCGCAGAATAAGTATTTTTCAGTTGCACGTGCAGGACTTTATGAAAAGTTACTATTAATTTTAAAAAGTTATCAGTTAATGTTTTCATAATTTGAGATCAGAAATCCTTGCTCTGGGCCCAATTAAATTAATTACATAGATAAAAGTAGTTGAATTTAGCTTTCTTAACTACCTAAAATCTGGCTTCTACAATAGCTACCCCCCTTTTTTCTCTGGTTGTGAAGCTGAAGGAAGGAACTGGTTTTGTTCTAATTAGTTCTAACGAGATTGTTGTATCTAGGAATAATAGTCTCTTATGAATAGTGCAAATTGCTCATGTGTGTCAACATTTTGCATGTCTGAAAATTTACGCGCAGACGAGGTAAATGTTTTGTCTGTATTTTCAACTTGCATCCTCAGCTCTTGGGAGTGAATTGAAAAACTGATGAAGGACGGACTAGAAAAGTGAGGTAGATGGAAACCTGGCGGAGCTGCTGGGTGTGGTGACAGCAAAGTCCAGCTGGAAGCCCATCGCTAATGGTGTATCCAAGTGATCAGGGGCCAGAACTCTTTCGCCTCATTAGTGCGGATGATGGGGCTGAGTGCCTGACAAGCAAGGTGGAGGTTGAGAAAACAGGGACTGGTCAGCCCGAAGAAGAGAAAGCTCGTGGGGGACCTTATCAGTGTGTCTGAGTACCTGATGGGAGGGAGTAAAGGAGATGGAGTCAGACTCTTCCCGGTGGTGCCCAGTGAAAGGCAACAAGGCAATGAGAGCAAACCGAAGCACAGGAATTTCCATTTAAACGTGAGAAAACACGTTTTACTGTGAGGGTGGTTGCCAGGAGAGGTTGTGGGGTCTCCCTCCCTGGAGGTATTCAAAACCCAGCTGGACCGGAGCGACCTGCTGTAGCTGGACCCGCTCCGCCAGGCCCTGGGCTTAGATGGTCTCCCAAAAGAGGGAGGCTGGCGCCTGCCAGCCTCGACTGCTCTGTACTTCGGTGCGAGGTGTGCACAGGACGCACCCATCTTCTACCTTTAACTTGTGACAAGAAGAAACAACTTTCATGTTTGCGGTAGTGTTTTTTGGCCTCATCCTTTTATTATTCAAATGAATCAAAGATAAATTTGTCCTTCAAACCAAAAGGGTAATTTAATTATTGACTATTAAAATTAAGGGCAAAGTACTAGCTCTCTTTGAATGTAAAAATAGGTAGCAGTTGATGAGAGAGGGAGTAGAGACTGTCACACCAGCCTTTCAGTCTGTTCTTCATGCATGATTTCATCTTCTTTCATAATCACTCTTGGGGGAATTCGTGGAGAGTATCATTTTTCCCTTGTTCCTGTTATGTGAGCTGAAACAAGCATGAGTCCATATTCGCTGAGCCACTTCACTGCTGCTCTCTTCGCTTTGCCATGTTGATGGGAAATGTCACTCTGATACATTACATAATTACAGCTGGCCCCTTTTTATATGATTATTGCCTTGCTATTATTTGAGGTAACAAAAGATGTTGAAAAACGCTGTTTTTATATAACGTGATATCTGAACAAGCTTGTATCCATCTCAAGCGTGAGCAAGGAGAATTACACGGTACCACAGCATGGCATTAGTTAAATAGATTGTTGCATCATTTTCAGGTCTGTCTTAGATAATAGGAAAAAAATATTAAATAATTATCCTCCTAAAAATTAAATAATTAGCCTGCATCAGAGCTAATCTCATGCAGGAAGCCTGGATTTGAATATCCTCCAACTGTTGTAGTAGATCTGTTTATGCCAGTTGTACCTAATGACTGCATCGTTCTGGCTACCGTGCAAATATGTTGTTTCTTACACCCTATACGGTAATGAGTCAAAACTTCCTCTTACCAATTTCCTAGGAAATTTGAGCAGATCTGATGGTTAAATGGTTGTTAAATACCAAGGCAGGGGCCTGTGCTGGGGCGCAGTGCCAGAGACGCTGCTGTCGCTCGTCTGAGGACCTGCTTTGTGCCAGCTGCAGGTGACGTGTGTCTGAGCAGTGGTGGGGAATCTCTTCTGCTGCTTCTCCATCGCTGCTCCTTTCTTGCTGAGACGCTGTAACCGAGCTCAGCAGGGCGTCCTGGCCAGTCTCGATCCATGAGCCATACGGAGGTTATCTTACAGCTTTAATAATTTGAACTGCCGGCAAGCTGGGGTCCCGACTTAGGCTTGACATGCGATATAAATGTGCTTTTGGGACTACAGTTTTACTGTTGCTTGGAGGTCTAAATGCAGTAATTAAGGGGCTGTACAGTAGCTGGTTCGGTGAGAAGGCAGCCGCACTAGCCACTAGTATTAGGTAATAACTTACAAACATATAAGTTTACCATTACACAATGTTTACATTTCTCATTTTAGTCTTCAGATTTTGTATCTCTTGTGAGTGCTGAAACATGTTTCCAGTTCTTTCGTCTCAGGTTGTCTAGATCTGGGATGTGTCAGGCTGGCTAACAAATCAGTGCCTCTCAGTCAGGAGCTGGAATAAGTTGCCTTGATTTTGATAGGCTTACGATGGTGGCTGCTGGTGCCTAGAGCGTAGATAGTGAGAACTTGCGGTGACTGACTTGGTGCACATTTTCCCAGGAAATGGAGCTGCTGTGGGTATTGGGGTTTGGTGGATGATGGGAACCAGAAGGATTTACCTGGTGTAACCCCTTTTCCAGTCTTTTCAGAATAGAAACATGGGACACGCATCAGTTCAGGTCAGCAATCGTGACATTTCAGGTATTTATTTATTTATGAGATCCATTTATTATTTCCCTCTTTACATACTCCTTTCTTTTAGAACTATTTTATGCTAGGGAGTACTGCTGACGTGCTTGATTACCAGTACGCGTCTGTGTAAAAACATTTTTTTCTCTTAATCCTGTTCCTTCCACTGATTTTGGATTCAAACATTCCATGTCCTCCGGTCTGTGCTGGAGATGTTAAGTGTATACATCATGTAGGAAGTATTAAAAGAAAATGTGAGCGACTTGGTAATAAAGGGGGAATTTACTAAAAACACTTCCCCTTCTCCCGTTACTTTCTGTTTGATTCTTCCTGTCTGATTCTTTTTCCTACAAAATGTGCTCTTGATAATCCTCGAGCCCAAAATATACGCCACCATTAGAAGTGAATGTCTTCTTTTTTTCCCTCTGAGTCTGCTCTGTCAGAAACTCTTCACAATCAAATTCCTTTTTTAAGTCTATAACTTTATTATTTCAGATGAACTGTATTAGCATTCCTCAAAACACATTGCATGCCACCCTACAATATTTTTCTGGCTTCTGTACAGCACCGTGTAACACCGTTACATAGCCTGTGAAACACAAATCCTGCTATATTTAGAAAATACAGGCAGTCTTTGTTACCGGAGCATGAACAGCATCTATTGAAGGGTTCACAAGCGTTTTTTGTTGTCTGGTTTAAAGCCAAATATACCATAGGCTTTGAAATTATAAATGTGTCATCATGGGACCCAAAAGATGATGCATTATGGAACAAACTGATCAAAGCTGGGATTTTAGAAGCTCACCATCCTTAAGGGACCTCTAGTTCTTTGGAATTGAAATGCTTTGCTTGAGCTTGAAGTGAAATAAAGGAAGAGATCTGTATCAGTTTAGTGTATAAAAAGTTTTAATCCTCTGAAGGCAAAAAGAAGATAAACTTTACTTTCTGATGAACAGGCATAATATAAGTGAATAGGAACACCTGTGGTAGTCTACTCAGCAGTGTGCATAAGAACTAGAAAAGCAAAAAATCAAATCTTTAAACTTTTAAATGTTGGTCTTTAAATGCAGTGAGAGAGATCAGAATGGTACGAAAGGTTAAGGCAATCTGTTTCTTTGGATGCCAAAATGATTACCGAAGCTCCATGTTGTTGGGTTTTTTTCAATCCCTTATGCTGACCCCAATTCAAACTGTCTTTTGACTTCAATTTAACTGAAATTCAACAGCACTGTGCCTTGCATTGATGATTCTGGCTTGTAAAATAGCATATGTATTTTCAGAAAGTGTGTTGCTTTGTATGCTCTGTATTAAACTGAAGTAACATTATTAATCATTAACATGAAAAACTACTTAAAATTCTGTACAGTCTGAGGACAAATTGTGCTCTTCCTCATCAGTCAAGTCAGTAATACTGCTCCAGATGTGCCCTCAGGGGCAGCAAAGATCAGAATCTGCACAAGATATAAAGACAAGATGTAAAGATAGAACTTTTATTCCTAACTGAAGACCTTAGGAAATTAAAGTCATAACATTTTAACAGTATAGGGCTGATGCCAAGTATTTCTAGTGAAATTTATCTTTAGGTTGACGTTTTGTTTTTCTTTGTTTTAATTTACAAAAAGATTTTTCAAGAATTCTAATTGGAGTTTGGTTAATTGGCATTATCCTCGTCGTGTGTGTAATTAATACGCCGGTTGGGTTCTGCCCAGAAAGCCAGCAGTATGCTATGCACTGGGATAGCGCTGAAAGCGTAACGTGGGCAGGAGTTCAGTAAAACCAAGAGAAAGTTCCACAGTACGCTTTGGGAAGAGAAAAGTCAGACAGGATGGTTAAGTAAGCTTTCTGAACAATAACTGAAAGTGGAAAAAAATTTTCTGTAGGAGAACCTTTGTGTGTGGAAATTGCAGCCTGTTTCCAGGCTGATTGCGTTTCTGTTGCGCTCTTACGCAGGGCTGCGCCTTCCTGTGCAGATGTGTGGAGGTGGTAACAGCTAGCAAACAATGCGTACGCGCCCAGCGCAGAGTGAAGAACAAAACAGAAGATAAAGCAAATTTGTTTCTGGTGTTTGGCAACCAGAGTCCGGGTTATAGCTGTGGTGAAGGGTCTGTGGAAATGGTCCTACCAGGAGGCAGAAGCAGCAGTGGTGCTGTTGAACTTCTGTAGGTACCAGCACCCAGGGGAGTCGTAAACGGGAACCGGAACAGCTCATGTCTGGGATTGCTGCTTCCTTACACCCAGTCAACACGTCTTTTGAAACCATTTCCCATTTTGTAATTGGAAACTTTAATGAGTCAAACGTAGTTTTAGATTCTTAATCCTTGGCTAAGAAGAACTCACCCCTTTCATTTTTAAGTTTTTCTCTTAAGATAAACAGTAATTTCTAAATCTGTCTTGGTTTAGCTTAAAATAGCTGAATAAACTTCTATCTACAAAAAGCTGATCTATTTGATTATAAATTTAGTATGTTATAATCTTGCTTTAGATGTCTGCCATTAAACCATTGACTCAAATCGTGTAACAAGGGAATGTCTCTCAATTTGATAGTACCCTGGTTTTTTAGTAGTTCTCCTTCTTACGGATTGGGAATTAAAAAATAAAAGTATTACATGGCTGGAACAGCATTCATCCTTCTCAGTCAGTTTAAATTTTATATTTATTATAATTTAAACATTTTTATAATGTTTAAATATACAGAGAAAATCCCTGCGCATCTGGTTCCGTTTTCTCTTTTTTGAGTAAACAAAGGGAAAAAAATTCACAATTTAATTTAAACAATGTATTTTTCTGTGTCTGCCTATTGTGAATTGAGTTGAAATGGAGCATTCGATACGCATATCGTATTCTAGCAAAGTCCATTTTTTATCTTAAGAAAATCGGTGTATTTACAGTCATCATTGTTCAGAAGGAGTAGATCAATCTGTAGAACACGGGAGAATAACATAAAACAAATGAAGACTTCAGATAATATATGCCATTCTAAAATTTTAATTTGGAAAGACTGCTTGGATCTTCTTGCCACGTCCTCTCTTCTCACATCAAAGGGGGCAATGAGGAAAGTGAGGCTTAGTAAGTGTTATGGTAAAAATGGAAGCATTCTAATTTCCTAATCTAATTTTAAAAGTTGGAACACCTCATTAAGTTATGCCCACAGTTTTATCTTTCTTCCTTCTTAACCCATTTTATTAGTCAATTATTTTCCAGTGAAATAATTCTGAAAATTCCTTTTGTAATCCAAAATCAGTATTAGGTCAATACTAGCTTTTGGGTGGGTATTTTTAAGCGTTAATACTACAGCTGTACTTTGACCTAGAAACCTATTTTGATTTGATAGTTGTAGCAACTTTTTAACATCTGTCTGCAGTTTGGTTTGCATGCAAGTATTTGCTTACGATTGAAATGTTACGACATAAATAATAGGTAGACTGGGAAGAAATATCTGAAAACATTTTACAGGGATCGGTGGAAAGTAGCTGTTGGAGGAAGATATCGGCTGAGTCTCTTTCTAGTAGCAGATTGTACAGTACGTAGCTGTCGTGTGAGTAGCAAAAGCTCTTTCATTGGGAAACGGAGCATTCCAAAAGACTAAGTTCCTGTTTGCAAATCACAGTTCAAAGGCTTTCTCTCATATGTTGTCAAAGAGCTTTTATTCTCCGAGGAGTCAATGAAGTTGTTCCTAGTTAATTATTCAAAAGTAACCCCTCTGGATTGTCCTTTTAATTGTTTTCCAGGTGACATAAACTGCAGATGTCAGCAGTAAATAAATTTAGATACAGCACAGCAGGAAGTTTGGAAAGCCAGCAGCTTCTGCAAAGGATTGTCAAGAACAATCTGCAAGGAGACTAGTTTTGGCATATAGATTTTGAGCTGAAGCAGTGCAGGAGAGGAAGTGCTACTTGCCAGCTCTCACCACCATATGCTTTATTATAATGTAATGTACAAAGAGTATGGAGACAGCAGCTGCTCTAGAGAGAGGTGGCCACTTGTCAGATTTTGAAACCTTTCTGAAATGTCTGTTCGTTTTCCCCTTGCTTACGTCTTTGCATTCAAAAGATATTAGCTGAAAGAAATCTATTTTTAGGCCACTGTAAGAAGAGGGGAGTGTGATCTACTTTTTGCAGAAATAAAAATAATTTTAGGAGGCCTCTAACATTTGGGTTTCTATCTGGTGAAACGAGGGTAGGTTTTTATTTTCTCAGTATCCATTCACACCAGGTCATGATGAAAACATATGTATAAATTGACTATTGTCTTGGATTCTATGTCTTTGATGGAAAGAAATTGATGTCTTCCATTGGTTTCCGGTGCGTGTTTCCTAGTGGCTTGCTCACATTCCCGTTTAAGTCAGTGTTGAGATTCACCGACTTCAGTGGGAGAGAGAACCAAAGCATAGCTGCGGATTTAGATCTCAAATGGAAGGAGTTTGATTTGATGTGCACAGAGAAATCAGCCTTTCCTAGCATCACGACCCAGGCAGTGAAGTTGATTACTCTGGTGCTTTGAGAAACCTGAAGTTCTTGGCATGCTTCAGGAACTGTGTGCCAGCAATGTCATGAAAATGAACCTAATTTGTTTAAACAAAAGTGTGTTTTAAAGGGTATCTTTTGACTCCTAACAGATTTTCATATCCGCTGAATGTAACAATCCTTCCAGATACACATAACTACAAGCTCTTGGGTTTTAAATTAGGGATTCTTAAGTGAATTTGAGAATCCAGAGGGAAGTTACATCACAGTATAATGGGATTATAGCAGGGCAAGTTGTTATACCATATAATAAAATTAAAAAATCTTATTAGCATTTTTGCTGAGTGTCAGTGTTTTACATTGACCCTGGAGTACTGCTAAAATGTCACAGAAATATAAATATGACTCATATAAATCAGTAAAAATGATGGTTCACATAGAAGAAAGATGTTACAGTTCTTTTTGGAAGGATAAATCTGTTCAAGACAGAGATTTTTAGATTATTATGTATTGCTCCCCATAGATGCATCTCTCTAAAAAAGAAATTAAATTCATCTATCTGTCACCAGGTATATGTTTTCCTGGTGATAGAAGGAGGATTCTCATGGAGAATCTGTGTTTATTTGCGTACTTTGGTTCTAGACCAGTCTATTATTATCTATCTGACCTTCAGTTTTTAAACTAGCTGCAATTGGAGGTTATCTGGAATACTTACTTACTTGCTAATGCTTACTTAAAGGTCCCCTTTTCCCTTTTTGTGGCTGTCGCAGGAATTCAAATCTAAGTAGGATTACTGATTTGCAATTTTAATCACTCCCTACATTACCCCTCATCCCACTGAGGGACAATGTAGGGAATTCCGTTTACTTAGCAATCCCATTTCTGAAGTAGGCTGGATTTTAAAGTCTATAGTGAAATTAATCATGGATTCTGAATATAGTACTACAGTCCTAATTCTGCAAAATGTGAGGCAAAAATTGGAGGTCCCATTGAAAATGATGACGTACAGTTGTGTCTTGAGTCAAATCAAAACCCGTTTTCAATGCAGAATAAAGTTGTGAAAGGACTTTCCCTTCTTTTGGTTCCCATAAGCTAGGGCTAAACTATGCTTTAAGCAACACTTCGATAGTTCAACAGAGTACAAGAAAATTTAAGTTATCAAGAGTCTGTAGTTCATACATGGGTCACCTTAAGTCAGCGTGGAGTCTTGACGACACAGGAACTTTTTGTTTGGGTTGTATTACATCTCCAAGAAAGTTTGTAAATGAAATGTATGTTTGCATGTTGAGATTTACTGTTATGATTAGGTGCAGATCTATTTTTACATAAAAAGTGCCTGGTAGGAGAAAAAAAAAGGAAAGATGTTTCTTTTAACTCACGGTTATAAGCATGAAGGTCAGCAAAACAATATAACGCTAAGCAAGCCAGAAAAGGAAATTCTCTGTTTGTGACAAATGAGAATTAATTACTTTTAAACCTCAAGAACGCTATTTCATTTTTAATGATGTGTTGCCTAACCATCACAAGCTATTCAACTGCCAATAGCTAATTCCAAAGCAAAGAAATGCAAGACAGCAAATGTAGCTATTTGTCTGGAGAAATTTTCCTCATTGTGAGTCTGTTAAAGCTCTAGGGATTTTTTGCTGGCTTTTAAAAATCAGAAGACACACGATGGTACACTTTCAGATCTTAAACTGTACGCTGTAACTTTGTTATTAATTGTTCAGAAGGCATTGTATACTGCTTATCATTAAAGCAACTAATATCTCATATTGTCTTCTCTCCAGCCCCCAGAGAAAGAGGGTGGCCTGCCTCGCCAGGTGGGCAATAAGACGGAGTGTGGCCTCTTGGGATTTGTCCTGGATTTGAAGCAGGATTATGAGCCTGTTCGGAACCTCATCCCGGAGGAGAAACTCTATAAAGTTTACACGTTCAACTCTGTCAGAAAGTCAATGAGTACTGTCATTAAAATGCCAGACGGCAGCTTCCGAATGTACAGCAAAGGAGCTTCTGAAATTGTTCTGAAGAAGTAAGTTCAATGGATTAGTTCCTGTGTTTTTCCAAAATGCAAAACATCCTGACACTAAGAAGACATACATGGGAATTTCAGTATTTGGAATGTGCTACTTAGGTTAGAAATACAATACACTTTAATAGAATAAGCTGTTACTGTTCTTTTCTCATTTTTTTTCAAGTGCCCACTCTTGCAAAACTGGCTTCTTTTTCTTATTGTTGGCTAGCCAAAGAATTGGGTCTACACTCGGTAGTTTACAAATGGATTCTTTACGTTCAGCACATTTGGAAAATAAGGATTTTTCAATTTCATTGTAATTTGTCAGCTCATTAATTACATGGGTATTGAGGAAATAACGGATGAAGGGCTCTCGCTGTCTCTGTAATAAGTTACAAACAAATTCTCTCTGATATTTCAGTAGTGAATCTTCTTGTTTCATCTAGAAATTTACACGAAAAATTTAAAACTTGCCCTCAAAAAAAGAAAGTGTTGAATGAAACAAGCTGACACAAGGAAACACTNTTTTTTTCCATAAATAAAAAAGATGTTCCAGGATCCTTAATGCAGCTGGTGAACCTCGCATCTTCAGACCACGTGACCGAGACGAAATGGTGAAGAAAGTGATTGAACCTATGGCCTGCGATGGACTGAGAACGATCTGTGTTGCTTTCCGAGACTTCAGCAGCAGCCCAGAGCCTGACTGGGACAACGAAAACGACATATTATCTGACCTGACTTGCATCTGTGTTGTTGGCATTGAAGACCCAGTAAGGCCAGAGGTAAAGCAAATCCTGACATTATAAAGCATTTCTCAGAGAACTGAACATAAACTGAACTACAGATTTCTTGCAGTTTTTATCTTTTTTTTTTTTTTTTTTAATTAATTATGTCAAAGAAGATGAAGTGAGCTTTGGAAATAGACTTTACTTGATAAAAAGTCAAATCATTAACTTGATAAAAAAAATCAACTATTAATCAACCAATATTTAAATAAAGCAAAATAGGGCTTTTTGGACTACGGGACTGAGATGACTTAACCTTCTCCCGAGGAGCAGTATGCAGGAGGACTGATCAGCAGAGGTTTTATTATGCTCCCAGATATTAAAGAATATTCCTTTAAGTAATGCGGTGATATGCAACTCTGAAAGTAGAGAAAAGACGTGCAGGAATTGTAATTGCCGTGATGATAACTGCAGCATGCACACTTTCCACAGAAATTGCGCGCGGTTGCCACTTTACTAATTGTCTTAACATTGTAACTAATGCCTACTCAGGAAAAATGTTTTTCATGTTGTATTTGGCCAAGGAAAAGCTTTGCCATGGAACGGCTGCAGATTTCATGGATGCTATATGTAAATGGCTTGTAAAAATATGACTAAAGTTTCAACTCGACTAAACGGAGAAAATCAGTATAGGGTGTGCAGACTGGAAGCGCGTGCCTGCTACTAAACTTGTACATTATATTACTACAGCAATACAAAGGGCAGATTAAGAAGCAGAAACTTTGTTTCTGACCTATGTACATGGTGCTTCATAATTAATCTTGACAACGGAGAATTAATTCCATTTTACAGTTTAGAAACAGTGACGGGAGGTCAGTCCCGAAGCTGAACGTGCTGAGGATAAAATGCAGGCGTTTGCGCATTTCCGCTCTCTTCCTCCAGTGCTTTTCTCTCTGAGTGAGTGGCGAGCGCGTGGCCGTGGCTGCAGGGTAGGGATCCCACCCCAGCGCCTCCCGCCTGCGGGGGGAGCCGTCACTGCGCTCCTCTTCTCCTCCAGGAAACCCGCTCTTCCACTCTGCCCTGTTTCAGTAGGGGATTAATGACCGTGGTTTGCTTTTGAGGAGGGCCGTTGGAAGATAACTCAAATTTCTCTTATACAAAAGGAGTGGGTTCTGATGCTGCAAAAAGTAGTTTGGTACCGATCCTTGTCTCATTTTACGTTATTGCTGGATCTTTCTTTAATCACGTCTAAATCTTTGTGTTTGATCCACTGAGACTTGGTGGCAATGCTAGACAAGTTAGGAAATTATTTTTTTTTACTAAAACACTCAAAGTATAAATTAATCTGATTTATTTTTCTCCAAGTCCTTTATAAAGTAGGCTTTTACATACTTCTGACTGCTGTAACTTTGGAAACTAGCATGATCTAATTATATCAGGTGCCGGTACCAACCGTGTGACTATGCTTTGCGTGGTAATGGACTTCCGTGGGTTTTTTTTCAGCATCAAGAAGGTTATAATAGAAAGTAAATCCTGCTTAGGTGAAAACTGTGTGATAAACTCCTTAGCTCTGTAATCATCAGATAAACAGCATTCTCTCTATCTGTCATCAGATGGTCTCTTGCTGCTAATCCATCTGTCCCTACACCTGACATTGCAAGTCTTTAAAAATATTTAAAAACATTCTTAAAATGTTCTGTCTGCAGTGATGCCTTAATGCTGTAGCTCACGTATATATGACTTCATGAAGTTTGTAACTGTCAGTGACCACTAGAACGGTGAATTCCTCCTCTTCCCCTCCCTCACGACATTGACCCTTGATCCGTGTTGTTAGAAAATAGCCGTAAGGCAGGTTATGTGTGCTGTGACAGACGGAGGGAACGGCTAGCAGTGGGATTTGCAGTTATTATTGAAAATAGCTGCAAACTATCCTTTCATGTGATTATTGTGAGTGTGTTTTATAAGAGAACCGCCCTCATCTCATAGGGAATATTTTCTTAAGAGCTTGAGGTAAAAATGAATGGTGTTGCTAAAAATAAAGAGATGAAGTCTGACTCTGTGTAAAGGATGAAAGAAGATGAAGGCAGGAAAACATTTTATTTCTAGATAATTATTTGAATAATGTATTGAATTTCTTGTAGTTTAACACCAGAGTATGCAGTAACACTTCTTACTTCATTGCAAGACATGCCATAAAGTGTTTATAATTTCAGAATTTTACCAAATGTTGGTCATACCTACAGTTGGGTTTGGGGACTTTGGTATTCGGGGTTTTTTCCTCCTTGTCCCTTTTCACTGTTTTAAAGTGGGAAATGTTTTATTAACATTCTCAGTATTCATAGATATCAGAATTTACTCTGACAGAAATTAGAGATGAGGTAATTCCAATGGAACAATCCAGTTTCACCATCCTGGCAGCTTTTACCTTCCCATTTTTCCTGGGGATAGCTCAGTATTTTCCTTTTCCCTAAGATGACGGCTGGAGCTAACACATGCGGAATGGTAGCCTCCTTGTTTCCACATTGCTCCGGTGCATCCTTGGAGTGTTGGAAAGGGTGAATGCCGGCAGGGTTAGTGGTGCAATGCTAGCATGGCTTCTCTGCTGATGGTACCGCTGGGAGCTTTCTTGCACTTGCATTTCCTTCCTACGTTAAAAGAAATGCTTTGGATGAATTATTCAACGATACCCAGCCAGCTGACCAGCTTTATATGGAGTGTAACCACTGGACACCCGTGACTTTTGTGTAATTCCTAGGTTAATTCAGTCACTAGCTTATTCATTATGAGCAGCTGTTTTTATCAAACACTCAGCTACCTGCTTGATATTTATCTCCTTTTTTTGTGTTTTTCTTTTCTTTGATAAATACAAAAGACGAGAACAAATAGGATGATGTCTTGTTCCTGTAGAGATTTCTCTGTTGATTTTGACAGCCTTTCTGGATTGATTTTAATGAGCCTGTACTGGCTTATACTCATTTGCCAATGTACGCCTACAATCTGTTATTTCTGGGAGATGAACATAAATCACTTCCAAATGTCACTTACTTATTTGTCACCTGATTCTGATAGATATTCCTGGATTGGCTAGTTTCTGCATGCATGCATGCATTAGGTGGTTTTCTTTGCAGAGAGAAGATAAACCAAAAAATTTTAAAATGTGTACTTAAGCTCTGAAAAACTGATGGAAAATATCTGCTTCTACTGCCCACTCAGTCTGCCAACACTCTTTCTTCCTTACAGCAATAAAAAAATATGAACAATATTTTAACTGTAATTACTGTACACAGTATTAAATCAGATACCACCCACCAGCTGTCCAAAAAAATGAGAGAAGAGGAAAACAGAATTATTTCTCTAGTTATATGTGAGTTTGAGATGTGTTAGAAACTAGGTTGCCCTCCCATGACCTTGTTTAATAGGACTGGCACTTTATGCGAATAGACTTTTTTTTCTGTTTGCACTGTAATTTATTTTTCTCCTTCATGGTTCATACTCTGGTTTTACAGATAGTCATCTAAATCTGTCATGTCCTATGCACGAGGGTTGCCACAGTTAAAGCGTGGATGCAAAGGGCGTTCCAGATTGGCAAGTGGGATACAGTCAGGATTATTAGTGTGGAAAATGGGTAAATCGGGAGTCATTTGCTTAAGTAATGGATTTAATCTGATTGTATGTTCCCCATAGAAGTCTATTTCATAATGTTAAAAGGCTTCAGGTCCAAATAATGTTGCCAGGATACAACTTGTGGGAAGAATATTCTCAGTTAGTAGAGATGAGGAAATGGGAAGATACACCTCTGTCCCTTAATGTTCCTCTTGGTTCCGTAATCTGTATTGACGGAGAGTCATTCTGCAAACAGCACGTTCCGTGGGGGCAGGCTGAGGGGGGAGTGGTTTTCTTTGTTGTCATGGGAAAAGTCTGAGTCTGAGCCTCAGTTAGGGGTTAGTTCAGTGAGGCGTTTTGGAAGACAGAAGTTGCACAACTGCCTTTAATAAAGATGCAGAAACGTGGTGTGAAGTTATATTCACTGATTAGATGTATCGTTTAAAGGTGTATAATTTCAGTCTAACGTGGATTCCAAGATCTACAGCCTTTCTGGCCCCAGGAAGTCACGAGCAGCCCAGCATTTGCCACTCTGGACCAGAGCAGTGGTTGCCATGTAAAAGGCAACGTCCTGCCCGCAGCAGCATCACACACTTGCAGCTATAGAGGAAATTAAAATATCTAGAAATGCACAAAATGAACAGTTTAAAGTTGTAGGTGGTGGCTCCTTTTCGTAATAGTTTCTGTACTAATGGATGAGATTAATCCACTCTAATTGGCATTGCGTTCTACAACACACTTGCATCTCTGACAGAGGTTGTGATCGGCAAGCTCCACTGAACTGGCGGTACCATATAGCGAGGCTTTACTGAGGCTTTGCTATTGTAGCCATTTTGATACCCTGTCTTAAATAGTATTCTTTTTGTTTCTTAAATTTTTTTATTTGGTTCTTGAAGTGTTAAACACACTTCTTATTCTTCCATGTGAAATAATATTGGGGTTTTTTAACTTGAAGAAATAGTGCTTTCATAACAATGATGAAACAGCACTCATTGGTTAGAGTGATGCTTATTAATAATTAATAAATTATCATTAATTATAATATAGTTTAAGGGACTAGATTTTTTTTTCCCCATCTGAAATTGATCTATACATAAGTAGCCTTTCTGTAGGTACTGACTTCATATACCCTAGTAATTCTATTAAAAGAGCTTTTTTTAATTATTAGGAATCAATTTCCTAGCTCTTATACATTTTAATTGCCTAAATCTTTTTTTTTTTTAAATAAGCTGTATATGATACCAAGTCTCAATGTATAGCTTCTACATTAATCTCATGGGCCCTGTTACGCACTGAATTCTCTCTCACTGGTATATTTAGGAATTCCACCTTTTTATATCCGTGTATCGATATGCATGCATTAGCGTAATAGTGCTAAATTAGAATAACTTTTTAGATAATCTTATTGAAAGAAGAGTTTGGATATGAAGTCAGATCATTTTCCGTCCAAAATACGTGTATTCTCAGTTCACCTTTACACGTTTGTTGAGTATGTTAAGTTCAGCATGCTCTACCTTGATGCTAAAGGTCAAAAAGCTGCAGACCAATCCTTTTTATTAAAGTCAGGAGAAGCTTCAGGCAACTGATCTAACAAACAGTTTGGGTGCTTCTTGGTACAAGATCTGTCTTTCCTGTGGCGTAACCGCAGTTCCGTCACAGTCAGGTAGCTATAGTGTGTCATAGCATGTGTGAGTTCTCTTGCTTTTTCTTAGCCTCAGAATATACTGATGGGAAACACCTGACATATTTTGTCTCTTACCTAGGAATTTTCTTTCCCATTGTATTGCTTTTTAGGTCCCAGAAGCCATAAGGAAGTGCCAGCGAGCTGGAATTACAGTCCGCATGGTCACTGGAGACAACATCAACACAGCACGTGCCATTGCCATAAAATGTGGAATCATTCATCCGGGAGAAGACTTTCTCTGCCTTGAAGGGAAAGAGTTTAACAGAAGGATCCGAAATGAGAAGGGAGAGGTAATTCATATAATAAATCCATACATATTACTAATATGTCATTTAAAAAAGGTGAGAACACTGACATGCTGTCTCTCCTGCACTGATGTGTACCTCATATCAGTAAAGACTGCTTGGAGAGGTTGCCACTTCTTTCTATCGCTAGCCTTTTGCAATTCAAAATACCATTGAAAATGCAGCCTTTTCCCGATGCAGAGCCACTACCAGTTTTGTGTGCATAGCACTGGTCTACAAGAAATCAAAACCAAGCGCATTAAAAGCGCAGGTTTGTTAGCACAGAGGAGAAGGAACTCAACAGCAGTTTGCAGGTCTGTCTCGTAAAAATGCAATCTGGACTGAGAGCTCCTCTCATTTCTTTATTTTATACCACTTTATCTAATGTACTGCTATATCCACTTACTCCAGTGATTTGCATAAATTAATCTGTTCTTTGGAAGATTTTTAACTCCTCGTAACAGATGGAGCTAACACACAGGCTACTGATGTTAGCTTTAAAAAAATGAACTCTATGCTGTGTCTTTGAGTCCGTCACGAATGAACGGACACAGTCGTTTACTCCTTGCATCGATTGCTGGAATCCTTTGTCCTCGTCGCTGTTGGTATACAGAGAAAATTCTGCCATTGTTGGTGACAAAATGAAGAACTTGGATGCACGTGTAGACTAGAACAACACACTTTTGCTTATAAACATGCTTGATCAGCTTTAAGAAACTCCACTACCCTATGTCTAGAGTCACGATTCTGAGTGGAATTATCCATAAAGATGCGAAGGCTGATGAGACACTGTGGCAAATTTACCTGTGGTAGCCAACAGCTGAGCTTTGGTAGTACTGAACTGCCTTTTTTGGCCTTGCCTTCATTTGCAGCATTGATAGCTGTTATAATTTTTTTGTGCTTTTGAAGAAAAGTTGCAGATCTGAGTAGTGAAGTGAATCATCTGACATATGGACGCAAATATATTTTGCATTTTGCTCATCACAGGCTAGCAGTTTTACTGGTTTGTTTTTTTTCTGTGTTCCCCGCTCCAGATTGAGCAAGAGCGGATTGACAAAATCTGGCCAAAGCTTCGAGTGCTTGCTCGCTCATCTCCCACAGACAAGCACACTTTGGTAAAAGGTGCGTGAATCTACCTTCGTGTGTGTGTGTGTGTCATTAATCCCAAAGTTACTGAATCATGATCGGCACGTCATCTGCATCGTAAAAATGTTGCTGTTGCAAATATATCTGAGTTTTTACCTTTAATTGCACATCTGTACACAATGCAAGGAAGTTTTCTCAGTAACCGCGTCTCTCGTGTTTGCGTTCTACCTGAGCCTTCAAATGAAAAATGATAGGAAACTGGTTGGCAGGAATAACAGAAATACCAATAAGATGTCTGGCAAGTAGATGTGGGCAATCTCATATTTGCCTTGTGTGACTTTTAATTGGAATAGAGCGAGGATTTAGCTGGGAAGGGAAAATGTGTGCTTGCTGGTCAGAAAGAAAATATTGTTGAGAAATAGGTTGTTCTTCAGATAAACAAGAGGGGGCATAGGTTTTGTAGTCTTTTCTGTACCTCTTTATGAAGAAACCAATAACAAGCTCATTTAGAGTAAAGTCACTCACTCAAGCGCATCGGTTCTCCCACAATTATTTCTACAGAGTATTCTGAGATAAAAAAAACTTTCCATGTTACAATAGCAGTTGTTGGAGGTTATCTAACTAGGACCTGCCTCTTCAGTGTTACATAAATGGAGATACGTATTTTAAGCCAATTCTGTTTTCCTAGAGGCTCACTAATTGAATGATTTGTATTGGCTTCCTTTAGATTTCTAGGGGTATTTTTAGTCTGGTTTTGTCCTATAAAAACAGCACCATACAAATTATATTCTCTTGCCATACTGTCTGCAGATGGAATGCTCTGTAAAAGGGGGATTTGTTTGGAGTTTTCTTTATAAAGCCTTTTTCATATCTGTAACTCACACTGACGAAGAAAGAACTGGATTATTTTGCTGAGGCCCTAGAAAGCCTGGAGACACTCTTCTTAGCAATTCTTGGAGGTGCTAAGATAAGATCACCCAGCTGATCAGTTACATGTTTTCAGCAGGTTGCCTACTTAAATAATAATTCATATTTAGGTAGGAAATAATTTCTGGGTCTGCCCTTTTGGTATGGCAAGGTTTCATTGATATGACTCCACGCGTGACTGATGACAAAGCCTTTTGAGCAGTCCGTCAAATGCCTAAATGACTTGTGAATTTGAAGATTGGATCAGTTGGGTCCTTTGGGATTGGGAGCAGTGTATGTGAAGAGCTCTGGAAGCATGGATCATGCAGGAGAAGTACACTGTCTTCTAAGCCCTGGCACGGTGGGGGCATACTGCTCTTACTTGTCCCCTCCAGCCACTGTTTAGGCCAGTGGTCTCTGAAGGGGGGTGCACATATGTCAGGGATGAGCCCCTCTCTATCCCATCCTGTTCTAGTGTATGTTTTATAAGGTACATAATAGATTAGTACAGTAGTACATATGTATAATTTATAAATAATATACATATTTTGGGGTTGTGTGCTCAAAAAGATTTTACCAATAGATGTTCACAATTGAAAAGGTTTGGAGACCATTGGTTTGGACAACGTGATTATTAGCTCCATAGGTCAGTATTAAAACAGCACATTAGCTGAAGTCTCCTCTCTTCCCTGGTGCATATAAAATATTATCTTATCGCTGTTAGAGGACATGAATTGTACAGCCTAATAGGGTATTTGTTTCAGAAACACATAACAATTTGTGTTTCATTAAGTGGATTAAATAAGTCCCTTGGGAGTACTCATTTGAATCATTCAGGATTTTCCCTTAAGAGGAAAATGAAACCTTTGCCAGAGAAAATGAAATCAATAGAGAGCTGAAGAAAAATAAACAACAATTTATTGATGTTTTATAGCATATGCCCTTTGACAATCCAAAAGATATTTACGACTACTGAATGCCTTACGCAACTAATACAATTAATGTTTTAAAGATGGGGCAAGGTCAAATGATAGAGCAATTAAGTATCTAACAAAGTTCAAGAACAAGTCTATGGAAAATCATGATGCAATCTTTTGGCTGGTAATACTCCAAGGACCATTAAAAGTTACAAGAAACTATTTAAACGTTCACTAGTTTTGGGGCTCTTGTTAGAATGTTATGTTTTTCTCAGACACTTGAGGGATCAAGAGGATTTTCTCTTCTTTGATGTATTCTATCTGCTCTAGGGTAAAACCACACATCACAAAATAAACTTTTTTTATATTTAATTTTTAATGACATACAGCTGCTGGAGGGAATATTTTTTTCTCCTTAACATAGCACAATCCCACCCAGCAAAAGGATCATTTTTATTTTGCATTTTTGTTTTTACTACTGCTAAGGGACTAGAGAAAGGCATGCTTCAGCATTGCAGGCCGCGCAGACTGTTTCTCTCAAATATTTATGCCTTTGAAGTAGAGGTAGATTGGAAAAAAGGCAATATGGTTTGTCACCACAAACTGTTTCAGGGAAACAAATGTTAGATATCTCAATGCAACTGAAACACGATTTCTGATGGATTTTATGACATCCGTTAGTGTAATTTCATATTTTTTACCCTATTTCAAATATAACAAATAAAAATATGTATCATTTCTACTTATGTGTCCTTATAACATTATTGCTGAAATACTTCAATATTGTCGTGCTGTTTTTTAAAATACTGTGGGAAGCAACTGTTTAGTACTGATGGGAAATAGCATCATCTTCTTATCAGAAGGTTTAGAGAGGAGGAAATAAACGTTCAGTTTACCAGGTAGAGAAGCTGTGCTTTCCAACCTGTTTAAATTAGGCTGGAATTATTTTTGAGTGATATTAAAACTGTCTCGTCTATTCACATGTAAGGCTGATTTATTATCAAGCAGAAAGGGAACTTTAAAGAAGAAACCAATTTTATTAATTACCCTTAATTACTAAAGTATTTCCGCTATTATTGCATGGGATGGTATTATGTGTATGACCTCAGTAACGTGGACATACCGTACGAGTAGGTAGAATAATAAAACCAAAGAAGAGTGTAATAATTGAAATTCCAAACTTAAATATCAGCATGTTGCAAATTGCAAGTGGTTTTTATTTCCATTTGAGAGACAATTTTAATATTTATTTTTATTCAAATTCATATGAAGAAATACTCAGAAAGTTGGCTTGTTCCACAGTGTGAAAAGTCAGCTTCAGCCAACACTTCCCTGAAGCGGTGAACATAAAAATAAAGGAAGCAGGAGGTACACTGCATTTGAACCTCGAGTTTTACCCTCTGTGAAATACCACTTAGGTCTCTGTAGTCTGTGTTGAGTGTAACTTTGTGGGAGGCACTGATGCCTTCAAGGTTCCCCGCTAGTGTTTCAGTCTTACAATACAGAGCCTGTTGGTGGTACGGGCTTGGTACAGAAATCTGCGAGTTTTAGCCATGTCCTCCTCTGCATTCTAATACTATGTATTTTGTGGAGTACTACTCACTTAACAATTACCAATGCTCTCTGTAATGTTTGTAACACTTCTACGTTAACCCTTAAAGCTCTGTTCCTGCACATACTTAGCCTTGTAGCTGAAGTTGAATTTAAATTTTCTCTTTCAGACAGACATTCTAAATTCTTGTTAAATTAACAGGGAGCTTCAAAAAGTTTGGAAGTATTAAAAAATAAGCAGAATGGGACTGCGTCTGTCTATGTTTAGCTTGTCAAAGAAATATAACTATGTGTAAGTATGTAGGGTGATCCACTTTCCTGCATCAGTAGCACCTGAATTGGTGTGCACCTGTGAAATGCTCTACTGGAGCTAAGTTTTTCCTGTCTGCCTGTTTTGAGTTAGTCGGTTGAGACGGAAGGAAATACCTAAATTAGGAATTTTTCTCTCCCAGAACAAGTGACTGATGTGACTCTAAGGGTGACAGCGCAAGTAAGAATCGTTTAAATAAAGTGGCAATAAAGGGAGAACTCAAAGCTATAGTTGATGTTTTTGATCTGAGCCATGGGTACAGATAGCTCCTTGTGAAAGAAATGGAAGACACATTGTTGGTTAATGTTCTTTATATTATTATCCTGAGTGGGTTTGATTTAATGCTTGCTTAATGCGAAGGGAGGCAGGTGGGAGATACAGGATATATTTCACTTTCAGCTGTGTATGCAGTGCTGGTACCTTTTATATCAAGCTTGTGCATATAGCGCCCCTCTTGATAGCTATTACATAGTTGTTTAAATACGATCTTTTCCCTCATCAGAAACAAGCTGCTTGCTCTGAAAAAGTCATGCCTTATGTAAGCTACATGACTCCTCCCCAGATTCCTGCAGCATCAGCGGAATCAGCGTGTGGAGCACACTGTAACGTTACGCTGTAGGTGTATTCCTGTGGCTGTTGGATAAAATTTGTTTTGACAGTGGAAAGTCATGGCCAAACAGCTTGAGATGCAGGAACAGACCAATGAAACAGCAGAGGCTGTTTTGGGAGGAAGCTTTGCAGAGTTTTAGGAAATCCCCGGCTCTACCTTGCAGACCTGTTTTTATTAAAATACTGTACGTAAGCTTTCAACTGGAGTAAAGCAGTCTATTTTGAAGAAATCTCCTGTCTGTTAGATATGACTAATTAATACTGAAGCTTCTTTTTAGCTGTTTTGAATGAGTGGAAAGGCCAGTAAATGTTAAAGAAATGGGCATTCTCTTTATTGGCAGTCTGTCAGATCATGCCCTTATTGACATTGGTCCCTGCTCACTGAAGCAGTAGTTGTCCACAGCTCAAGACTGCAGAGGGGTGACCCTTCCTAGGCATCCCTCTTCTGTTCGCTCTCCTTACGCTGTTTGTAAAATCTATACAGACACATCAGTCGATACTGAAGAAAATTCTTGAGGTGAAACCGTATCACAACTATTAACAGAATTATATCAAAGAAAGAAAAAAACACAACCACCCCAAAACCTAAAAGTAAATGTGGTTAGGAAAGTGGCAAGTGCTGGAAAGCAGAGAAGCATTCAGAAATGGGAGGAGGAGGAGCAGATTAAATGGAGCGTGCAGAAGTCAGGGAGCCTAAGTATAGCTCTGATAAATCCTCTGAATCCCAAATAATCACTGCTGCTCCATTTTAGAAATTTGCCTGACATACAAACGAAAGTTCTGCAAAGATCTTCTCTCCTGCTTTGAATAGCACTGAAGTCCATCCATGTTCTATTGTGCCATGCATTGATGTGTTCCTGGTGACACCAGCAGTGGTCACTGCCATGAGGTGTGTGGCTGAGGTGCTGATGATAACCGAAACCGTTTTATCTCTCCTTTTCCATGACTGCTTATTACGCAGTTCTGTGCTCTGGAGGGCGTTGGGCTTATCCCGGCTGCATAGTTTGCTTTTAGGGATAAAAATGACTACTAAAGCTTGTAAATGATTTAGCCGCATCCAGCAACTGGCTGATGCAGGGCAGTTGGGTAGTGCAGTCACTGACGTTTGAGCACAGTCTATTAGGAGGTCATTTTTTAGAGCCTTTTCAACTTGGTTTGGATTGTGCTTCCATTTGGAATCCAGTTGTGAGAAGATGCTGTCTACCTGTTTGGAGCAGTTAATACCATGATGTGTCAGAGGTTTTAATGAATTTTTTTCAGAAGCTTGTAAGTATTAATTTAACATCAAAGGGTGTGTTAATAACAAGAAGGGAAGACCAAGATAAATGCTTCTGACAGTAATGGCAGCTGATGTTCCTGTTTATTTAGAAATAACAAAGGCAAATCACCCCAACAAATTGAAAGCTCTAATTATAAGATCTTACCAGAATAATGTGCCACTTACTTGAGTTCATGCTGCCAATAGAAAGGGAAAATTTTTTTTCCTGATTTTCATAAGACTGAAGAATAGAGGAGACTAACTGCTTCCATACTGCTCTGCAATCTTCTGGGTGTCTGATAAGCCAGAACCTTGCCAAGAGGCAGCTATTGCTCTGTAATCTGCAATTTCCTATTTCTGGTTAGTTATCTGATGTGGGAGTTATTTTTTTTCCAGAGCAGAATGAAAGCTTTTCGCACTGGGTAGGTTTTGATAATTGTTTTTAGAGGCTATGTCTTTGTGCAAAATGTGTTAGCAAAAGGAATTTTGTCATTTCCCCACGCTAAGTTATTAATATGGAGAGGTGTTCTCGTCTCCCACACCACAATCCTGTATTCTGGCCCCATATTCAAATGGACTCTGACATGGAAATAAAACCACGAATGGTGAATGATCCCCATCCTGTTAAAAAACAGGGCTGCTTCTGTAACCTTAGACAAATTCTTTCTTCTTTTCTGTACTCTCCCCATGTGCATCAGTGGAAAATACTTCCCTGCAGGCTAGTTGTGTGGAACTTGATTCAGCGAGTGAAAAATGATCTCAATTGAATGAGATCTCAATGATCTCAAATGATCTCAAAATGAAAGTAGAAATTATTTTATTATGTCTATTTATTAAAATGTTTGGCTCCAGAATTTAAAGAATTATTTTGTATCTTCTTACTCATTGTTTGGCAGAATTGAACATGTCTGTTAAAATGCTAATTTGGCTCCAGCTAAATAAAATTCTTCAATGGCATTTGTCATCTTTAGGTTAAACTGATTGCCAGAAGGCATCCCAGTAATGCAGATATTACAGTTCAGTCCTAGTTTAGGAGAGCTTTAAGTGTGAATTTAAAGTCTTTGGCAAATCCTTTCCAGTGATATTTGATCAGAGAGCTGGGTTGAAATGGGTTTACTGTGACACGTAATTTTAAATAGTAGAAATCTTCCAAAAGAACATAAAGAGCTGATCTCATGCCCTTTCAAGTCTGTGTAAGTTTTGTTGATGTTTTGATGATGCAGGATCAGCACTTTCCGTGTGAATTCTAGTAGTGACGTCTAGTAGTGCCTAGTAGTGATGACACTGCTTCCATCATTATTTTCCTTAAAGATCAACTCTATTAATCTCTGTAAGACTTGTGTAGTGTTATGTAGTCTATATTACACAGATCCTGGTGTTTTTTAGAGGTTTATCTTGCTAATTATTTTATATCTCTGTACGTATACACACGCATGTGCATTTTTTGCAGGTATTATTGACAGCACCCAGGTGGAGCAGAGGCAGGTTGTAGCTGTGACTGGTGATGGAACCAACGATGGACCAGCACTTAAGAAAGCTGATGTTGGCTTTGCCATGGTATAATCTTGAGCATGTTTACTGATGTTTGGGTCATTATAAATTTGCTGTAAGAGGTTTTTCGTTCATTCAGTGTTGAGAAAGTTGTTTAGTTATTACTTGTTAGTGAAGCGATATATGGAGGGGGCAAGTTATGTTGCTTCAGGATCCTTTAATTTACTATATTAGATTCACTGGTATTGCTGGTTATGATACTTTTTCAATATTCTGTCAAATATATTGGCTATTTGTGGAATTTTGTGCCAATACAGAAAAAACATCTCTGTTCTTCACAGCAGTGGAGTACTATTTTGCTTTGGTAAAATCCATCACTATTGGTAAAGATGTCTTCCCGATGTACTCTGTCTCTGAAGACATTAATATACTAGACTATGTATTAAGGTACACAATTCTAATTCTTGTTAGCAATTCTGTTCATGCATATTAATAAAATATCGTCAATGATAAAAATAACTCAGAAGATTGGTAGTCATTAAGCTGGTAATTTAAAACACTCAAAACTATCATCACATGAGTTAACACTGCGCTCTATCAATTCCCTTTTCTGCGTCCTTATTCACTTTCAAAAACAGGCGAAATTAGCTAACTTCCTAGGAAATGTAACATGCAGAATATACTCAGCAGCCACTATTACTATGCTGGGGAGTCTCTGCATAACTGTGGACTTTGAATGAGTATGAAGATTTTTATTCTGTCTCTGTACTTTCTAGTAGGTAATTTTATTCACAATTAATTTTTTCCAGGGTATTGCTGGGACAGATGTTGCAAAGGAAGCCTCGGATATCATCCTAACAGATGACAATTTCAGTAGCATTGTGAAGGCTGTAATGTGGGGACGTAACGTCTACGACAGTATCTCCAAGTTCCTGCAGTTCCAGCTCACCGTTAACATTGTGGCCGTGATTGTGGCTTTCACTGGAGCCTGCATTACCCAGGTAAGGTTAACTTCAGGTGTTGCTTGAAGTATGGGGCCAAATCCTACCATGCTACGCTTGCTTTTAAGTAATGGTGGCTTACATCTGATTCTTACTTCGTACAACAGAAAGTATGCTTTCTGAAATTCCTCTGAGCAGTAAGAGTGTATTTAGGATCAAGCTGCTATTGAGCAGTTGAGCAATAGCTGTTGGCATAAGGAAGCGCACTAATCCGTCTTCGCCTGGAAGAAAATTGCTTTTGGGAGCTGGTAGTTTTTGTGCTGCCTCCATACAGCTCCTGGTTTTGATTACATATTATTGTCATGACAGAGCTTGTGAAGATAGGACAGAAAATGTCAGGGATTGGGAGAAGGAAGAGGTTATGTGACTCTGCCTTTTCCTCTCAGAATATTTCACTACTAAATAATATAGTTCTTGATGGATTATGGAATGAGATTATTATTTTCAAGAGAGCGGTACTGACACACAGAAGTAATCCCAGCAGGGGAGCTTTTTGATTGATAAAATTATTTTGTTGCTTTCAGGCAATTCCTTTTAATTTCAGATGCAAATGACAAACCAATTAAATGACACATACAGTTGGGCTTTCATCTCTTTTTCTCCCTCTACATTAATCCCTCATTGCGATCCTGGTGTACATGCGATGTCTAGGTCTTTTACAAAAAGCATACGTGAAAGCAAACCATATTTTTTTTTCCTTTCAAATTACTACTTTTTGATAATAAAATTAAGTTATGTTTTCCCTGGAGAGAAAACGGGATGTATTTAGTATGGTATGGGTTTTTTCCTTCACTAGAAAATAGCAAAACATGCAGGTTTCAGTGCTGTCACTCCCTAAAATAATGCATATTTCAGATGCTGCAGACAGGTGCTGTTACAAAATGCCTCCTTTGATTGAGGCGCGCTATGGGAAAGCTGATGCTTCCCTGCCTTGTGCTCCACGCAGATGCACATACCTGCTTCAGCAGGGAAATTTCACCTCATGCGCACCTGAGCAAAACAATGAATAAGTCATTACCTCTGCTCCAGGGTAAACTTACATTGTAATCAGGGAATTGATACTTGAAAGCAGAAACCCAGGTACCTTTACACCACCATGAGGTCAGACTTCTCCTAAGCCTTGACTGACATTCAGAGGCTTTTTTTTCTGCTGCACACGAGGAGTCTGCAGCTCCCAGCTCCTGCTGGCCCCGGGCTCCAGCTGGGCAGATCCCACATACTCAGCTGCTCCGAGCTCCGTGAGCACGAGGCTGGGGCTGGGGTTCGCAGGGACATGGGAAGTGCCTGCTTTTGAACCAGGTGGAAGCGATCTTAACAAATACCTATTTCATTCTGTAGAAAGGAAGCACGGAAACCTCAGTTCCCTTGTTTTCCGAGAAGTAAAAGTTGTGAGCCGACAAGTGCTAGATCCCCAGCACAGTGCCCCAGGTCTTGTGGGTGGCTTGTTGGCACAATTGGGCTTGTGCTCCGGGACAGAATTACCGGTGTTGAGGCAGAAGTTGGGTAACTTTTCCTTTTATCTTGGGAAATATTTCCAAGCATATTGAGAAAATGATTAGCTGTAAAGTGATTGTTGCTGGTAACAGAAGGTATGTGAATAAGGACTAAAAGTCTGGAAGGCCAATCCTCCTGGATTTTTATCAGTGGTACAAAACCACCAAAAAAAAAAAAAAGCTAAAAGCAACGTGGTAAGAATACTATAATTGGAACTGAGACGAGTGCTTCCTTTGAAGACCCTGTTTTATAGACATTCAATTGCTGCCTACTAACATTTATGGTGATTTTTTTTTTATTCGTGTCCAGCATTTTTTCAATGGCTTTGTGAAAGCGTGAAGGGAAATATAGCCTATTTGCTAACTAAGGAATTTCTGGTTTATTCTTGAAGAGGCTAAACATTACTGAAATGGTGCAAAGAGTATTTTAAATCAAGTCTAAGTGCATGTGTAGTGCATAATCAGCGCAAGCATATTCCCCTGTCTAATTCCAGAGCTTGCTTCATCCCTTCAATCATTCCATTGGCTTCTGGAGGGATTTGGGTCAGGCCCAGTGCATCTGTATTGCCCCCGTGGTCTGTAAGACCATCTCTGGGCCTCTCAAGTCTATTGTCCCTGTTTACAGGTTTTAATGTACACCTTCTAGAATTCCTAGATTCTTACGCAATTCCTTAATTTGGCAGTAAAAATGCAAATCCAAGGGAAGAGTTCTGAAAGGAGCTAAAATTGAAACTGTAGCCAAAAGGCAGCCGTTATTTCCATTGTAGCTCTGTTCACACTCAACGGCCTGAGTGTTGATAATCTCCAGCAGCTTCCAGTTCTGTCTCATTCAAGAAGGATCTCGCCTTACGAATGAACATCATTATGTTAGGCTTTGACTCAAATACTCTAGCCAGTGAAAGGGCGCTGTGTTTATTTGGCTCATAAGCTTTACTAAAAATTACACTTGAGAACATACTGTACCCTCTGGTTGCTATGAAAAGAACACTAGCACAAAATGCATGAATATACGAAAAAAAACCCTGCATTCGACAGGCTAGGTGCACACACATAGATCTAGGTCTGTAAAACTGTACGCAGGTCTTAAATGTTTCAGTCAAAATAATAATTTAAGTTCTTAACAAACAAATGAAGCTAAAATCCATAGTTTCCAGAAGGCACCACAGCTTTCTGTGACCTTCAGAATGAATATAAAGGAGGTCCACGTTGGACTGGATTTTAATTTGCTTTTAGGTAGCCAGTTTGGCTTTCTTTGACACACAGAATAGAATTTTAGTTCAGGTTAATGAATATTACACAGGCTACCCTTTTAGTGATATTTCATCAAATCTAGAATGAGAAAAGGTCTATGTAGGTAGTAACATTTATTTCATGCTTCTTAATGTCACCTCTCAAAAAATCTGTTCTGCAATTCAGAACCAGCATACTGGGATGCTTTGAGTATGAAGCTTCTCTTACACTTAGCTACTCTTTTTGAGTTTTCTACTGTTTGTGCTTAAAGGACGTACAAAGATAATAAAATCTCTGTTTTATCTCTCTCTTCTTTTTTTTTTTTTTTAACACCTGGCTTGTGCTTTGCAACTAAATAGACTTTATTCAGTCTTGATCCTGCAATTGCATCGGTGTGCATGTAAATACATGGTCCTATCACTGCCGGGCTCCTGGTGAACCCCAGCAACTCTATTAATGAAAAGATCCAGCTGTGTGAGTACTATTAGGAGTGAAACTGGACCACCAAGGAGCGCCCAGAGAATGCATTGCACACAGGAGCTGATTTGTTTGGTCCAGAGCACGTTAGGAGTGCCATGGAGAGGTTTAATAAAAATATTAGGTAGAGCCTGTGACCATTAGTGGTCTTTTTAAGGATCTGCTTCTTTTTTTCCTCAAATCCATAAATAAAATCAGTGTCCTTGCCAATTCCACTTCAGAGATCTACTGTTTAGCCTAATTCTGTTAATGTTAAGCAAATATTATTTTATTATTTATCTACCCAAAGCCTGCTTCAGCAAGGTGCTGCTGTTAAGAGAGAATATCTACTACATCTGTTATTTTGGGGTTTTAGTTTGCTGTTTCAATAGACGTTTAACTACATGTACAAAGCGTAGGGGACCCTACATGCTACTCCATTGTTATGTATGGATTAAAAAGGAGTAGCAGTGGGCTATTAAAGAAGTTATTGTGCAGACTAAATGGGACCAATGCAAATGGTCATTTAGTATTCTCTGTCATCGGTCCCAGCGTGAAGTCGTGTTAAGGTAACAGAAATGATATTCTAAGCAGCACAGGAATTACAGACACAGCGTCACCTGTTGGCAAGTTTAGTGTGGCTGCTGGCCTCACAGGGATCCAACTTACATCGGGCCCTCTTCCAATTCACAGCAGCTCAATGGATAAGCCAAGAGTTCCAAATTTTCAACTAATAGTGAACTTCTGTGTTGTGATTCTATAATTACACAACTCTGAGATGTAGGTCATACAAAAAAGCCAAGCTTAAAGAAGTCTCTGATGAAAAGCCGGATCGCTCCATCTGGGGCTGCACTGGTGCTCTCAATTTTGTGTCCAGTCTGTCCATAGCACCCACCCGTGGGACCACAGCTGTTATCTCTGGCACTCCCATGTCAGTGCAGCTGGTGTGGCGCAGTGCAGCTCAGCTCTATTAATTCACCTTACCTTTCCTTTAGTCTAGTTCATTTACCTCTTGCTTCCTCCTCTCTGTGTTGCCCGTTACATGCTTTTAAAATGATCAGGGTGTGGTTATCTCGACCATTTTGCATATAATTGTACTTTCTGTTTAGCAACCATTACCTCAGGCTAAGTCAATATTTTCTTTTTCCAGTGGATTTATGAGAGATAAACTCTTACATTTTGACCTCATTCTCTGAGTATCATTTTTGCAGAGCCCTTGATGGACTCAGTGAGGGTACTTCTTTGGAGCCCTGCCTACAATTATTGTGGATTTTGTACTTCAAACGAGTCATTGCTCCACATTCCTGGGTACCATATAGAGTTCCATATATTCCTTACAAAGCCAGAAGGTCATCCTGTTTCCTGTCCCTAACATATAGACACCGTACCAAGAAAATATTAGGTGTTTATGTTTGGAGCTGTTAGAAATAATCTGGGTATGTACAAAATAAGATTTTTCAAGTGCAGTTCAGTCAAATGGTAACAATTTTTTACTGGAACTATAAAGCTAGCAGCTTTGTCTGTGCCAAATTTTGTCTGTCTCTCCAACTGTTGAGGCAATGTAAATATTCAAAAAGGTTGCATTAAAGAAAGAGAAGACAAAGACAGTGTTTTTACATTTTACATTCAAATTATTATTCTTGTACTTTGAGAAAGACTTAATGTTTTAGCAGACATTAGGAACTGAAAACAGTGACTCTATAGGACATTATGTTTGGAAAATTAAATGCTAATTAAAAAGCACTGTAGCAGTGAACTACTGCATGAATCACTTATTGTTTTTACAGATCCTGTTCAAAAAATGAGGATGATCTATACTTAACATGTATGAGGCAGTAATTTACATGGTTATAATGTTTTACTGCAGGACTGTATTTGGCAAATCCTAAAATAATAGCATTGGCAAATTTGAAAAAGCTTTAATATAAATTCACAGTGTCTACTGTTTAGCTTTGTTTCGGGAAGGCTTAGAGGCATGGAAATAGACCTGAGGATGCCTCTTCCATACAATTAGTAGACAGTGTGATCTAGCAGCAGAAGCGAGGGCCAACATTTTTTTGCTTTAATGTATGTAAAGTTAACCTACCAAAAATGCTCATTTTTATGAATCCGTGCATGTGTTCTGTGACAAGTGGGAGTAAAGAGATAAGGGTGAAAATACGTTTTTATTCCCTTACAGCTTGTCATCTAAATCAAAAGTAACAAGCTCTAAAATTTGTGAGGCTCTGCACGTCACAAAAGATTTGTAGTTTATTTCCAGCCTTTGGTGATTTGTACTTTTAAGTGTTTCCAAGCTGAAGTGTAACATCACTTGATTTAAGGGACGTTTTCCTTTTACCTCTAGGCCAATGCTAACCTATTCCAAGGTCAAGTGGAAAGGAATTTGACAAATAAGTGGAGATTTTGGGTGGTTTGCAGTTTGAACGGCTTTTATCCACAAAGTTTTCAGAAAGTGAGTTAAGAATTGTTAGCTAGTCATTTAGTGGCTAAAACGCAGTGAAAAGGAACATTGAATTTGCATCCCACTTGCATAAGTGACCAAAATCTGCAATGCAAGACTAAGCTCCTCAGCTGATATGTATTTTCCTCAGTTTCCACCAACTAATCAGAAATCAGATAGAGTTGCAGTGGAAATTTCATTCCACTGCCGCCCAGACTAATGTGTATTTAATGTTTTGGCTTCGGCTTAGAATGAGCTTTCACACTTGACTGAACAGCGTAGCACTGCCAATAATAGATAATTATTAGAGGCACCATGGCCACCCGAGGTGATTGGCAGTGTGAAATGGTGAGAACATGCTGTTGCCAAAACTGATGACTGCCAATTACAGTTGTGTGATTTAAAGACTGAAAGAATCTGACTTTTTGTTATGCTAGGAATATGTCGGGCTCTGATAGGCACCTGAATATTTGACTCTATTTCTTAAGCAAGCGGACAACTTCAGTTTTATTGACATAGAAGTCAGCACATGAAGCAGAAATTCAGCTATTGTAACGTCTCAAAGTACAGAATTTTTTTCAAGAAAACTTATTAACCAGACACGTAAAAATACAACAATGAAAATTCATCAGTAGAAAACATGTTTTCCTTTTTCTCTGTAAACTGTCCAAGTCTAGGGTCTCTGAGCCCTAGCAATAAACTGCTTTTAGTGCCAGTACTCTCCTTGTTTGAGCCGTTCGTATTAATAGAAATAAATGAGGTCTCAGTTTGGAACAAAGTTTTTCCTGATTGCTTTTCATTTTTAAGCCACCTCTAAAGACAGAGACGTTTCCTGTTTCTGCAGCTGCATATCAAATGAGCGAGCTGAACTCTCCAGATAAAGCCAGTTAATGCAACCCATAACCAAGAGGTCAAGAATCTATTAATGCTAATCTTCCTCCCTTCCCTGAGGTAGCCAACCTGTAAGACTTAGAAACAGTACATTGCTTTTCTGCATCCCTTTGAATAAGCCAAAAATTAGTATTTTTTATAAATAAAACATCAAAATTTGTGTAAATGTAAGGGTGTTAAAACTATGTTTTCAAGAGGAAATAATATCTTATCTCAAGGGAGACCTGGATTATAAACCAAATCTGCAAGAGACCAGACCACTTAGCCTTGTTCTCCATATGTCCTTGGGATACTGAATGGATATTGGCACTCATTATTTGATAGTATTTCATTAAAAGTTAACACTTAACCCTTTGAAGAAAAGGGCAGAATTCATAAGGTGTTTTTGTTGGCTTTGATTTGGCTTTTATGCTGTTCCATAAATTTCTTTTCATCACTGCTGCAGCACCATGGTAATGTAATGCATAAGAACAGTCCTCTCATCTTCCAAGTTCCACACTTTAGATTAACTCCCTTCCATTATAAAATTTGTCATACTGGTGCATTATTACTTTTGAGATTCTATTTTCTTAATAAAACCCGTCTATTTGAAACAGGAAGCAGACCTTACTGACGGTGCCCGTTTTGTATTGCGTCTAAAGGCACAGGAGGTTGTTAGATACAAAAAGAGAACCTACTTCATTATTCCTGATACAGCTTCTTGAAGCAATTGCATTTATCGTTACAGCTGCCCCAATGAGTTACAAATCAAAACTTTATAATATCAATCCAGAGTTCTCCTGAGATCTGTATTAGTTTGCTTTATTTATTTACCTTTTTTAAAAAAAAAACAAACCACCAAACATGATCTGAAGTCCTCTGTGATATGACCATAGACTCTTTCTCGAATTAAGTGAGGAAAGAGCTCCTTCTAGCGGTTGGCGATCTGCTTCCGAAAATGAATACTTGGTCCTGACAAGTAGTAGTGGTTGGGGGTTTTTCTGTCCAGTTCCGTACTTTCGAATATGCTATGCAGTTACCCAGTAAAATAGTGACGATTTTCTAACTTTTGCACATTTGATATAGTTTAATGAGTTTCAGAATAATTTTTTAATTCATCAGGCACTTTTTTCATCACTACTGTATTTAAAAGGTCTTATATAAGTGAGATATATTAAAATGCCTCAGTAATTATTTAATAAAATTTTAATAATTTCAAGCTCTTTTGGAAAAAAAACAGATAGGTAGGTTATATTAAAAGGAAATATTACTTTTAAAATTATTTCAGTATAATTTTTCTTCCAGGAAAGAAACTCCCGCTTACGATTTCTAGTTACCTAAATTCTGCTGAAAATGGAAGCATGATGCATGAAGTAACAGAGGGTATTGTAAAACGTTTTGTAAAGTGTTAATGTTATGCTTTATGAGAATTGTGTGATTCTAAATATTCCTGATTTAAATGACTGGAGAAGAATAATTTCTCTTTGCTCCGATCACGTTGTTTCCCATGATTCTGGTCTTGTGTAAGAAATAGAAGAAAGGTCATGGTAGGTGAGAGCAAAGGCCCCTGTATTTCAGTATCCCGTCTTCAGTGCTGCTTGCAGTCGCACAGGAAGAAATGAAATCACAGGAAATGACCTGACAACAGTTATTTTTCCAGGAAATATGTAACTTTCTCATTTGTCTCCACAGGACTCTCCTCTGAAAGCCGTGCAGATGTTGTGGGTCAATCTAATTATGGACACCTTTGCCTCACTTGCTTTGGCCACCGAACCTCCAACAGAGGCTCTGTTGCTAAGAAAGCCATATGGCCGGAACAAACCTCTCATATCCCGTACCATGATGAAGAACATTCTGGGCCATGCTGTTTATCAGCTTACTCTCATATTTACACTTCTTTTTGTCGGTAAGAAAGGTTGTTAGGCTTGTTGCTTAGTTTAGAAGCATTTAGATCTTGTAGCATGACACATCAGAAGGCTTTAAATGTAACCACTTAATGCACATTTATCAAGTCTGACATAGTTAAACAGCTAGCAGGACTAAAATGTAGCATGGGTTATATTTTTATCGAAGTATCTATCCTGCTGCTGCTGAAATTTCATTTTGAGTCTTGTCATCTTTAGTAGGCATGTAACAACAAATAAATAAATAAATAAAACCCCAACAAACAGACAACAAAAATCAATATCCATTTTACCAATATCTGGAGGAGCTCTAATCTGGAGCAAAGTGTTTGCCATAGTCTAGAAATAATGCTGATCTTAAGTAATACAGATAAGCAAAGTAATCAGTTTTAAGCGATACAAATAACACTCTCTTTTGACATCTAATATCTAGAATGGATATTAAAAGGGGGGGTTGGAATCTAATGTATTAGATTACTGGACTTTTCCTCAGGCCTTGCTGGCAACGGATGCTTTTTATAGGTCATATTTTGGAGAGGGGAGGGAAGGAGGAGGAGTGTTTCTGGCTGCAGGCAATAGTAGGGGCTAATAATAGATTCTACTGCTCCACAATAATAAGTGAACTTGCTCAAAGGACTGATAATTTTATCAGTTGAGTATTGTGTTCTTGTCACCGTGTCATCACTGTGAAATTACATGTGTTGTCTTTCAGACTTTGTCTTTATATACAGACTTCCATATAAGCTGTAAATGTAAATTTATGGCTCTTAGGAGTTTTTTGAGCTCCATTGTGAAAGTCTTGTTCCACCTACCAACAACTGGCAGCTTGCTTGGAATGCTCAAAGGAGGTGCTGGTCTGTTTACACTGGAGCTGTTTAAACCAAAATAATTGCAAGGTTTTGAAGGGAGATGGACTGTAATATTGCTAGGCTTATAGTGTGTTTTGAGAATGTCTAGCGAGTCTAAGGAAATTGTAATTTCAGATCTCTAAAATAGGTGTACAAGGTCTTGCTCATTCATGTGATATGAAACTTGGAACGAGAATTTCTGTGAACTTTATGGGATGTTTTAATGGCTTTTTGATGAGTTTTATGGTTTAAAATGCTTTATACTGAGTCCTGGTGAAAAGAAAAACAGGCTTTTCCACGCTATTCTAGTTACTTCTTAATGTCTCTGGAAAACCCATGCATACTTTGAAGGACACAGCCCAACCAATTTTTTGATAAGCCTAGGAAATACAGTCTTTTCCTTTCTAAACTCCACAAGGCTCAGCCTTGCAGTGAGATGATGTTCTAAACTCAGTGTTTCAGTAAATAAATTCCAAATTAATGAGAATTAGTTATATTTTGATCGACTAATACTTTTTTTTTTTGTAGTAGGTGTCTGTAGAGAGTAGTACATCAAGTTTTTGTATTATTTTTCTAATATATTGGCAATAAATATATTGTGTTTGAACATACAGTAATGCCTTTGAGACATCAGGCATGTCAGAAATCCAGAAGTCACTGACTAGTTCTGTGAAACGGTAGTATAAAAAAATCTGAACCTCAGCAGCTACGCATAATAAACTTAAAGTTGATGTACTATAATGCCTTTTGGAACATGTTTGGAAATAAAAATTAGTTATGGGTTTAACCACTGCCATTCCGCAGTAGCAGCATGTTCTTTGCCTATTAAGGGGCAAAGTGATGGAATGCAATAATAGAAGACTCATGGATGGGTACTCTCACTGAGGGAAGTATTATTCCTATATTTGTGTTCGTGTGTGTATTGACTGAAAGTGAGTAGATGTAAGGTGTGTATATATACGTGTGTGTGCACGTGTATGTATCTATAAAAGATAAAATTATGTCTGTTTGCTTTCATTAATTTTTTTCCTTTATTGTTTATATGTAGTAATGGGAATGTTTTCCAATACTTATCTCTCTGGAGAGGTATAATTTTCTTAAAAATCTCTGCTGTCTTACATTTTAAGTTTTGTGGCCTCATATTGTGTTACTGATATATTTGTGATATCATAATCTACTTTCTGTCAAAACACTGTAAACCAAATTCTTTCTTTGGAAACATGCTCATTATTCCCAGTGACTTGAACACAAACTGTTCAAGTATCCCGAGGCAAAAAAACCACTCAGTGTTAACTTAGCCGGTGGAATTAATGACCTCAGGAGAGAACCTGAGGAACCCTTTCTTCTTCTTTCTTCAGAAATTCTGAATACAATGCTAGTGGGAGAGCAGAAAAATGTTTTGATTTGCTTTTGTTAACAAAACAGTGGTTATGGAAATGAGTAGTATTGTGATAATCTTCTTTACTCTTATTTCATTCATTATTTACACTTTCATGTGAATGTCCTATCCTTACTTTAAGGCAATGCCTCTTTAATAACTGTATGTTATGTGTAAACGTCATGTATAAGAAAGTGGGCATGTCCTGGCAGTGTGCACTTGCAGCCCAGAAAACCAATTGTATCCTGGGCTGCATAAAGTGAAGCGTGGCCAGTAGGTCGAGAGAGGTGATTCTCCCCCTCTGCCCTGCTCTGGTGAGACCCCACCTGGAATGCTGTGTCCAGCTCTGGAGCAAGACAAGAAACACATGGACATGTTGGAGCAGGTCCAGAGGAGCCACAAAACTGATCAGAGAGCTGGAACAGGTCTCCTGTGAAGAAAAGCTGAGAGAATTGGGGTTGTTTAGCCTGGAGAAGTCTCTGGGGAGACCTTAGAGCAGGCTTTCAATATAGAAAGGGCTGACAGGAAAGAGAGAGAGATATTTTTTACCAAGGCTTGTAGTGACAGGACAGGGGGCAGCGGTTTTTAAACCAAAAGAGGGTAGGTTTGATTGGACATAAGGAAGAGACTTTTTTACAGTGAGAGTGGTGAGACACAGGAACAGGTTGCCCAGAGAAACTGTGGCTGCTCCGTCACTGGAAGTGTCCAAGGTCAGATGGACATGGCTTTGAGCAACATGATCTACTGAAAGATGTCCTTGCCTATGGCAGGGGGATTGGACTAGATGATCTTTAAAGGTCCATTCCAACCCAAACCATTCTATAATTCTATAAGGAAGAGGTCCCTCAGGTGCAGGTATCTTTTCAAAACTTTTCTTATTTTTACAGTTACTCATCATAGGTTGTCTCTTGCTTTTTTTATAGGTCAGGTATAAAAGTGGTAGTCAAATTATCAAAATAAAGAGCAATGCCTGATGGTATCCTCTCAAAGCAGACTAGCAGAATGATCAAAACCAAATCTGTTTTAAACCAGGAATGTCTCTGGTTTTTCTCATTAATATCCCTGGATGCTTGTCAAGAGTTACGCCATACTGGATTAGCAAACGGGTAAAACCTGCTGAAGAGTGGTTGCTCTTGTAGAAAATCCCGAATGTACTGTCAGTCATCTCAACTGCTCGGTACGTCAGAAAGAATCGACTTAGAATAATTACTACTTGGTTAGAGGAAAAGTACTACTGAAAACTATTTGTGTAGGTATACTGCGTTATGAGATAAAAATCATCATTTGAGAATCTTCTCACTCAGGAAGTTTACATGTCTTTTATCACTGGTGTTATAAATTCTGCCTATACTATAGTAAGTGCAGAAAGAAAGCCCCTAAAGCAGAGTACAGGAGGCAACTAGCTAAAGCAAACAAGGAAGATATAAATTAAAGTCTGATTAATTTATTCTAGTGGAAACCTTTATTTTTGTCTTATACCTAGGTGAGAAAATGTTTAAGATTGACAGTGGGAGGAATGCACCGCTTCACTCTCCTCCTTCAGAGCATTACACCATTATCTTCAACACCTTTGTCATGATGCAGCTTTTCAATGAAATCAACGCACGGAAAATCCATGGTGAAAGAAATGTCTTTGATGGCATCTTCAGAAATCCTATTTTTTGCACTATTGTACTGGGTACATTTGCTATTCAGGTAATGATTTGGACAAGAATTAGTAACTATGTGTCAGAAATTTACCTTAATGGTTTTTTTCTGTGTGTGAATCAAAAAGGGCTGTGACTCTTACTTGCTTTTAAGTAAGGACAAATGCAGGGTAAGCTTCCCTGCACTAGAGTACCCAATGTAGCATGTGTATGTTCAGCCATGGCAAATTTTTGAAAGTGAAACGAAGTTCCAGTTCTATGTCAAAAATCAGGTCATTTTTCCTGGGACAGCAGAAGGTCAGTCTTTCTGTTGATTTTCCACTTGGTTTATTATTATTTATTATTATTTTTCCACTTTGTTTATTGCTACTATTACTATTTGGTTTTTAGTATTATTATTCACTGACACAGGAAAGCAACTGCTTTATTTATTAGTGTTATTTTGTATCTTAGACTGAAAAAATTACATTGAACTTCTGTTTTGCAGCCTTTGACAATTCTAAATCACTGACTTGTGATTTCAGGTCCCTGGTTTTGCAGCAGCACTAACAAAAAGTATCAATAATAGCTGATTTTCAGTTAGCAAAACCTTCTCACTCTAAGCAGGCTTAGAAACTTCTTCAGGTTCCTTGTGTGTTGGTTATCCTGCTGCAAGGTGTATGCTTTTCCCACCTTCTGTTTCCAACAGGACTAGATTTTGGTATATCATCGGTCTATCCATGATAACCGATCTATAAGTGTACAATAAAATTTTAGAGAGAAAAATCTCTCATGCAGTGGACATTCCAAAATAAACTACATCAGGGTCAACATATCCGCAGCTGAGAATACTCATAAGCTGGGAGGATACATGGGGACGGTCCTGGTTTCTTTCTCCCTGGGCATTTCTATAAGGCTGTTGTTAGATAAGAAGCTAAGGAAGACTTAGTCTGAACCACTGTGGATTTTTCTGAGCTTTAATTCAGTGGGCATAAGTTTGCGTGGGTTGGTTTTTAGTGACCGAGATTCTGCAGCTTTTGCGGGATGAGTTCCAAAAATGTACTTCTGGCAGCTTGACTTAGTGCCACCTAAGAGTGTCAAATGCCGTATTTGGAATATAAGTATTTTGATTTTGGGTGCTCTTTAGATTCAGTCCACTAAACAATTCACTGTTAATAATACATTTGACTATTCTACAGGTAAAATATCTTGGAATCAAACCAGCAGAGCTGTAATACATAGAAAGACAAAGTAAAATCTCAAATAAAATATGACTGAAAGTTGTTGGGTGTTTTTTGTGGGGATCGGGTGTTTTGGGGGGAGGAGTGTTTTGTTTTGTTTTTTCCCCAGAAGAGATTTACCCCCTTTCTTCTCTGCTTTTCTTTGTAGATAGTAATTGTCCAGTTTGGAGGAAAACCATTTAGCTGTTCTCCCCTGCAGCTTGACCAGTGGATGTGGTGTGTATTTATTGGATTAGGAGAACTTGTATGGGGTCAGGTAAGCATTCAGGAATAAGCAGATTTCTTTTCTTTTTCTAAACCAGTCAAAGATCTGATATTGTTCATAATCCTATTTATACTGTTGTTTCCTTGATCTCGCACGACGTCATATTTAGCACACGTTGAAATACAGAGTGCTCCCTAAGTACTTCAAGAATAGGCATAGTAGTAAGGATAATTTATCCCACTGTTCCTTTTGATTTTTGTTAATTCATATCTTTTCTTTCCTTAAGCAGGGCTTGCTATCACCAAGGTCGTCTTCAGTTAGGCTTTTTCATTAAAGACGTTTTATTCATAACCTAGTCCTCTAGTCACAAAAAAAAGCATAGTAAGGGCAAATGCAGGGTGAGCTTCCCTGCAATAGAGTACCCAGTGTAGCATGGGTATGTTCCGCCAGGGTGAATTTTTGAAAGTGAAAAGAAGTTCCAGTTCTGTGTCAACCCACTTAGTCCCTTGCTGAAACTGCCATTCTGTCAATCCACGGTAGCCATGGTACTGGCACAGGACTAAGTCCAGAGCATTTGATATACACCAGCAGTGATCCTCCATCTACCTAATTCTGTGTGCGAAGGATGGAAGAAAAAGGATATTTTCCTATAATAGTTGCAGAAAAGCACAGTTTAATTCACGTGTCATTTTAAAATTCTGCTACAACCTGTGTCATCGTTACCTAATAGAAAATTATATATAGATGTAAACCCAAGCGTCAACGAGATAATTGAACAAGTTATGTGATTGTCTGGAAGTAACAATACAGATACAGCCAGTATTGTTAAAATACTACGTTATTCTTTTATGTACAAACACTTATTGCAAAGTTAATAATAATGTTAGTTTTTTCATTTTTGAATGCATTATTAATGTATTTAAGTTAATGCCACCTGACACAGTAAAAAAGATATGTGAAAATGTGAAGTTACATTTTACCCCTCAGATGTAAAGATACATATAGATCAGCTAGTTTGCCACTATGAAGAAATTGCCAACTGCAGTTGAATACTGCAATGGTTCTGATGGAATTGTAATGAATAGATGCTAGATTTCAAAACTGATTGTTTGTTCTTTTATGGAAAAAATTAACTTTCTGGGCCTCAGATTTTTTTTGAGAAATAAGCTTGGAGCCATGGCAGCTTGTAATGCATATGTTGCTGAAAACCACCACTATTTGATTGTTCTAGTGTAATTAATACCTAAAGATGGGATTTGATTTATGACCTTGCAGGGAGAAAACCTAAGATCAGTTTGGTAAATCTTGGAAAGAAAAGATACATTTCCATCTGATTGGAAAAGACCAACTGTGGGAAAGGGGGGAAAAAGCATGGAAAGGGAGAAAAATCCTACCAGTTTTATTAGATCATTCAGCTGTGAAGAATTTCCCACAGCCTTTGATCAGTGTACTATTTGGCTTCTGAATTTTGTTGTACTTGGTTATTACATAACCACTAAAAACTAGGAGTAATATCAGCATCTGTTTTCAATTTAAAGATGGGCGTAGTTGCCCAAGCCTTATTGCGAGAGCGTAGCCATTAAATTAAAACTGGGATTGGAATACCTCAACAATTTCATTACTGAAAGAATGCAATTTTACGTAAAGCACATATAGAGGCGACAAAATCTTTCTCTTGTAGTCAGTATGTAGTGATCAGAAAAGAAAAATACAAGCTAAAAAAATGCATTATTTACATATTTGCATGATAACACAGTCTGTGGCAAGTCTTCTCTTCATGGAGCTCTACGGTAAGAGAGACTTCTTTTCCTTAGGAGGTGCTTCTCTTCCTTCTCAGCCTTTTCTCTCTTGCTATGACTAATTCTAGTTCAGCACACAACAAATCTGTTATCCCTTTCTTTTATCACAGTCTCCTGAACCTGCTGTTCTTGTGAACCACTAAAACCAATCAAGATTGTCAAGTATAGATGTTAAAGTTGGCACTTTTAAAAGAGCTTTAAGGTGTAATTTCTAGGAAGCCAATCTGAGTTGCTTTGAGGGACAGTTTTCTAAAAGGTGGCCCTCATCCCTTTTGAAAACCAGGTCTTTCTCAGATATTTCATGTTACATTCCCAGAATTATTGATCACTTTTGAAAATCATGATAGTTTTCCTGGGAATAATGTTTAGTTCCTTAATCTACATCCAGTCTATTGAGTCTGCCATTACCTGAACTGGGCAGGTGTCTGAAGATACAGAAAGCAAATGAACAAACCAAAAAGACATCTAAACATCCTAAGAAAAGAATCAGAGCAGAATTTATCAGCCTGGCTGAAAGAGGTCAGGAAGGAGAGGTATGTTCTACCTCACAGAATCACTACCAAAAGCAGTTGTTTCTCTGTGTACTGTCTCGCAAGTACTTCACCACCACTTTTATCCAATACCAAACAATCTCCAGTAGCTTCTTTCTGTAGAGTGCTGGCATTATAGTGTTTTGAAAGCTGGGAAGCTGAAGCAGTTTCAGTAAGTATTTAAATGACTAGCACTTACCTTTTACCTTTTCATTTTTTTCTCCCGTTCTGTCTTCACTCGTGTCACACAAATTCATTAATTTTCCAAGTTTGCATCGTTTTTCAAACCCCAAAATGCATTTTAAAAAGGTTCTGTAGTAGTGTAGAAACTGGTTTTTTTTTTTACATTTCTTCATTTGTCTTTAAAAATAATGTAATAAAAGTGGAGTTGTGGATCATGAAGGTCAAGGGGACCCTCAGCAAACCAGTTTGTTTTCATCCTGAAATTATTTGGTACCTTTTTGTGTGTCTTCACTGTATCCATTCCAGTTTACCAAAACTGTAAGATACATCCTCACCAGCTTTCCTGCAGCTGTCCGATTCTATCTCCAACTTTCACGCGTTTGAGCTTCAGAGATGTGGTTGCTCAGTTCTGAAACAAAGAGAAACAGAAAAGAAAATGGCAGCACTTTTTTGCTAAATAGGTCTAATAGTTAACTTTTATAAGAGATTTTTTTTAAGCTCTCAATATATTCCAGGTAATATCTTGTTTAAATAGCCATCTGCTCATATTTTTATTCAAGTTGGCAAAAGAAATCAGAACAAAGAGAAAATGACTGCCCAAGAGGGCAACACTGAAATGTATTTAAAATAATTGTGTTATAACATTGTGTAACTACAGTATTTGCAAATTTTTAAGATTATTAGCCATCTCCTGTATTAATTACTTCGAAGGACCAATCTGGTGGACAAGCATAAGAAGAGGGGCTGAATTAATGAGAATTTATTAGTAACAACAGTGTAAGAGAGAGCCCTATAAGAAGTCAAACAGGGAGACAGTCAAACCCACACCTTTCAGAAACCTCATTTTTGATAAATGCTGAGAAAAGAATTTCAACTTGCTGAAATGAAGGGAAGCTGAATACATGAACCGAAACAGTGTGAGACGATTTATAAGCATGAGATGCATCTAGTTTTAAGCTGGCATTAACATACATTAGATTATTACCAGTCATTAAAAATACCCAAACTCTTAATTGCAGAAATAACAGTCTTGCTGAGTTTTTTTTGAACTCATTACATTCAAATACTTAGATCCTCTTTTAGTTTTTTGAGAAAGGACAACATTTTTTCTAGCCTTAAACTTGCTCCATAGCTGCCTATTGCCAATGTTGTTTAACGATGCAAGTGATGCTGACTGTTTACACAGTGAGCTAAGTATTTTTGGACTAAAATGGAGTTACATAAATGTAAAGTACTATTATGCATATGCTTGTCTTAGTTTTTCTAAAAGTTTATAGATCTCATTAAAGCATCAGTGTTCTTTTGTAATTAGCACATTATTATACTAGCACATATACTAGAACATATCAGCACATTGTTATTGAATGAGGTTTATGTTTTCAGTACTTTTTTATCATTTTAGGTCATTGCAACCATCCCAACAAGTAGGCTAAAGTTTTTAAAGGAGGCAGGGAGGCTCACTGAGAAGGAGGAGGTCCCTGAAGAAGAACTCAATGAAGATGTTGAAGAAATTGACCATGCAGAGAGAGAACTTCGACGTGGACAAATTCTCTGGTTCAGAGGGCTCAACAGAATCCAAACCCAGGTATGCTCAAAGTAAATGCCTGCACGGTCTAGAAAATAAATGCTTAATCTTTGATCAAGACAAGATAATGTTATAAGGAAAGCCACGGAGAGTTTGTGTGTGTGAATGATGATACTCTTGCATTGCTTTTCTGTTTTCAAAAGAGGAACACATGCGATAGCAGAAGAGGTGAACTGAACAAAGGAGGGGTGTGTATAGCAGAACAGATAAAGTGAAAGATTATAAAATGGCAATATGCAAAAACAGGAATAATTTTTTTTGAGATTACTGTGAATGGACATTCTTTTTGACTTCAGTGACGATGGCTCATAAAATAGTGCTACTTGGACAATGCTAGCTGTGGCAATGGCTAGCAAAATGTTATGAAGGCTTTCTATAACATATTGTTTTATTTTGTCAAAAATACATTGTTGCTGCCACTTCTGCACTAACACAATCGTTTTAATTGTTGAGTCTGAAGTATAAAGTACCATTTGATAATTAAAAATCTTTACTGTTAGGGCACTACCATATATGTCATGATTAAAAAGTGTTTATTTTCTTTCCTATTAGGTAATGAAAAATGTGGTTCTGGATGTATTTTTAGTAGTAAGGGCCTAAGCATCCGTTAAATATTCAAATGTATGTGTTGGCTACTATGAGTGACTTCTTAGAAATATCTGTGTTTTTATTTTAAAAAAGCTCAACTGTTGCTAAATACAGCAATCCACAGCATTTTTTAATATACTAAATATTTGCACTGAATCATCGTGCTACATATAGTGTAGATTAAGATATCTAGTAAAATTTGTCCTGTATTGCTAAAAAAAATTATTTGAACTATTTCGCCTTTTTCATTGCAGTGAAGTAGCATATTTTATGCTACTCTAGTGCTCTCTACTTGATCTTTCTAAGATCAAGTATTTGTGCCAGCTTGCAGAAGGCAGCAGCTCTGAAAGACAGATACGTGAATGTATTACATGATGCTTACAAGAAAGAGAGATGAATAATTAAGAAAAATATTTTTTCTTTAAAGTATCTTTTAAAGAACGTTTTTATCTCAGAAGATTTTGTCTTCATTCAAGAGAAACACTCTCCCTATTTCCATCTAAAAATTAATACATTTTTTGCTGGAGAAAGAGTTGCAGCCGTGCATTTTAGAGAAAAGTGCGGGAAGACAGTTAACTGAAACTAGGACATTTAGGTCTCTCTAGTGCATCCACAGAGCAATAAAGAAAGAGGGTGGAAACTGGGTCTGGGCAAATTCCCACGGTTCTGTGGTAAGTAATTAAATACGGATCTTCAGCTTTGGGGTTGTGTGTCTTGACTCTATTGAGTCAGGAGCGCTCATCATTAGAGAAAATTCAAATTGTCACAGTCTAAAGGTGACAAACAGGTGCCCAGGAAATGGTGGTCTTTATGAAAAGATGGCCTCTAAATGTGCGTTCTTTTCTTCCTGATGACTATAGGAGGAGTGTTGCCTGTTGGCATTTCTGTCAGGATGTCTTTCTGGTTGTGGTGAGTGTAAACAACTACAAGCACAAAAAAAGCAAATTACATCCTTACGGTTCTTTTTCTAGGCTGAGAGATAGCTTTTAGTTCTTCTGCATATCTTTGTCCACTTAATTCACAGATAAATTATTATTCTTCTTTACTATTTAAACCAAAATGAACATTAATTATATTTCTTTGCTAACATAAATCTTCATTTCCTTTCTGCTCTTAGTTGTAGAAATATCTTCGGTAGGATGTACTGTTGCTCTCCTGCCAAGAGGCCTCTGTGATTTTTTTTTTCTCATTTTGTTTATTCAGTGACTTTGATTTTTGCATCCATTTCACATCTGTGGAATGATAATGAGAAAAGGAAATGGGCCAACAGATTCAAAAAGAGTTTGAAGGTGTCTACTGGAGAATGATGAATTTACAAGCAGGTCAAATTAGATCCATTGTTAGATGGACCTTGAGTTGAGCGCATTTTGATGCGCTAAGTGTTGTGGCCCATCCAAATGAATTCATACACTTGTACTACATTTCTCAGGAAGCCAGCTAAAGAAGAGTTGATGGAAGAAGATGAGGATGTCTGTAGCATCCTTGGGGAGCTGGAGGATTTGCAAGAATCCTCTGATGTCTAATGCACTTCTGGATGTACGGAAGAAGAAGGTAGAGCATCCCCTCACTTTATATATATAAGAGGATGACAGTAAGATTAGGAATAAACTGTAGACTCTCTCACGACTAGATTGATCATTCAGATCCTAACAAGACCAGTTTCCACTGTCATACATTTGTGCTGTATATTAGATTATCTTTATTTTGGCTTATTTTCTATTCAGTCATTATTGGACAGACAGCCACAGCACTCAACAAAAGCCTTCACTCCTAAAACACTTATAAAGAATCTACGATAGGGTTTTGGGGTTTTTTTTTTTTCAGATAACTGGCATATCTCCCTTGTAATGCTCCCATAAAACCTCATCAAAACTGACAAAAGCTTTGCAGCACTAAGGACATATTTTTCTTTTTCGCACCCTCTCTCAAAATAGAGGGTTCACATGTAGACACCAGAGACAGGACTTCCCCTGTCGATCCTTCATACTGAAACGTCACAAATATTTCTATGAAGACATGCATGAATTTACTTTAAAGAAAGATATAAGAAAAATGCACATAACTAAGTCAAAGAGACTGGCTATCTACTTCTGATTTTCTTTTGTTCATTTAGGTATTTTGTTGTCTCATAAATATACTGTAGGGCTTCTCTGGATGGATGCTTGTTCTCCTCTGAATGGAAGTGCTTCCTTACGGGATAGCTCTCTCAGAAGACCAGTAACATGAAGTTTCACAAATGACTCATCCTAGTTATGCAAGTTTCAGAAAGATATAAAGGTGGTCTTAAATTATAAGGCTTTTCAGCCTCTGCTAGTTTTCATCAATTTTTTCCAAGTCTTTGTTGCAGTTCTCACATATTATTCATTCTAAAGGAATAAAAGAGTTGAGAGAAGACTCATCATACCATCTTGGCAGATCTTATAGCTTATAATACAGAAAACATTGCAGTAGCCCAGTGTAAGTGGAATGGAAACTGTTTTATTTCATGCAGAAGAGTTTCTTTGGCTTTTCGTTGTTTTTTTTTGTTCTGTGTTTTTTGGGATTTTTTGTTTTGTTTTTGTTTTTAAAGACTATCCTGGTTAGAGAGTAGGTGAAATGAGACCTGGGTCTTGTTAACATTAATGACAACAGAAATTCTTCTTGGAAATCTGTTCCGTGTTAAACATTAGAAAAATATGTTAGTTCTGCTGTGCGTACCTCAAAAATATGGATCTTCTAGAGTATAGAACATACAGAAAAATGAGAGGTGAAAAATTGCACCCTTAGAAATGAGCTTGACATGTAGGACAGTAAACCTGAAGGCTTATAATCAAATATGATTACATCCTATATTTTGTTGGAAATTTTTCAAACTTTTCATAATATATGACTCACAATTTACTTTCTCCTTTTTAGGAATTTGAATTGTTCTAAATGAATTCTGATCTAGTTAAAGAAGTCCCTGCTTTTACTGCAGGGGAGTTGGACTAGATGACCTTTAAAGGTCCCTTCCAACCCAACACATTCTATGATTCTATGAATGCATTTTTTGGTAATTAAAAAAATTACATCTTAATTTAAAACGCATTATTTATTTATTTATTCCCATGAACTCTTTTTTCTTTGCTTGGGCCAAGTTCTACTCTTCTTTCTTGGCTTCAGGCAGAACACAGCACTGCATGTTCAGCTTTTAAGATTCTGAAAAGGTTTTCATCCTCTCCCCTGTGAATTACATTCATGAAGATCTGTGGTTACTTTCTTCAGGAGAACAAGTAAATTACATACCTGTAATTGTTTTCTCTGGAGAAACTATTAAATACAGATCTTCCCTTATCTTTTCACTCTTACACTAAAGTCTCTATCAGGAAGACATTTGTACATCTAGAGGTGCCTTTTGGCTTAGGATTTATCATCTGTGTCTTCCAAGGTGATCCGCACTTCATGCTCTCAGTAAGAGTCTTAAAAATCTTTTTTGAATGGTCTCTTTTGAAGAGTGCTCTATCACCTGTGTTAGATCATGAAAACCCAAGATCTGTATTTAATTCTACTTTTGTACAGTGAATGTTTCAGGTGAGTATTTAGTATGCCTTCCTATATAACCAATGGTTTGAGCCATACATTTTCTTCTAGATGCCAATGTGAACCTTAGCTAATGCTTTATTTGTACCCCTATTCCATATACTAACTCACCTCATACTGTGTTTTTTTACGGCGGTATTTGTACTGGATATGTAATTAAAAATAAGTCTGCTGCAGAAAACACTTGAGAGCAGAGCTATAAAATGTTGTGACGACTGCTAAATACTGTACGTCTATTAGTGTGCACATATTGAAATGGATGTTGTAAACAGGACTCTCAAACAGCATGTCAGTGAAGAAATCAGCTATTTCATGTTCGTGTAGTTTTTACATAGTTCAGCATGACAATTTAACGGGAATAACCTTCGATCCTTTTTACAGCTGGCTACAGTGATATGATTATTCCCAGAAAAGTATGCAGGAAAATAAACAAAGATGACCAAAGATGAGATTATGGGAGGGGATACATCCATACCATTAAAAATGAAGCCATATTAATTTTTTTATTCCCAAGGCTGACCACAGCAGAAAATGTTAGCCAATTTATTTTAGTGCTTTCAACTTGTAAAATCTAGGAGGGCTTGCACCAAGATTTGTGCTGTTTTAATTGATAAATATACCACTTCACCTTCTCCCAACTACTTTCTGGGCCGTGTATCCTCAGAAATCTGGGTTACAAGATTCAAATCTGGTAACAGTGGGTTACTTCAAATAAGTAGTTGGTTGAATTCTTCTATTTGATACTACTACTGCTGCTTTGTCATGTTGTGGTTCTACTGATGTAACAAAGAGGGCATTTTGGTGTGTAGGGATTTGTAGCATATATTTACTCCTTGCTATTATCTACTGCCAATCCCTAGCTTTACGTATCTACACAAAGCCTGCTTTTTATTGGGTTATATTGGTGACAAAGAATGCCTTGAAATGCTCAGCTGTTTTTTAACTCATCTTCTGTGGTGATGAATAAAGCACTCAGGATAGGTATTCAGGATGGATATATCAAACAGTGCCTACAATAGACATATGAAAATAACAAGCAGAAAATTGCAATGTTATTTGCTGCAGAAGTCAATCCAGTTCCACATCATTTTCTCTATGATTTTAAGCGTGCTGTGTAAAATAAAATATTAATATTTTAAAATCTGTAGTTACAGAAGACCAATATTCATTATTACTATGCTTAATTTATATACATTTTCATTATAGGAAAATTCAGATAAAATATTGGAACAGTTTGTATTTTATCAAGCTGGTATACTGACAGCTTTGTTTTTCTAGACAAAATGGAGTTATATTTTGTATGTTTTAAATGTTTCTTTGGTTTGGTTGGGTGTCGTCCCCACCTCCTCTCCCCCCCGCAAATTCCAGTTAAGTGACTGAATTTTCCTGCCTCTGGAAGAACACGTAGAAAGCAATACCAAAGTAATTTTATTCTCAGTAGGAAAAAGTGGATATTAGTTATATCAAGTATTCCAGTTTTATTTACTTTATTTACATATAAATAAATTGGTTTAAATTTTAAAGATTGATATTTCAAATCTTCTAGTTATTTAAGCTGATGCAGCTCCGCTGCCTCCTATGGAGCTGTTTCATTTTATCCAGGCAGAAAATTTGGATCATTTCATATCTAAAAACATTAAAAGGAACACTTAAAAGTATTTGTTTCAATGGAAGTAAAACTGCGTGCACGGTTGATGTATTATTTTTCATTATTATTCCTGTCAGTTATGCAACTGTATCCATACTTTAAGCAACTTGTCTCATTCTTTCCTCCATTACAGATCGAAGTAGTCAATACTTTCAAGAGTGGCACTTCCTTTCAGGGGGCTCTAAGGAGACAGTCCTCCGTCACAAGCCAGACCCAGGATGTAACCAATATTTCTAGCCCTAGTCACGTATCGTTATCCAATGCTCTTTCCTCTCCTACCAGCACCTCTGCTGCTGCGGCTGGGCGTGAGTGTGTATTCTTAATGCATCAGACCTACAGAGATGCCAACTTAACGTAGCAGTCATTTGCGACTAAGCTACTTTGCCCTTTCCCGTTTTGTCCTGCTATGTTTATGAGTTTACACGTACCCAGAAACACAAAACAATGAGTACTTTGTGTACAGTAGATACTCTCCAGGATTCATTGCAAGGTTTGTTACCTTACTGTTAGGACAGGACTTTCTCGTCATTTTTCTTATCCAGTGTATGGAGATTCTGATTTTATTTGAGGCTTTGCTGTCATGTTTTCTCAAACACATTCGATATATTCTCTACTGCTTATAAAATAAGTACTTTAAACGATTCTACAACTATATTAAGCAATACAGATTGTCAGCTAAAAGATCGTTCCATCTGGAAGACTGTGTCTAATATAGGTCACTTATGTCCAGGAAAGATGTACTCTAATTAGTACAGGTACAGGAAGGAACAAGGAAATAGAGAATATGGTTTGTGATGCAAGCCTAAGGGATTAGGTTTTACAAGGATGATGAAAGGATAGATTTGTTATCTCTAAATTGACTGGGAGGTAAGCATTAAGGAAGGAGCGAGCTAGATAAGTTAAAGGACAGTGTTGAAATAAGAAAATAAATGTGGTAACAAATGTATTTGTTAGAAGAAGCAGCTTGCTAAACACTGAAATACCAACACAACTTTGTTTTACATGCAAACAAAGCATCTAGGGAAGAGGTAGTGAAGTGAATAAAACCTTTGAAGCGGCTCATAAGGGCTGCTTCGCTAACAGTAAAATTCCAGTTGCTCAGGAAGACTCTTACGGATCTAACTTCGGTTTTTTATCTTTACTTATTCAGGACCATAAGTAGCTATTTTGTTTTATGGCATAGCCAGCATTAAAAGAATATTTAAGTTTATAGAACTTAGTTTACATGTTTGTTACTTACTTTACAAAATAATGCAGTATATTCCTTATGCAAGTTTTAGTGAAAAGTTGGCCAAACAGACAAAAAGGCAGTCTTGCCTGCCTGGCCAACACAGAGAGGGAAGGCAGACAAGAGAAGGAAGTAAAATCCCAGAACTCCTGGAGAAAAAAAAATGGAAGCCTGACCTTTCCATTGAGTTTGAGTGCAAACCCCCTCAGTATGTCAACGTGAAGCATAAAGTTTTAGACATGCATTAGAAGTTTTGTTGGAATTAAAAGCCAAAGCAGAAAGTTTGCTTTTTCTAAGAACCGAAAGAGCTATTAAGGTTCCAACTTCGGCAGTTGCTCCCTGGGGAAAATTTGTATCTTTTCCTGTCATTTCTTGGTGGCAGTTTGGCCAGATAACTTATACTGCACCAGCCGTGTCAGGGCGGCAGCACAATCGGGAGAAGCAAAGACCCTGAGCTGCAGGGCCCAGCTGCCCCCATTTCCACCCTGAGCAGGACACAAAGCACCACACACAAACCAGCCTTTCATCCAGGGAACAAGTTCCCGTAATAACATTTCTACCTTTGAGCAGAAAACAGAGAGCAACTCATTCTGCTGTGGTGAATGTTTCAGTAACATCCTGCAGGCAGCACTCTGAAAGGACAGATGTGATAAAACCAAAACAGACAATTTATCTTCCCTCTCTTCTCTCCATTGCAGCAAAGCAACTAAGAATTGAATAGTCTTGTGTCTTGACGAAGGCCTTCCTAGGCTATGGGCTGAAGTCAATTAATAGGAGGAAGCATAATCTGCTACAGTCTTTGGTGTCTCTGTTTATTTGGAAAAACAAAATGGGTCTATGGAGCTCATCAGTTATGACCGTATTTATTCAGTAAAATAAAATCCATATGATTTATTTGTTAAGCTACCCAGAGATATGTATCTCCATAGCAGAAGACAATTAAAGTTTGGGCCTTTTAAAGTGGTTATTCTGGACTGCTAGTATTTTATTACTGCACTGGAATGTCTGTTTAGTATCAAACCAGTGTGTGCTTCCCTAGCCCTTAGGGAATGTTTTGATTTATTAATACAACAACATAAACCTAATGCGTGACAGTGAAAAAGCAAAGAAAAAAAATTGGGTTTTATTTTTCAGTTGGGTATTTATAGTTGGTTGTTCATCTTCCAGAACCTGGAAAACCTCTCCTAATCCAAATTTCATGGAAATGAAATATGCTTTTGTGAATCGGCATTTTCTGAGAAAATTTCAGTTGCAGAATGCAGCCCTAGGTCTAAGCTCCTTGCTTAAAATGTATGTGGTGGGACAGGACTGACTTCTTTCCTCATAGCTGCTCAGAATGAATTAAACCCTAAATTATTACCTTCTTCCTCAGAGGTGGGAGGGAATAATGGGATAATTGTACCTCTGGTTTCAAAGCCTTTCCCTCTCTTTAGGAATCTTAAAAATCTTGCATATGGAGATATATTATGGAGAGTAACAAGGGGAAATGTTAAGGGTATAGCAAAGATAAAAAGCTGTAACGCGTGAAAGGGCCCAATAGGAGATACTGTCAGGAAGGTTCACTTGCAGAGAAATGGTGCTCAGCGTGTTGCAACGATCAGGGTATATTACAGGTGCCGTTTTGGGTGCCCAAAACGCAGAGGTTCTGATATCGATACTTGATAAAAAATACAAGCATCACATGGTGCTCTGTCAATAAGAGTATGTAAGTTTAATGGAACAGAGCATTTATGCAGCTCTTTAGTAATTGTATAGCTTTTTAATATGTAGTCCATTGTGACACCTCACCAATCTGTGAGATTTCTTCTGCAGATTCATGATAACATTTGGGATTTTTAAAAAAATGTACTTTTTCTAGTATTTTGGGGAAGATAAATGTTTGATTCAAAGGTTTGTGCGTGCTTAAAAAGAAATCTGCCTGTCAAATGCAGCCACATCTACAGCAGTCTGTGAAACAGATTAGCAAGTTATTACCTGAAATTTTCAGCTATTCGTAAATATGGCACATTCAAATCTTTCATAGGGTTGTGGAATACCTTAATTAAAAGTAATTTATACATAGGAATATTTAGGACAGTACTAAAGTTTCCCTAGTTATGTTGATATTTTTAGCTGTCACAGTGTTTTTGCCAATAACAAATCACACATTTCTGGACATCAGCATTAATTGGTAACGGTGCAGTCCGTATTATGAATCTCTTATCTCTTTTGAAAAATATTGCCGTCCCCTACCAGTATTGATGGATATATATTTTATATGCATTTCTTTCTACATTTTATTTTGGGGAAACAAAATCGATCCAGTGGGGCAATGGAGCATCTTTTTTACTTTTGAAGCTCAGAATTAGTAACACAACATGTTAGCTGGTGCTTAAAATTAAGGATGAGCTTAAAGTTTTTGCTACCACACTGGTTAATTAGTTAGAGGATGAGTAGATCTGACTGTACACAAAGTAAACAAGTGATTCTTTATTCTAATCTGTTCATATCTAGTTCTCAGATGTAGTTTTATTATCAGTAGGTAACCCTTTCAAAAGAACATGGTTTCAAATTTTCCAAGAAAGGTGCACGTTCTGCACAAATTTCTTTGTACTTGCTCTTCCTCCTTCCTCCCACTCTCATATATAGTTAATTCTGTTCATACGTGGAAGCAGCCAGCAACTGCAGGTCTGTTACCAAAAAAAATCCTTTCTTTCGTGAAAGATTATAATTTTAAAATATTGTTACGTGTAGGAAACATCGGGAAAACAACAGACAAACAAAAACAAACCCACCAAAAGGCAACCTCCCAAATCGTGAATCTGCTGTAGTTTCTGAATTTGCAAATTCCCTTTTCTTTATTCTGTTGAGGTCTGTCATTTCTGTCTTAGATTTTTAGAAGTGAATATTTCATGGAATCACTTAAAACTTTTTGTTATATTAACTCTAGCAACAGTGGCCTCAAACAAGCCACTTACAAAGGTTGCACAGGAAAAAATACACAGTGATGACTCCAATTTTTGTAGCAGCCAATTAAAATATTACCAAACAATCACAAAATATTCTCAGAAATATTTTTCCATTATAAAGATCTCTGAAGGTTTTTGGGTTTTTTTGGGTTTGGTTGTTTGGTCAGTTTTTTAAAAAGTCTTTTCAAGAAAAAGAAGAGCATCACACCCTTAAGGCTGTATTTTTGCTCTGATTCACTTTTTGGAGGGGGCTACAATCTTCTGAGGTGGGGCTAATTTGCATGGAAAAACAACTTTTTTCATTCTCCCTTTAATTAAAAAGTAGTTGACAGCAGACTCGCTGTCATTTATAGGTAGAAGCTTTCTTTACACATGCAACATTTGCCTTGGAGTAGCACACGGGCATAAGCATCTGCAAATTGTAGCAAACTAACATAAAACATTCAGCACGCTTAATTCTCGTGCATGTTACAGTCCATTTACTAATAGATAATGTTAAAGAGAGAGCTTAGTTTATCTATTTGTAGTCTATCGTGTACGAAAATCAGATTTTTTTTGTATCAAGCAAAACAATATACTGTTCCAGCAGCTTTTGCTTTTCTATATTCTTACGTATTTAGTTTCCTGTGAATGTAATCATCTGGACTGACTTTACAACTAAAGATAAAATCTTAAGTTTGGATCAAATTTTCTCATGAAGAAAAATGGAATAAAAAAAATCTTAAAAAAAAACCCTCTTCTATTTTAATAAATGCTTAGGCAAAGAATACTGTCCCATATTGATCTATATTCAGATCATAGACCAAGTCAAGTGGGCTTACTAGCCTTAGTGAAAATGTCAGTTGTTTTTTGTGGCAACATGGTGTAACGATCGCAGGAGGAAATGGAACAAGCAGAAAATGACTTTAAACAAAGTCCAAATCTAAAATTACATTTATAAAAGTTACACCATTTTGGAACACTGCTAAACTATCACCTGATAGAGACAGAGATACCATTCCAAAGCTTCGAAGCTCCCACTGGTTATAACTAAGATTTCACAATCCTGCTGGAATATGTAAGATCAAAACCAGCTTCTGTGTATCTTCCCTGTAGGGAAACTAACTAGGTTTAAAGTCTAAATATAAAACCAAGTCCTCAACTGGAGATATGGCATGGCAAGAAGGTTTAGACTCCTAATGCAGAAATATATTCTTTAAAAGGATTGTATAATATATTTAAACTTTGCCAAATCTGATACAAAAATGCCAGACTCCATAATTTTGCAACAGTCCTATAATAAAGGAGATATGCTATGGAAATTGGAAGACCTGCAAATGGTTCTGATCTCATGCTTTAAAATTCAGTGGAATAATAACCATGGAAACCTTTTGTGAGAGTCAGGCCTGAGGATTGCACAGGATATGTAGGTATTCTGTTCTCCTCTTGCTACACGTGGTTTGACTTTTCAGCAGCACTTACTGGATTTACTGTGTATTTATGTAGAAAGAGAGTAGCACAGATAATGTTATGTATCTCTTTCACTCATTAAAGCAGAAGCTTAGAAATTATAATTTTTCTATAATTTTTTGTGTATTTTATTTTATCTTTGATTTTTCTCAACTTCTGCATCATACAATCCAGAACATCCTAGCCACAACATTCACCGGTAACTCCAACACATACAATATTTCCTCCTGTGGATACCTAATCTGTTTTTGCTCACTTAAAACCAAGAGAATTAAAAAATAGACAAAAACAAATATACTGAAGATATGCCTTCTATTTCAAAGCTTTATATATGCAATAGTACTTGACCAAACTCAGTTGCCTTTGTATAGCTATAGTCTTGACATAGAACAGTGTCAGTTACACATAAGAGTTGGCATCTCTTTGCAAAATTGACCACTTGTTTACAATTTTATACTAATCACCTTACTGATCTTTCAGTATTGAATTTATTTGCTTTTGCAGTGCCCTACTCTCTACTGTCTGAATATTAAATGTGTTTGTTTTCCCAGAGGGCTAGAGAACATTGGACAAAAGGGTTCAGCAGGAGAGAGTGAAATAAAAAGAGGTTGTGAGTCTTTAACCTTGAGCCTGAAATGAATGTGAACCAAACTCAAGATACTTGGCTTACATGAAGCCAGGTAAACATTCGAGTATAAGCCCACACACTACCAACCATAATACATCTGATGATGCTTATCAGGCCTTGTGTATTTTGCCTAGATTGTTGTACTTGGGAGTGAGATTCTGAACTTCATCTTTTTATTCTGATGGGAAAAATTTGTAGTATCTAAATTTTCTATTTCTATTTCTTTTTATTTTTCTTGCCTGATGCAGTATAATATATCTAACTTTCAAGGTGGGATGAAACTGAAGAGTTTTTTCTATTACAGCTACACAGAAGAAAGAAGTGGAAACTTAGAGCAATGTCAAAAATGTCCTGAAGTGTTGTCCCCGCAGTCTTTTGTTTAAAAGCAGTTCATTTTTTTCTGTTGTCTCCATTACTGTGAGAAAAGGGAGCTGTATCACACTGTTTGTCTTCCCTTGGCATTGTCAGTATCATAAAGAAATACCATTACATGAACTCTGCGTAGTTCATACTAAACCAACACTTTCTGGGTTCTATCCATCATGGGTATGTCCCTGCTTTTACATGCTGTACAACCATAACGTTTTATGAAGTTGATCCGCTTTATTTTAGCTTAAAAAAAAAGTAACGTGGGCTTCGTTTCAGCAGAGCCCCTCAACATTTTTAAATCGGATATTATTTCAAATCTTGAACTTAAGCATGTATTAAAAGAATCTGTTGCTGTTGGGCCATGTAACTCTGGGTACATAATATTTTTTAGGTCTTAGCTTAAATATGCCAGTATTATTACATATAAATTAAAATGGCATAATTTGTATCCAACAAACTCTATACCTTTGTTTCCGCTAACATAATGAAAGAAGCATGTTACATTCCTGTAAGCAGTAATTCGATGCATTGGCGGACAGACTATGAACAAGATTTTGAATTATATTGTAATGCAGAAATTCGGTCACTGAATGAGGTGTGACACTAAAACAATAAAATTTTCTTCTAGATGCCAAGCTAAATACGCAAAATTTAAAGTTGGGGAGGGAGTTTCTCCTTAAGTGACAAATTGATGGAAAACATATATACATGTCTCAAACTGTAGAAAGATTTTAAGAAAAGAAGGTAATTTTCTACAGTTTCTTAGTGAAGAAGACTTACTAGGAAGCTAACTTTATGTATTCTGAGCTTTAGAGATTTGCCCAAGTTTGGCCTTTACATTACCATTGTGGTGAGAAGATTAACTACTTTATGTATCAGCAGATCTCAACTAGTTTTAAGCTAGTATTTCCAGTACAATGACTATGAACGAGTAGAAGCTATTCTAGTAACATGTAAATATTCCTGCAAGACTCAAACAGTCCATGCCAAAAGTTTGCCACAGATCTTCACACAAAGTGATGTGACTGCTGTCTCATTGTACATTCTGCAGTTGTATCTTCAGATTGTTGTGTGACCACATGTAAGCAAAAGACGTTAGTGTAGTGTTTTCTTTCAGTGGATCGTTAGCTCAAGCAGTCACTGCAGAGTACCAGCTTCAGGCCGTGGCAGGCAGGTTTGAATAACTGGCTTTCACATCCAACCTAAAGCTGTAGTTTTCCCTCAGCTGTTTAAGATGTTAATCAGATAGCTAGATTGTCTAAAAGCTTGGTATTAAATGCAAATTAGATGCCAAATTTTGGTGCAATATATCTATGCAATATAGATGCTTTCCCTACTACAGGTCCTGGAGCCTCATAAATTGAAATCTGTTCCTCCCTTGCTAACCCCCAGGGGCTTAGGTACAGATTGTGCGACTTGAAGAAAAGCTTTGCTTTCATTGGATTCTGCTGGATCTGGTCAAGCATAGTATCTTGCAAATTGCAAACCTTTTCATTTAAGTAAAAATTTACTTTATTAAAAAGAATCCGGCTGGCAAGTAGAACCTAAATCTAGGCAATAAGAAGTGGCTGTATTCAAGAGAATGAAATTATTTTGTTAGTAAGATATAGCAAACAGCTGCAACTGAATGACTGTTACTTTTATTTAAATGGCAGAAATAATAGGTAGCTTTGTAGAAAATATCACTATATCAGCCCATACTATAAAGTAAGCATGTTAGAAGAAGTTTCCTGGTTTAAAATAGAACAATATAGTAAGATTGCCTTGAAAAAACATTATTTTTTTCATTGTTGAGACTAATTGCTTTGTATTTTAAAATACAAGATAGAAAGGTATAGATAATGAGGGAATTAATATGTCCCCTCCTCTCCATTAGTTCAAATCCTATCTTTAGTAATGAAAATTAATCTCTTTCCCCTGTCTGTTTGTTCACTATACAGAACTATCACATAGCCCAGCACAACTCAAAGAAATTCAGCTCTCATAAAACCCTGTTTTATAATTCCAGGTGCTCTGTCAAGGAGGTGTTAGGTACGCTATATGATTGTAGCATGTAAAGTGTATTCTTTTTATCTTCCTCTTGTCTTGCACCTTTCCCAGCCTCCTAAAATCTTCTAGTATCCCAAGAGCTGTACCATGCCAGTCCTCAGTCTGAGCTAAGCAGTCACACGAACCCCTTTCTCTGCTGTTACCAAATATCTGCGTACAGAGGGAGAGTATTTGGAGTGACCAAAGGCAACGTATCTGAAGGTGGCATGACTTAGTTGTGCTATTAGTATTTTTTGAAACATGATGAATATCCAAATTAGAGAACATAAACAAGGACAAAGGTCAAAGAGATGAAAATACAAGTCAGCCATTTTCCCAAATGTGCTGAAATTTTGTGCAACTTGGGCAACTCCAACGACAGGATCAGCTAGATCCCACAGCTGTAACACTGTGACCCCATTGCATTACTAAAATGCAGCCTGCCAATTAAAAGAGGAATTAAAGCTTTACAAATCAGTGGTGTATTAGGCCAACCGGTAATGTGCAGCATATTATACATGTAAAAAGATACACATACCAACCACCAAAGCCATTTCAAATGTGTGTGGAGAAGCTTTCACAATGCCTGCTTGCACCTTTTCTGCCTCTGCCTGTGTTTTGGTCTCCCCTCTAAGAAATGCTAAAAATTCGCTCATGGACTACATGGAAGTAGAAGGATAGAACTCATACTTAGTCATAAAACATTTGCCAACAGATCACGTTTTGCCATTCTGTTTTTTCCTCTCTGCCCCCTCAACCCCTTCCAAAAAGTTACGTTTCTTTCAGCAGTAAACCAGCACAACCCTTCACTTCTTTTCAGAACTGGTAGGTCACTGGTTATAGACAGCATCCCTCCCTTTGCCCACCCCCAGAGGACTTAGTGTCCCCGCTCTGCAATGCTCCTCACTCTGTTCCTCTCATTTCCTACTGGGAGAGCAATTTGCACTGTTCCCGACAGTCTTGTAGTTCTTTTTCACCTGTGTTCCTACTGTCAGGTGGTTAAGGACATTAGAGTAACCCTGGCGTAAGTCAGCCAACCTAGTATAAAGACTGCATATATGGCATAAATTGTGTCGCTTTCAGCATTTAACTTTACAGTTTTACAACCAAGACACAGAAAACGAAAGAGCTTGCTGATTAACAATGTAATTCAATTCAACCCAACAATCAATACATTATTTTATTACATGTTTTTTATATATATATAT